>OX276465.1:4572466-5172466 GCA_946251905.1 Cryptocephalus moraei | reverse complement strand
ACACACCCAATAATCTATTTCCGGGTCGTAGTGGAATGCTACTCGTTCCAGGTTTACAGGAACACTGCGTCTGTGGAATCGCTCTATTTCATTGTGTCTTGAAGTGCGCTCCATGTTTTGGATATTTGTTGCTCGTCGTACGTGTGACCATCTTGGTGTTGATTCTGCCTTGTCTTCTTCAGCTTGTCTAAGTAGTTTTTTTGTTTGTTTATTATTTTTACCTTTAGTTTGATTCGTCGGTAATCCTGTTCGGTCTGTTGCTTGGGTTTCTTCACTTCCGGTTTTGGGTCTTGTATTTGTACCTTATAGACTTGTTTCTTGGGTATTTTATATTCCTCATGTGACGTCAGGTACAGCCGAATTGTCTTGTAGGTTTTCTCCATCCTTATGAAATAGTGTGATTTTATATAATTGTGCTGATCGCCAAACCCAAGTTCATAGAACGCCTCGTTGTTCCATTGGACTTTCCCCCATAGTGCTTCTAGGCGATCAATCCTTTTTTGTAGGTATTGCTTGGTTTTTCTTGCACTTTGCACTTTCTTGCAATTTTTAATTAACAATAGCTACTGTAAAAATCAACATACAATTTTGAAATTACGTAAAGTGTTATGTCTTACGGTACTTAATATGTGGAAAAAATTTCAAAAGGATTCTTTGAACAATTTTTGCAAAATTGTAATTGTCTATCCCAGAAGACTTTTTTTGTGTTATCATTATGCGCACAATAATGAAGATACAAGAATTTTACGGGTACCGAAAGAAAGAAGAAGAGTTATTTCATCAAACCTAATTATTTAATATCGCAAAAATTAATTACCACTATTGTTAAAAATCATCACAAAAACATGGTCATTTTTCGTGTATAAGCAAATAGAATAATTTTATTGATGTTATTTACAGCAAAATGATTTCTACATATTTGAAAAGATTTTACCTTTATTTTGAAACAAAAAAAATATCCTAAATCAATTTGAGGCAAAGTTGGCCAGTTTTTTTTTCTAAAATTCACCGCTAATTTGTTTATAATAATTAAGAAACCCAACTAATGCCATTTTAAAGATAAAGAGATGAACTATCTGCTAAATAAATTTGGAAAGTACTATTTTATTATATTATTATTATTATAAATTAGTATTAATAATTATATAATTATATAATATATATATTATATAATAATATATATAATAATATTATTAATAATTAAGTAACTAATTATATTAGTATTATTATATCCAAAAAATTGGAAAAATGTTTAAACAAATCATTGTTTATTTAAATGGTAATTAATTAACAGGTTACATATTTGTATCGTACTCGACGAGATACCCCAAATTAAAAAATGAATCATCAAAATCCGTAAATAATTGCCAGAGATATCTATTAATTAATTTCTGCTTCGATTTGAAGTTACGTTTTCATTTTTTGAGCACGCAGTTTTCAAGTTTCCACAGCTCGTCTTCAGTCGAGTTGCATATTTGAAGCTTCAGCAAACTTCATGTTGAATATCAGTACTTTCCAAATTTATTTAGCAAATAGTTCAACGTTATATCTTTAAAATGGCGTTAGTTAGGTTTCTTAATTGTTATAAACAAATTAGCTGTGATTTAAAAAAATGGCCAACTTTGCCCCAAATTGATTTAGAACATTTTTTTTGTTTTAAAATAAAGGTAAAAATCCCATCTTTTCAAATATGTAGAAATCATTTTGCTGTAAATAACATCAATAAAGTTATTCTATTTGTTAATACACGAAAAATGACCATGTTTTTGTGATGATTTTTAACAACAATGGTAATTAATTTTTCCGATATTAAATAATTAGGTTTGATGAAATAACTCTTCTTCTTTCTTTCGGTACCCGTAGAATTATTGTAACGTCATTATAGTGCGCATAATAATAACACAAAAAAAAGTCTTCTGGGATAAACAATTACAATTTTGCAAAAATTGTTCAACGAATCCTTTTGAAATTTTTACCACATATTATGTACCATAAGACACAACACTTTACGTAATTTTAAAGTTGTATGTTGATTTTTACAATAGCTATTGTTAAATAAAAATATTGCATATGTCTACCTTTATTTACAATTATCTAAGCAACAAAATATTAAATCTTGTTTTATAAACCGCCATTTTGAAGATTTCTCAATTCCCTACAAGATGGTACCTTGAATTATTCATCACATTCTTAGGATTTTTTCAGGGAAACAAAAATGCAAAAGAAATAACGTTTTTCGTCCTTTAATTGTTGATAATTAAACAATAGCACAAGCACTTTTGGTCGATAACGTATAGGTTTTACTCCCGTAAACCCATTTTACATGAATAATGAATAACTGCTTGGTTACCTGGATGAGTGAATATCATGGAAAAATCTTATTTCCCTGGTCTAATAGGGCTTAAGATAGCCGAAGGTTACACTAACTTAGCCTGACGCACACTAACTGACGCAGTTTTGGTGGCCACATCCCAGTGTGTTCGACTTTTATATTTGGTGGCCCAAGAAGAGTTACTTATCGCTTCGATTTGAAGCTGGTGGACCATTCCAATTCTTCAAGGACAGGAGAGCCTACTTCTAGATATAGGATGCGACCTATTGGCGCTAAAGGTGGTGAGAAGTTATAGAAGAAAATGGAGACTGTTTAGTTATACCACGAAACCCTGAGATAATAGCCTGGACCCTCTAGGTAATTTTAATCCCACCAGTTGTTCCAGCACCATCCAACATTTTAAACAATAGCTAATAGTGCTTCTCAACTTTTTCGCGTGTAATACTGTTGGTTAAGTGGGCTACACTATTTTCGTTCTATTCGCTATCGCTTGTTAGGACAAGGGGGCAAGGATGAACAATTGAGGTTTAGTAAAACTAACAGGACCAATTACATATCGACTATAGGCCGTTAATCCCCTCGAGCAACATCCGTGGCACAACTGTAGGGTAGGCTTATCGGTTTCGTACCCACCGTGGTACAACTGACGACGTCCCAAAGAAAAGAGTTTTGGGCATTGCTTAGAGCAAAGCTGATGTGTTTAAAGCGAGCCGTAGTGCTTCTCACTTTTTCCCGTGTAATACTGTTGGTTAAATGGGCTACACTATTTTCGTTATATTCGCTATCGCTTGTTAGGACAAGGGGGCAAGGATAAACAATTGAGATTTAGTAAAACTAACAGGACCAATTACATATCGACTATAGGCCGTTAATACCATCGAGCAACAACCGTGGTACAACTGTAGGGTAGGCTTATCGGTTTCGTACCCTCCGTGGTACAACTGACGACCTCCCAAAGAAAAGACCTTTGGGCATTGCTTAGAGCAAAGCTGATGTGTTTAAAGCGAGCCGTAGTGCTTCTCACTTTTTCGCGTGTAATACTGTTGTACTTCTGGGTTAAGTGGGCTACACTACTTTCGTTCTATTCGCTATCGCTTGTTAGGGCAAGGGGGCAAGGATGAACAATTGAGGTTTAGTAAAACTAACAGGACCAATTACATATCGACTATAGGCCGTTAATCCCCTCGAGCAACATCCGTGGCACAACTGTAGGGTAGGCTTATCGGTTTCGTACCCACCGTGGTACAACTGACGACGTCCCAAAGAAAAGAGTTTTGGGCATTGCTTAGAGCAAAGCTGATGTGTTTAAAGCGAGCCGTAGTGCTTCTCACTTTTTCCCGTGTAATACTGTTGGTTAAATGGGCTACACTATTTTCGTTATATTCGCTATCGCTTGTTAGGACAAGGGGGCAAGGATAAACAATTGAGATTTAGTAAAACTAACAGGACCAATTACATATCGACTATAGGCCGTTAATACCATCGAGCAACAACCGTGGTACAACTGTAGGGTAGGCTTATCGGTTTCGTACCCTCCGTGGTACAACTGACGACCTCCCAAAGAAAAGACCTTTGGGCATTGCTTAGAGCAAAGCTGATGTGTTTAAAGCGAGCCGTAGTGCTTCTCACTTTTTCGCGTGTAATACTGTTGTACTTCTGGGTTAAGTGGGCTACACTATTTTCGTTCTATTCGCTATCGCTTGTTAGGGCAAGGGGGCAAGGATAAACAATTGAAGTTTAGTAAAGCGAACAGGACCAATTACATATCGACTATAGGCCGTTAATACCATCGAACAACAACCGTGGTACAACTGTAGGGTAGGCTTATCGGTTTCGTACCCTCCGTGGTACAACTGACGACCTCCCAAAGAAAAGACCTTTGGGCATTGCTTAGAGCAAAGCTGATGTGTTTAAAGCGAGCCGTAGTGCTTCTCACTTTTTCGCGTGTAATACTGTTGTACTTCTGGGTTAAGTGGGCTACACTACTTTCGTTCTATTCGCTATCGCTTGTTAGGGCAAGGGGGCAAGGATAAACAATGGAGGTTTAGTAAAACTAACAGGACCAATTACATATCGACTATAGGCCGTTAATACCATCGAACAACAACCGTGGTACAACTGTAGGGTAGGCTTATCGGTTTCGTACCCTCCGTGGTACAACTGACGACCTCCCAAAGAAAAGACCTTTGGGCATTGCTTAGAGCAAAGCTGATGTGTTTAAAGCGAGCCGTAGTGCTTCTCACTTTTTCGCGTGTAATACTGTTGTACTTCTGGGTTAAGTGGGCTACACTACTTTCGTTCTATTCGCTATCGCTTGTTAGGACAAGGGGGCAAGGATGAACAATTGAGGTTTAGTAAAACTAACAGGACCAATTACATATCGACTATAGGCCGTTAATCCCCTCGAGCAACATCCGTGGCACAACTGTAGGGTAGGCTTATCGGTTTCGTACCCACCGTGGTACAACTGACGACGTCCCAAAGAAAAGAGTTTTGGGCATTGCTTAGAGCAAAGCTGATGTGTTTAAAGCGAGCCGTAGTGCTTCTCACTTTTTCCCGTGTAATACTGTTGGTTAAATGGGCTACACTATTTTCGTTATATTCGCTATCGCTTGTTAGGACAAGGGGGCAAGGATAAACAATTGAGATTTAGTAAAACTAACAGGACCAATTACATATCGACTATAGGCCGTTAATACCATCGAGCAACAACCGTGGTACAACTGTAGGGTAGGCTTATCGGTTTCGTACCCTCCGTGGTACAACTGACGACCTCCCAAAGAAAAGACCTTTGGGCATTGCTTAGAGCAAAGCTGATGTGTTTAAAGCGAGCCGTAGTGCTTCTCACTTTTTCGCGTGTAATACTGTTGTACTTCTGGGTTAAGTGGGCTACACTACTTTCGTTCTATTCGCTATCGCTTGTTAGGGCAAGGGGGCAAGGATAAACAATTGAAGTTTAGTAAAGCGAACAGGACCAATTACATATCGACTATAGGCCGTTAATACCATCGAGCAACATCCGTGGTACAACTGTAGGGTAGGCTTATCGGTTTCGTACCCTCCGTGGTAGAACTGACAACGTCCCAAAGAAAAGACCTTTAGGCATTGCTTAGAGCAAAGCTGATGTGTTTAAAGCGAGCCGTAGTGCTTCTCACTTTTTCGCGTGTAATACTGTTGTACTTCTGGGTTAAGTGGGCTACACTACTTTCGTTCTATTCGCTATCGCTTGTTAGGACAAGGGGGCAAGGATGAACAATTGAGGTTTAGTAAAACTAACAGGACCAATTACATATCGACTATAGGCCGTTAATCCCCTCGAGCAACATCCGTGGCACAACTGTAGGGTAGGCTTATCGGTTTCGTACCCACCGTGGTACAACTGACGACGTCCCAAAGAAAAGAGTTTTGGGCATTGCTTAGAGCAAAGCTGATGTGTTTAAAGCGAGCCGTAGTGCTTCTCACTTTTTCCCGTGTAATACTGTTGGTTAAATGGGCTACACTATTTTCGTTATATTCGCTATCGCTTGTTAGGACAAGGGGGCAAGGATAAACAATTGAGATTTAGTAAAACTAACAGGACCAATTACATATCGACTATAGGCCGTTAATACCATCGAGCAACAACCGTGGTACAACTGTAGGGTAGGCTTATCGGTTTCGTACCCTCCGTGGTACAACTGACGACCTCCCAAAGAAAAGACCTTTGGGCATTGCTTAGAGCAAAGCTGATGTGTTTAAAGCGAGCCGTAGTGCTTCTCACTTTTTCGCGTGTAATACTGTTGTACTTCTGGGTTAAGTGGGCTACACTACTTTCGTTCTATTCGCTATCGCTTGTTAGGACAAGGGGGCAAGGATGAACAATTGAGGTTTAGTAAAACTAACAGGACCAATTACATATCGACTATAGGCCGTTAATCCCCTCGAGCAACATCCGTGGCACAACTGTAGGGTAGGCTTATCGGTTTCGTACCCACCGTGGTACAACTGACGACGTCCCAAAGAAAAGAGTTTTGGGCATTGCTTAGAGCAAAGCTGATGTGTTTAAAGCGAGCCGTAGTGCTTCTCACTTTTTCCCGTGTAATACTGTTGGTTAAATGGGCTACACTATTTTCGTTATATTCGCTATCGCTTGTTAGGACAAGGGGGCAAGGATAAACAATTGAGATTTAGTAAAACTAACAGGACCAATTACATATCGACTATAGGCCGTTAATACCATCGAGCAACAACCGTGGTACAACTGTAGGGTAGGCTTATCGGTTTCGTACCCTCCGTGGTACAACTGACGACCTCCCAAAGAAAAGACCTTTGGGCATTGCTTAGAGCAAAGCTGATGTGTTTAAAGCGAGCCGTAGTGCTTCTCACTTTTTCGCGTGTAATACTGTTGTACTTCTGGGTTAAGTGGGCTACACTACTTTCGTTCTATTCGCTATCGCTTGTTAGGGCAAGGGGGCAAGGATAAACAATTGAAGTTTAGTAAAGCGAACAGGACCAATTACATATCGACTATAGGCCGTTAATACCATCGAGCAACATCCGTGGTACAACTGTAGGGTAGGCTTATCGGTTTCGTACCCTCCGTGGTAGAACTGACAACGTCCCAAAGAAAAGACCTTTAGGCATTGCTTAGAGCAAAGCTGATGTGTTTAAAGCGAACCGTAGTGCTTCTCACTTTTTCCCGTGTAATACTGTTGGTTAAGTGGGCTACACTATTTTCGTTCTATTCGTTATCGCTTGTTAGTGCAAGGGGGCAAGGATGAACAATTGAGGTTTAGTAAAACGTACAGGACCAATGACTTATTAGGACTATAAGCCGTTAATCCCCTCGAGCAACATCCGTGGCTCAACTGTAGGGTAGGCTTATCGGTTTCGTACCCTCCGTGGTACAACTGACGACCTCCCAAAAAAACACCTTTGGGCATTGCTTAGAGCAAAGCTGATGTGTTCAAAGCGAGCTGTCGTTACAATGAAACATTAAAACGGAACACACGTACGGTTTATCACTTCGACAATAATTCCACCTCCATGTCACCTGGTGCGCTTTTCTTCTCTGTCTGACCTAGAAAATTCCGGACAGGGGGGAACGCGGCCCCCACGCTTTCCACATGCGACCGACCTCTTCGAAAAGCGATCACTCATCGAACGGCGATCGGTTGTACCGGTTCGATTAACACACCTGTTGGACAAATAAATAAATAAAATATAGGGCGCGAGCGGAAGAGAGGAGAGAGAAAGAGCGACGAACGAGGGAAATGAGAGTCGGTAGCCGGCGAGATGTGAGAATTCTTACGTGTTAAGTGTTCAAAGTGACTATGGACGTGACCGACTTTTACGTGCCGAGATTTTTAATTTTTTATTAGTAGTGACGTAGATCGATTCCATTGCAGAAAGGTATGTAAAAAATTCAATCACTCGATGAAAGTTCAGCCGGTATACATATTTTATCTCGACGATATCACTGTACTCCAGTCATGATCGTTCAGTAATAAAAAGTAACTGCAAAGTGCGGTGTTAGATGTTTGGTATAAGGATAGTGTACCAAAGTACAAAAACCACTTAGTACTTTACACCACATGAGAACAAATTGTTTTTGACTATACAGCATAAAATACATTTGAAATTTGTATTTGGGAGAACTTATTAATGTTTATTCACCGATATACCGTAGACACTTTGATTTTCCGAAGTACCCAGGTAAGGATTTTGGGTTTGATTGTACTGTTTAACGTTACCTCTGAAAAATTGCAATACCAAAGTGAAGGAGGTTTTGTCGGAATAAGTGCAATAAACGGATCTTTTATGGAAATTAATTTAAGCTACTCAATATATTATTAAAAATTTTCAATAAATATCAGAAAAGTTCCCTGAACATGTTTCACAAAACAACCTCGATAAGGAGGTTAAATACATAAGGAATAAAGATTTACAACGGCTTACCCAACGATATCATAATTGGGATACCATTATTACCTGAACTCAATACGCTAATACCGATTAAGGAGTAAAACCACCAAATACTTTTTAATGACCTATACATCGTGTTTTCGGAAATCGTTTGAAAACTAACAGCCTTCTTGCAAAAGACAAGACATGAAAATGTATATATCCGTACGTTTAAAGCAAATCTACACTAAAAATTATCCCAATTTAAGCTTGCCCCTAAATTTCAGTTAAGACTTTCAATAAAATGATGTGGATAACTGATTTAAATTTTCTCAACTCTAAAAGCAAAAGCGAGTTATATGTTATTTACCTGTATTTATAAAAAATAATTCTTAAGAAAGCTTTCTTAAGAATTCTTTTCTTTGTAAAATTTTTATCATATTGATTTATCATTGATCAACTCTGTGTTGATCTGTTTCATCGTAGTGAAGATAGTAAAGATGTTTACTGGCATGTGACGTCACGAAGTCATATGACTTGCATTAGACACGATGTGGCGTTTTGGCGGTCTTTTATTTTGTTCATATTTCAATGTCTGTTTTTATCAAAAACAGAGCTATTAAAAATTGTGGAATAGTACATTTAGGCGGCATAATATGCAACAAACTTTTAAACATGATTTTCCAAAAATAGTCAAATACCATATTATGTTTTAGAGTAACATGTTATCGTTTTAACTTTACCTACAGTCTTAACCTAACCATAATTCTGTCTATTTGTTCCTTTGCAAATGTATAAAACATATTAAATGATTTTGTATAATTTACCATTTTAAAAACTTGATTCTGAAATATCTCAGAATAAAGAAAAACCAAACTGGCATTACTCTCCTAATTTTCTACATAGCCCAATCGAATTAGGATTTCACCTTGCAAAAATTTTGGACAGCAATTTTCCTTCGGAATTGTTTAGGGGGGGTCACTGGCAGTCTAAATTTAGATTGCCGGGGTACCAGACCCGTTGCGTCATCCGCCATCTTGAATTTTATTTTTGAAAGTTTTATTTTTAATTTTAAACGAAAACTAGTTATTACAAAAGTTGTTTGAAATTAAATTTCCTACAATTTTGGTTCCTATCATTTTCTTCCTAGGATCGATATTTTTCGATTTATACCCGAAAAAATTGAATTTTTGTTTATTGAACAACTCGTTTATTTTCAATTTTACGCGTATAATTGTGATAAGCATAGCTGTTTAAACTAAAATTTCCTACAATTTTGGTTCCTATCATTTTTTTCCTAGGATCGATATTTTTCGATGTATACTCGAAAAAAGGAGGGGATGAAATCTTATCATTGTCTTTCCACGTTTATTGTCAATTTTAGGCGAAAAATTGTGATTAACAAAGTTGTTTAAAATAAAATTTCCTACAATTTTGTTTCTTATCAATTTTGCCGTAGAATCGATATTTTTCGATTTATATCTGAGAAGAGGGGGGGGGTAAAATCTTACCATCGTATTGTCACGTTTATTGTCAATTTTACGAGAAAAATTGTTAATAATAAAGTTGTTTAAAACAAAATTTCCTACCATTTTGTTCCTTATCAATTTTGCCGTAGAATCGATATTTTTCGATTTATACCTGAGAAGAGGTGGGGGTAAAATCTGACCATGGTATTGTCACGTTTATTGTCAATTTTACGAAAAAAAATTGTTATGACTAAAGTTGTTTGACATCAAATTTCCCACAATTTTGGTACTTATAAATTTTTCGTAGGATCGAAAAAAAATATTAATACGAAAACCTCAATAATAAACGCGAGAATACAATACTTATAGGTTCACCCTCACCTCTTCTCAGGTATAAATCGAAAAATATCGATCCTACGGCAAAATTGATAAGGACCAAAATTATAGGAAATTTTATTTTACATAACTTTATTCATCACAATTTTACGCGTAAAATTGAAAATAAACGAGTTGTTCCATAAACAAAAAAATTCACCCCTACGTTTTCGGGTATAAATCGAAAAATATCGATCCTAGGAAGAAAATGATAGGAACCAAAATTGTAGAAAATTTAATTTTAAACAACTTTTGTAATAACTAGTTTTCGTTTAAAATTGAAAATAAACGAGTTATTTAATAAACAAAAGTTCACCCTTAAATTCAAGATGGCGGATGACGCAACGGGTCTGGTACCCCGGCAATCTAAATTTAGACTGCCAGTGACCCCCCCTAAACAATCCCGCAGAAAAATTGCTGTCAAAAATTTTTGCAAGGTTTGCCCCTTTTTGGAGCTAGGGCTAACATTCTACGCTAAATTCTGAACAGCTTTCATAATGTATTTTTTCTATCTACAAAGGCACAGATGGTTTATTCTTCTGCATTTTAAATCCTTGAAATGCATATCTCTTCAACAGCCTGTATACGAGCAGCTTTATTTGTGTTGAATTAGTTTTATATGGAGCAGGGTTGAACCCTAAAACACGAATAGGTATTCAATTCCAGATTTTTTGACAATTACACCTATTATTGCGTTCTCTTTGGGACCCAATCAGGCATAAGGAAGATAAATGAAACCTGATTATCGTTAAGGTTTACTGTAACAAAATATCATTTGGTCTAAAACCAAATCAGCGTGAAAAGTTAATATTTACTAAGATTTGTTAATTACTTCATATCACTTTGATGTCAATATGTAGATTCAAATTTACAAGACACTTGAAATTCCTCACTACATATTTATCAAATACCGTATGACCTGACTTCGCGAGTTAATGGCGTGAACGTTGTCGGTGTTTCAAAAGTTTTAAGGAAATCTTGAGTTTCATTTATTTTGTTATTACTGTTTCTATTATTACTTTTCATTATTCTTCTGTAAATTTTTCTACATTCTTTTCAAAACAAATCCCGATGCACGTCATTTTGATGACGTCAGAATCATCCAATACTACCAACTTAATATAGTCCCAGGACATCACAATTTATGTGTTCCGTGTATATTTTAGGTTGACAATATATATATGGTTATGTATATTGTCAACCTAAAATAGACATGGAACACATAAATTGTGATGTCCTGAGACTATATTAAGTTGGTAGTATTTGATGATTATGACGTCATCAACATGACGTGCATCGGGATTTATTTTGAAAAGAGTATATGTCTATCTAATCGAAAATGACAAATCGACAAGAATTTTTACCACAAAATGAATATTTTATACCGGGAAAGGCATCAAATTCTAATTTTGTGCGTCACGTCTATTTATTACGGCTCATGGAGCCTCCGATCGCCTCCGTTTTTCCCTTTGAATTTGAATTACTTATTGTTAATGTCAAGAGAATGTGAAATCGATAGAACGTAAATATTAATCGAGGTAACCTATTTAATAGTAAATAGAAATGTGACTGAAAAAGTTGTAAAAACTACAGTTTCGAGAAGTGGTTCATATCTGTTGCGAGTAAACAGCATTAAGGAAACAATCGAGGGAGGTCAAGGAAAACCATTAAACGAATACGTGTAAAACGAATTGGTGGGAATGTGCAAGACAATATGAAGGAAAAATTTTGACTTTCACCGGTATGGATTAAATAGGCTCAAGGATTCAATTCAAATACGTACAAAGCTTAATTTCTTAATTGCTGGTAGAGGAGAAATTTACTTTTAATCACCATCACAGTTAACCATTACAGTACGAATACTAATTGCGAGACGGAGAGAAAGTTTCAGAAAATTCAGATTTTCTCAAAGAAAAAGTAAGAACTGGAAAAAGAGATGATAATATCGAACATTTTCCTGCTTTAGTTTTTGTTTTCTAATCTATCAAGATTTGGTGGCGAGTCATGGATAGTAGAAACTGTAACTTTATCCCATTATGGAATGGGTTAAATATCGTTGAATAACGATACGTATATCTCAATATCGAAACTAGGACAGAACAATAAAACATGTTTTGTATTTTTAGGCAAATAATTAAAATATTTTTTTGGGTATAGGTAAAAACTAAAAATCTGTATTTTTGGGCGTTATTGTATATTTCTCTACCATGAACGCTAACGGAAGATTTCATCTTTTTTCTTACTTTGCGTCACCATTAGAAAGCTGCTCCATATTGTTCTTACATTCATATTCTCCATATTCAGTCCGAGCTGTGAAAAGTCTGCTGACATCAAAAATGGTTTTTAACTAAACTCCTGGAAAAAATTAACGCACCACACAATTAAACTTGTATAATTACAATACAGAAATTAATATTGCAATAACATTTTTATAAAAGCTTACAGTTAAGTACTGTCTAGTAGCTAGTAAATGAAATTAGCAAATCAGGGCGTTATCTCTAATAAATTTTTACTAAAGAAATTTTTTTTCTTGGAAACAATGCAAACTTGCAAACAGAAAACAAACGAAAACAATAGAATTTTCAGACTTAGATCTGTTCTAATATCGTGTATGTCCTCCTCTACTCCTAATAAAATTACTGCTTCCATGCGTCTTGGCATACTGGAGATCAAATTTTGAACGACTTCTTGAGGAATATTTTCCCATTCCTGCATTGCTGCATCTACCAGTTGATTGCGGTTGGCAGGTGGAGGTATACGATGTCGAATCCTTTTTTTAATATCGTCCCATAGATGCTCTATTGGGTTCATGTCGGGACTCTTGGCTGGCCATTCCATGAACGGAATAGCTATAGCATTTAAGTAGCGAATAACCTGCCCAGCCCCATGAGGACGAGCATTGTCCTGCATAAACCAGAAATTCGGTCCCACAATAGGAGCAAATGGCATTACATGGTCAACAACAATATGTTCCAGATAATAATCCGCATTCATTGACCTACCACGTATGGAGACCAATTCTGTGCGGCCATCGAAACAGATGCCTCCCCAAAACATTACAGAGCCACCACCAAACGGAACTCTTGGAGAGATATTGCAACTTGCAAATCTCTCTTCTGGTCTTCTCCAGACAAGCTCATGTCCATCAGAAGATTTAAGGCTGATTCTCGTTTCATCTGAGAATAAAACCCTCTTCCAATCATTACGATTCCAATCTTGATGTTGTCTCGCAAAACGTAACATTTAAATTTTGTGCTCTCTGGTGAACAGGAGTTTCTTGGCCGGTTTTCTGCTGTCTAATCCAGCATCCAGCTTCATTTAAGCGCCTTCTAATCGTTCGGGAAGATACAAGAAAATTGCGAGCAGCTACGAGTTCATTTTGTAGGATGGTACTAGTCGTTGTCCTGTTTCTTGGAGCGGATTGTCTATGAAAACGTTCATCTATTGGATTAGTACACCGTTTTCGCCCTTGTCCCGGCCTTCGTAAATGAGAACCTTTTTTTTCCCGACTTTAGGCCAATGAGGCCATGCACTACCTCGGAAGCGGGCAATAAACACCGCCCCGGGTAAATTCACCTGGGGGAGACAGAGGACCCTGCGGGCTCCCCCTCGGCTCGGACGATGTTAGGTCCAGGTCAAGTCAGGTCTACTAAACAAAATGGGGCGACCTGTAGGGATTACCCCTTGTGGGGGGCGTAGCACCTCCAGGTACCAAAGGTCTGCAGGGATCGAGGGGTATACCTCCGGTGTTGTTAGAGGCCCCCGTCCGACGTCTCTAGGAGCCCTACGTCCCCCCTCCTGGGATCTCTCCCAGATTAGGGGTTCGGGCTCCTGGGTCTCTCGTCGTCGTATCCATATCATCGAGTCCCTCCGTTCGTGTCTCTAGTTCCCGGCGTTCCTCCCCGTCTCCGTTCCGCGTCTCATGATGGGCTAACGAGTCCATGGCCTCTGGTCTCTCCGTATAGTCTTCTTGGTCCCGGCATCTCTCTCTGCCCGCGTCCCCTGTTCCCTCCATAGGAACCTCCCTCTGTCTGTTTTGGGGGGGTCCCATCATCTTGTCTTTGCATCTTGCCCCGTCTCGGTGCCCGGACACCCCACAGGTGAAGCAGAACACCGGACTTCCGCACTCCCGGGCCCAGTGCCCAGTGTTCCCACATCTCCGGCATGCATCTTTCAGAATCCTTCTTCCCGCCTGACATTGGTTACTACCGTGCGCCAGGCTCCAACACTTGCCGCATCTATTCGTTGGCACTCGTTCCCTGATTCTGCACGATATCCATCCCACCCGAATTCGTCTGTGGGAATTTAGTTGGGTCGCTCCTTCCTTTGTCACTCTCACCGTCGCGGCCATTTTACCTTGTCCGAAAGGTCTCAAGTCCCCCACCTCGCAATTCGTGCCAATTATAGCGTTGATCGCTTCCCTCACTTCGTCCTTTGTGGACGAGGGGTCTAAGTCATACACATGGTAGATTTTCACTCCTGGGATTAGTACCCTGGTCTGGACGTCTACAGCGGCCTCGGCCACTGCTCTCTGGATATTCTTGATATCGGAGCCCCTCTCCAGCTCTATGAGGGCTGCCCCCTCCCTTGTCTGCCTTATTCCCCGGATCTTCTTGAGTATTTGCGGGTCCTTGATACTCCCTTTTAGCGTTTTCGCTGTATCCGCATACGATTTTTGAGCTATCTTGGCTATGATCGCTGGTCGCCGTTCGCTATCGTTTCTTTCCGTCCTGATAAGGTCGGATTTGTCTCTGTGTAATACTATAAATTGCCTCGCCTCGTCTTCCGAGTGAAATGCGTACTCGAGGCATTTCCTGATGGTACTCTCATCATTGATCCCGTCAAGCATAACCCTTAGGAGCCCGTCTTTAGGCATGGCGTTCCTTAGTCTTCGGAGGGTTCTAACTATCGCCGCCGTGTCCCCTACTACTGGGACCGTGTATAGTATCCTTTCGTGCTCGTAGGTGTACTCCAGGTCGTCTTCTGGCTCCGTCTCTATGAGGTGCCTCACCTTAGTAATACCATTTTTGCTTATATTGCAGAGTTGACGTGCCTCCTGCAAGAATTTTAGACTTTTTCTACTTTTTCCGAGATTTTCCCACTGGTGTGGGTGGAAAAGAACCGCGAGTGCCGTCGCACTGTTTATGGTGTCGTCCGTGATGTTTTCCTTCTCCATAGTGATCCGGTAGGCTTCGGCCTCCCACTGTTTGGATATAAATTCCGAAACCTCGCTGTCCGTCCTAGGTATGGCTTGATGCGCCCGTATGTCTTGTGGGGATTTAACCGTGTGTGCGTCCCCCATCTGGGTGCACCCTTCGCAGTTTGCTGCTAGCTGTGCTGGTCCATGTGGCTCTCCCCAGGAGAACCTGTCTCGGTAAATCGTCTAACCATGCGACTTATGCTGGAATGGTTTCTTCCTATCACATTAGCAACATGACGCATCGAATATCCCTCATTCAGCAAAGTTGATACTCTTACAGCTTCTTCCACTGACAAATTTGTTCTACGATTCATTATTAAACTGGAGAACACTCGCACTTACACTATCAATAACAAAAAGCCTTGGTGGCTCAAAACAATTAGTCTTAATTAGCAACAATTTCTGATCAGATTTTAAATCAATTTTCATCGAAAAATGCTTTTCTTTGCTATTACACTTTTATAACAAAACCCATGTTGACAACATTTACTTGAACTGTCGAATTATACCCAGAGCCTACTTGTAAGATTGCTAAACAACTGAAAATCATCATTATTTTGGAATAACACAAAATACATGTGGTGGTGCGTTAATTTTGTCCAGGAGTTTATATTTTACTATTTTTCTCGATAAAAATATATTCTAACTATGAAAGATTTTTTTACTCCACTTCATATAGAAATCTGGCATGTACTTTTTTAGATATCCTCTCGACAATAGAAAAATTTTTGCTCACTAACATCTCAAAGTATTTTTCAGGAGAAGAAATGCTTTATGGAAGATAGATGAGGTAATAGACATATTATAGTTCATAAGACATTAGACATAAGACTTCAATTACCTAATAGTTGTATATAGTTGGACCATATTTAATGTGTATAATTTATTCAAGGTAATAAATGTTTCGAGTGTTTGCGGGTACTCAAAAAGGGCCATAAACACGGCGGGTGGTATTGGCGAAAGGGGGCGACCGGCGGAAGGTAAAGGACAATACAGGAACCCACTAGCTATAGTGACTATAGCTTCGAATTCACGAAAGGTGAATAATTAGGAACGTAATAAATCATTCTTCCTTTAATAAGAATATTCGGGAGTATTCTGCAACTGTTTTTATGACTCAATTAGCGGCCTCCCTTTGAGGTAAGCCGCCGTCTCATAAGGACGCTTACGCTGGTTGTTTACCCGCAAACACTGGAAACATTTACTACCTTCAATAAATTATACACATTAAATATGGTCCGACTATACTAGACTATTTGAGGATTTTTTTTTATATTGGTTTTTGAATTTTCTTCGAAATATTCTGGATATTTCTTTCAAATGACACTTCTTCAGAAATGAATATATGAATTCGAATGTACTTTCTTCTATTCATAGTTATTAGATTTCTAATGTTGGTTGGCGAAGTAGTTTTTAATTTTAAATTAATACGTAGCCGTTTAATTGACGATTGTGGAATTATCTATACCACCATATATCACATGGAAATATTTGGTATTAAATTTTGGGTAACTGAACATTACATCCCCTTCTTTTTGCCATGTGTTAAAAGTTTCCTTCTTGATAACTTTCTGATCGATACCTTTATATTATTTATAACTTTCCATTGTTGGTAAATTTATCATAAAATTATCACTCTTACAAAAACACTAAAATAATTTTTCACGCTGCCGCTATCGTAAATCGCTATTATATGCATAGATACGTTGCATGAAAATGGCAAATAACATTCGTGTATTATTTTTCCTTGACGACGGAATGTAAATACTGTCATTTACATTCCTAGGAAAATGAAAAGAATAAATCAAGTTGATTTATCCCTAGTTACGCATATGCCAAACTGACATATGTAAGTCTGACGTGTGTCAGTCAACTTATGTCAGAGTGACGTACGTCCAAGCTAAATCAAACATTTCATTTTTTGAGGAATTATGAGAAAATTTTCAATGGCAGTGTGAAAAATCTAATAAGCCACACGGAATGTATCGACTGTTAACATCCTTGGCAAGTGACAAGCTTCGGCTTGCCTCGAATGGTAAAACGTCTTTACATTCCTTGTGGCTTAAATAACTATTAACTAAAGTGTAAAACTATTTTGTTCTTTAAAATTAAGTTCATAATACTTCAAACAAATCTCAAAAAGAACTTAGTAACAATCATTACAATCTCCTTATACTTTAAGCCCTTATCTGTGAAGGTCTTGAAACCAAAATGTAAATAATGCCTAATGCCCGCCCTTATTCTATTACGATATAAAAATGATGTATTCAATTTAAGGTACTAAATTAACTAGAGGCATTTAATGCACAGAAAACAGGTAATCCCGAATCAACGAAAGTTAAACGTTAGTTATTGCCGCTAATACATTAATTTGTCGGTGTTTTAAATATCTTTGTAAAGGATTATAAGAAGCTTGTCGTCTGGAACAATTTATTGGAAACTTTATGAAAACATAAGCATTAACAGTTATTTATTAAATATATATATTATATAATTATTAATACTATTATAAGTAATTATTTGTTGAACATAATACCCACCGTATGCATTATAAGATTGCTAATACTCATATTCCCAACAAGATAGACTCAAATTAATAAGTTGACCGTCAAGGTCATAGGCTTGCAGGTAACAATATCATTTAGGATAACGGAGTACCAATAATTACGGTATTTTTCACTGAAATAAGGTTATTTAGGAGTAGGGTTAATAGTAACGAGAATTATTATGACAAATAGGGGTACGCAGGCAATTTGTAACAAGGACAAATTCTGGAGAGGTTTTGTATGGTCTGTCCTGTCACGACAGACGAGACTAAGGAACAACCTCTTAGGGGTGGATGTCTTCCCTTTCTACCATTATACGATCTTACGAACGTGACACAAAGAATAATTAATAGTTACAATCCATTCATTCAATTCACAATGTCACAAAGAGTTCCTTGACACTTTAGTAATAAGAAACCCTGACAATAAAATCATACTGGATTGGTTCTGGAAACTTATAAGCTCAGGAAAATACATCAACTACGTTTCATATCATAAACAACATGAAAATGAATTTAGTTGTAGCACTGAAAACACGCATTTGCCACGATACGTTGAAGACTAGCAGCCTGAGAAGACTAGGCCCTCTAATGTTGGGAAATAGTTTTCCTAGACTCCTTTTAGATCGATTAATATTTATGATACCAAATAACAGATTTTAAAGCAAGACCAGTCTATCAAGGTAGCTAACAGTACCGTTAAGAAAGTTGGCAAACCTTTACACTTTACAGCATCAAAGACATGCACAACAGGAAGGACACGTAATAGATTTTGAGAACACCGAAATTTTGGCTAGGGAAAAGAATAACTACAAACCTAATTTTATAGTAATGACTTACAATCATAATCAACACAAACCAATTAATAAGAAAACTGATATTCAAAACTTAAACACTTCATACGCATACAGTCTACACTAGAAAGACTAGATATAAGGTGGAGGAGACTCCCCTAAATCAATACTCAAAGAGAAGGTTTTCGATCCTTGAGAGGTTTCTTTTGGCTTATTTGTAACGACAGAATAAACGGGATGCATTAGAATCACATACACTTTTACGAAATAACAAAGTCACAAGTTCAATTTCGCAATAACAATTGTTAAATAAACGATTTGTTGATTTTTACTTTCTATACCATTTTTCTCAGCAACAAATAAAGATTTCGCCGTCGGTCAATAAAAATTTAAGTTTTTTTTTAATTCCCTAGGGGATGATGAGCCCATTTTACCCAAATATAACTTAGTTTTTACATAAGAACAAAATTAGTAAAAGAAGTGCATTATTTGTCCTTAATTGTTAATAGCCTAATGTTGCTAATCTCATGGAGTGTTCCTATTAGTCGCGTCAACCCTTGCGCACCCCTGGGAAAGTGGTGCAAAAGGTCGGATCGGGATGCGGTTTTCTGCATTCTCTTCCAAAACGATTATCTCGGAATGTGCCTGGGTAGAATTTCCCCGGGGACCGAAAATTGCATCGCTGCAGGCCAAAGTGCACGCGAAAAATGCATTACCTGGGAGGCCTTTTGAAAGATTTTCAAATTTGATAAATAAGGGTCAGAACTCGCCCGGATCGGGTACTCGGGGGTTTTCGAGGCCGCTGATCACGAATATAATGTTCAAATTGACCTCCGAACACCTGGTGCACCAGAACCTGACCCTAAACCTCATCTCCGGGAGTTTTCCTGACACAATCAAAGAAGGTCAATCAAAAATCATTTTGGGGGGTTTTTTGTTCCGCTGAATCCAAATCTGGCATCGGCGAGCACCCCACTGGCACCTGGTGCACCGAAACCCGGGCTAGAACGTCGTCTCCGAGAGTTTTCTTGAGAAGACTGCCAAAAACCACCCGAAAATCATAAGAGGGCAGTTGTGTGGGGCGGTGGTCCCGAATTTCACGTCGAAAACCACTCCCCGAACACCTGGTGCACCAGAACCTGACCCTAAACGTCATCTCCTGGAGTTATCCTGACACAATCAAAGAAGGTCAACCAAAAATAATTTGGGGGGCTTTTTTGGCCCGCTGAATCCAAATTTGGCATCGGCGAGCACCCCACTGGCACCTGGTGCACCGAAACCCGGGCTAGAACGTCATCTGCGAGAGTTTTCTTGACAAGACTGCCAAAAACCACCCGAAAATCATAAGAGGGCGGTTGTGTGGGGCGGTGGTTCCGAATTTCACGTCCAAACCAACCTTCTCGACCCCTGCCGCGCTGGGATTTTTATCTTTACATCTTGTGGAATTATTGATTCTACTTACATAATGCGAGGAGGAGAGAAATTAATGTAAAGTAAATAAAGAAGTCAATATATATACAATTTCGGATTAAAAACTTTTTATTTAATTCAGATCAAATTCAACCCAACTCAAACTTTCTCTCCCTCATAAATTAATAACATCAATGTTTATATACGTTGCTGAATATCAACTCCATCATCAAATGACACATCAGAACTTTTCTCATTTTCTTCCTTAACAACTGACATATTGTGAAGGGGACAGTCTTCTTCATCTAAGCCCTCTCTCTCCGCCGCTATAAGGGTTTCTACTGAATATTTGTCAGTGCTGGTGCAGCTAGAGCCTTCACAATTTTTACATGCAAGATTACAAGGGAGACCGTGCTTCCTGCTACTACATGACATCCGATCACAATTTCCTGCGCATCCACAGAATATTAGTTCCAAAATATCATCAGGTGCAGGTTTTTGTGTCATTTGTACAGGGACCAGTGTGTCGTCCTTCGTTCTCATCCACCCCCATTCTGATGGGTCCATGGTCACCTGGTCTCCGTGCAGCCAATTTTGGACTTGCAAATAAACTCTCGGAGATGACGTTCTAGCCCGGGTTTCGGTGCACCAGGTGCCAGTGGGGTGCTCGCCGATGCCAGATTTGGATTCAGCGGGCCAAAAAACCCCCCAAAATGATTTTTGATTGATCTTCTTTGATTGTGTCAGGAAAACTCCCGGAGATGACGTTTAGGGTCAGGTTCTGGTGCACCAGGTGTTCGGGGAGTGGTTTTCGACGTGAAATTCGGGACCACCGCCCCACACAACTGCCCTCTTATGTTTTTCGGGTGGTTTTTGGCAGTCTTCTCAAGAAAACTCTCGGAGACGACGTTCTAGCCCGGGTTTCGGTGCACCAGGTGCCAGTGGGGTGCTCGCCGATGCCAGATTTGGATTCAGCGGAACAAAAAACCCCCCAAAATGATTTTTGATTGACCTTCTTTGATTGTGTCAGGAAAACTCCCGGAGATGAGGTTTAGGGTCAGGTTCTGGTGCACCAGGTGTTCGGAGGTCAATTTGAACATTATATTCGTGATCAGCGGCCTCGAAAACCCCCGAGTACCCGATCCGGGCGAGTTCTGACCCTTATTTATCAAATTTGAAAATCTTTCAAAAGGCCTCCCAGGTAATGCATTTTTCGCGTGCACTTTGGCCTGCAGCGATGCAATTTTCGGTCCCCGGGGAAATTGTACCCAGGCACATTCCGAGATAATCGTTTTGGAAGAGAATGCAGAAAACCGCATCCCGATCCGACCTTTTGCACCACTTTCCCAGCATGATACCCATTTCCGCAAGGGTTGACGCGACTATATACTAGTCCGAGAGCTAGCTACATAAAACAGTATCGATAAGGTACACGACATTTGAGTTCATAACTTATTGTAAAAACATTAAGCCAACACCAAATGGCTATTCTGCCGGTTCGCATAGGCCGGATATGTAAATGGCGGCCAGTTTTCCATGTAGGAAAAACATGCCTGAAAAACCGATAAGGTACACGCTTAAATTTTTTTAAGGCATTGTTTAGACCTTGGCTAAGAGCCTTGTAACAGTGACAGAACGTTAGCAGGTCGGAAAACCCTCGGCAGAATTGATTCAAAGTCGCGGAAAATTGCCATGAAAAAACCGATAAGGTACACGTGAAAAACTTTTTTCCGTACATTATTTGGGCCCCAAGGAAGGGCGGTGCGATAGTGGCAGAACGTTAGCAGGTCGGAAAACCCTCGGCAGAAGAAAGTGAAAGTCATGAAAAACGCCTTGTAGGAACTACATGGAACGCCCTGTAGTAACTGCATGGCGTTTGTCATGTCACTCATGACTTTCAGTTCCTACAGGGCGTTCCATGTAGTTCCTACAGGGTATTTTTCATGACCTTCTGCCAAGGGTTTTCCGACCTGCTAATGTTCTGCCACTATCGCACCGTTCTTCCTTGGGGCCAAAAGGATGTACGGAAAAAAGTTTTTCACGTGTACCTTATCGGTTTTTTCATGGCAATTTTCCGCGACTTTGAATCATTTCTGCCGAGGGTTTTCCGACCTGCTAACGTTCTGCCACTGTTACAAGGCTCTTAGACAAGGTCTAAACAATGCCTCAAAAAAAAATTCACGCGTGTACCTTATCGGTTTTTCAGGCATGTTTTTCCTACGTGGAAAACTGGCCGCCATTTACATATCCGGCCTATGCGAACCGGCAGAATAGCCATTTGGTGTTGGCTTAATGTTTTTACAATTAGTTATGAACTCAAATGTCGTGTACCTTATCGATACTGTTTTATGTAGCCTAGCTCTTGGACTATACGTTTTGTTTCTGTAGGCCTATATTGCTTGAAAATCTGGGTCTCTTGCCAGATGAGCCAGATTCCTGGCGTAATCCCTAATCGCTCGGTCCATGATTCCACCACCCGGACGTCTCCACTCTGCTTGTAGCTAAGAATGGCAATGCCCTTTCCAGGGCCCTTCGACGTGGTGATGCCCTACGTAGGCGCCGGCAGCCATGACGACCGCTGACAAGGCCGGCAAGAATGCGAGGCCGACGACGATGCTCTCGTTGCTGGTGGCCGTCGTCTGCTTCCTCGGGACGCAGGCGAAGCCCTCCTTCTCGTTCAACCTGCCCCAGATCGGACCATTCGGCTACCTCAGCCAGAACGGCAACGGCCCTGCGGCGGTGGCGAGCCGCAAGCGCTACACCGGCAAGAGGGTGTCCGAGAACTCCATAAGGATGGTGTACTTCCACGACCTCGCCGTCGCCGTCGTCGAGCTCGGGCCGAAGAAGTTGCTGCTCAACTGCGAGATCATCGAGATCTTGTGAGTATGTCGAGGTGTGGGTGGGGTCGTTAGGGAGGTGGAGACAGCGTCAATATGACACAATTCGTCGCATGGCTGTACATAAACTCCATATCCATGTCATGTTCGTAAATTTAATGTTCCATATATAGACACGGACAGAGAATTGGCGTTCATGACATGCCCAACCTAAAGTCACTATATAGTGACTTTAGCCCAATCTGGAGTAGCAAATGGATATCCATTAGGCGCTCATCTCTAGTCCACTAAAAGTATTCCAATGTTCCCAGCTAACAATTTAGGTGTTGTTCACCAAAGACAAAGTTAATTTTACCTATCCTAAATTGAGTTTCAATTCTGAGTTACATATTATTATTAATTTATTAACAATTTTTAATACTTGTTTATTTATTAATACGGTATTAATGGGCTGAATTTTTCCTCTCTGAACCCGGAATATTTAAAAAAGACATTGTAACGTACTTTCCTCGGTAATGCAATGTCGTCGGCGGCACGACTCTGGTTGAAGGTTACGTCACTTGTAGAATTAGCGATTGTTAAGGGAAGGATGATCTGTATTACGGTTATGTGAATTATTTACAAATGAAAAATGAATTTAAATTAATAAATAATCAGAACGGAGTGTTATAAGCATCAATCAACAATTACACTGTTTACAGCAATTAGGGGCGATTCGGCAGCGGGGTGCAAAGGTTTGCCGGTTACCAGACTTTCGGGAAGTCTGGCAACGGTGTACGCTCAGGAATTTCGGACTTCAGAGAGGAATCGGCAACGTTGCACCTCGCGATCGAGCGGATCGTTCGGGCACAGCTGTATGGACAAAAACGGTTTATTTATTATTTACAACAACATCGAAAAATATACAATTTAATAAATGAATTAAAATATGAATAATTAATTTACATTCGGAGAGTGTCTATGATAGTAGTGTATCTATTTACACGAGGGAGAATTGCAAGCTAGCTAACTAAGATAGGCAGAATAAGTGTGCGGAGTCGGTTACAAGGAAGCAGAAGGAAGAAGCTATTAGAATGAGAGCGGAACGAGCAAGAATGGGCGGTACTGGCCCTTAAGGGCGTACTTAAGCGGTGCAAGCGGGAAACCTAACGTGTATAGATTCCCCGAATAGAAAATCTATGCAAGATTGGCCTCAGTAATAAAGGCAGATTGTAACAGCGAAAGAGAAAACGATCGCGGTGGGGTTCATAGGCACCTTCAATGAAATGGGAAGATTGCTACAGTTTCCCATAGTGGAACAGAATTATCATATGTAGTGTTTCGGGTAGAGAGGGCGCTATCAATCGAAAGTATTTCAAAAACGTGTTTCAGAGATTTCAAAAAGTAAAAACTCACCAAAAAATCACCTTTCGTCCAAAACATACTGTTGAACATGACCGTCCACTTCTTTTTTTTAAATTCATTCTGGTTTCTTTGCTAAAACATTACTTTACTTTTGATGTTACTTCCGCGGATGGGTCACTTTCGTTCTTGATTCTTATCTCGGCACTAACGGGCGGACATATAATTCATTCCACATCACAGGTTTGTGGCCTTCTTTATACACTTCTCACCAGTATTCACACGCTCAGATTCTTTGCAAAATATGTTAAATGCGAATTTCTTTCGATATGACTAAAATTGGATATCATTTACCACAAAACACCCGATATATAGAATATACACTTGTCATTTTTCATAGAACGTCAGAGTTTTTTTTCTGGCTACGCGACCGTCGAGACGATCTTTTCGCGGCCGGCACGGAGCATCCGAACTGGGGCTCATGATATTTCACATTCCACAGCAAATTCTGATGATGCCTGTTAGGCTCAGTGAGTACATGTTTGATCCTTGCCCTCTTGCGTAAACAACGTACATTTTTACATCTCTAGATTCCTTCTGTTCCAAGTACCATCCATCATGTCGGCCGTTTAGCCACTGCCAAAACTACGCTCTGTCAACAGTATTTGAATATGGTGAAGGCGCGAAAACGTATCTGTTTCTAATCGTGTTTTTGTATATCATTCGGTATTATTTAGACGCGAAGTTAATGTCATCGTTTAGTTCAAGCATCGAACTACATTTAGGCCTTAAAGCGAGTAAAAACTACTCTCGAAAACACTGAGAAATTGAAATTCCTCTTCGAAAATAAGCAATTTTGGTGTTTTTTCCAACATTCCAATTTTTTCCTAAAAACTAGGCTTCTCCGCAGATAAAAAATATTTTTCCCGGCACCTCTAAACGCCCTTTTTTCAGTTAACAATTTTTATTTTTTTAACTCGTGTTAATTAATAATCCGACAATAGTAAATTAATTTTTTGTTTTGTTTAGACATACTATTTTAGTTAATATAATTTTCTATCTCATTCAATGGTTTAATTTGAAATTAACTAATGCGGGTATTTGCGAAGCCTATGCTTCATTAGGGAACCAATTAATTTTGAAGTAAATCAATTAAATCAATCAATCCCACCCGTAAGTAATATCGGTACCTATACCTTGAACAGTTGGTCGATTTTCTTTAACCGAAACCACATTTTCACTATATTACGTATTAATTACATTTAGTGTCTCCAAAACGATCTAATTGATTACATAAGTCGAACATTCCTGTTTCACTAATTAAGTGCTCAATTTACACCAAATAGTAATTTGTTTGGAACAAATTGGTGTAATATGGCACATTACATTTTGACCAAGTCGTCAAAGATACTCAGTTTTAATACCTAAGAGTCACTTATCCCAATAAGTGCTTTCAATTTACCTAACTTGTAAGTAATTGAAGTGAAATGTCACTTAAATATTATCTCGGGGCGTAGGGCAAATTCGTCGTCCTCTTATTTAAATTTTTAAACTCGAGGTACACCAAAATTTTCTGATAATTCTAAAGAACTCTATGACAATAATAAATTTGTTTTGTGTATTGTACAGAGTACAATGAAAAAGTCGTGAATGATTGTTTTATAACATAACAAACGTATTTGGTATACGTTGTTCAAAACAAATCCCGATGCACGTCATTTTGATGACGTCACCAAACATCCAATACTACCAACTCAATATAGTCCCAGGACATCGCAATTTATGTGTTCCGTGTATATTTTAGGTTGAGAATACACATAACCATATATATTGTCAACCTTAAATCTACACGGAACACATAAATTGCGTTGTCCTGTGACTATATTAAGTTGGTAGTATTGGATGATTTTGACGTCATCAAAATGACGTGCATCGGGATTTATTTTGAACAGAGTATACAATAGTTCTCCGACGTATCCCATTTATTAATAGACAGGGTGTTTCAATATTCCATCGACAACACTGAACAAGTTTTTCACGGATAAATCTATAAAAAAATTGCTGAGAACGTAGATCCTTAATAGTTTCATTGCCAAAATACAGGATGATACAATTTTAGTTCTTTCATGATTTATAGATTTCTCTCAAGATTGCTTCTGTATATTCTGTATATGTATAACATATTGAAGTATCTGAAAATAATCCAACAAAAATGATCTACCAGGCGATATTTTTGGGATTTTTTTTTGGCAAGGGATTGTCAAATATTCATGATGAAACTAACAAGTCCAACTATTTGATATTTTTGATGAAATTCGCAGTGTTCTATGAAAATGTAGCAGAAATCATAGACATATCCATTTGAATTTCGTCATATAAGCCATGAATGTGTTAATTGAAAAATCTCACTAAGCTTGTAACTTTAATTTTTACAATACCCAATAACCCAATAATGTAACAAATATTCATTTAAATTATACAAACCTTTTAATAACGTTTTGACTTCATATATCTCAATAAATCAACAAAACTACATATTTATTAGGCTACTAAAAAATTTCAATCAAGTTTTTTAATTATGAATTAAAATTCAATTATAAATCCAAAGACCAAAATTTAATGAAATATAAAATAATACAATGCTGTACATTTTGCATAAACATATGTTTATTTTATTGTCATGAATACAAATTTCAGTTACTATGGCAAAAATCTTTTAAAATAAATTATCTACGTTTGTTACTTCCTTGTCATCAACATTCATTTTTCCACTAAAATTTTCAAGGTTTGTCCTATTGTATTTCTCAAGAGTAAGGTTGCTGGGTAATTATGTCACTATAATTATAGCTTTGTTTAGTTACAGAATTATTTAAAACTTTTTTCACTCAAATTCAGATTTTTCCCAATTACACATTAACCTAATAAATAGTTATATTGAGTTAGGATGAAGGGGTCAAACTATGTAGCTTGAAGAATTAGGACGTAATTAACAAAACAAACTTTTCGAAAAATGTTTCAGTTGCTTAGTTAAGATGTCAGTTTCTGAAACTTGTTTAAAATAATGCACAAATGTCACGTGAAAGGTTCTGGATAATTCACTACAGTTCATCCGAGTTATGGGAAAAATACTGAGATGGACGAGTTTGTTGGTTAAAACGTTAGTCTCATAAGATAATTGATTGAAGATTACTTAATAAAAAAAATAGTTATGACGACTTCTGAAAGAGTAGAATATGTAGAAAACTATAGAATGCTGGTTATAGTTGTATTCATTCATTTTTTAAATCTATTATTATTTTAACCCCAACACGAAATTGTTACTTACGTCCTCTGCAACCAAGTATTTTTTATTTGATCTCTCGTCAATTTTTATTTCGTAAATTACACTTGTATAAGTGGGAATTTCAATTTTATTCATTGGGTGGACATATAGTTTTTCCAACCCCTTTATATTCAGCATTAAATACTTGAATCAACAAAACAATAAGCAATATAACTTTTTAAACTTATTACAACAGTATTGTATAAGGCAGTGAAACATTACATGTAGGTATGTACACAGACAGTAAACCTTATCTCTTTCACGGTAATAGCTTCGTAATTGTTGTTCCTTTAACCGAAATCGATTTAATTACCAATGCAACCGTTAGGTAATGACACGCTAATGCGAAAGTTAACTGCTTATTATCTAGAAAGTTGATAAGTTCACCTTGCGTATATGAAATATGCTTAGATACCTTAATTGAATACAAAAATAGACACATTTACTTACGTAAACGAGTAAATTATAATTTACAATGGAAAATCGCAACAAAATTTCCCACGTTTTTTTAGCGAAACTAACCAAGTCTTTGACGTCTTGGGGGAGATCAAGCCGGTGGCGAGGCCGATCGAGATAACCTTCCTCGAGATGTTCACGCTGATCAGGCAGTGCAAGGAACTGGCGGACCAGACTTACCTGAAGGACTACAAGAGGGAACGGTCCAAGAACAACACGGAAACGTCCTCGAACGCGAGGGGGATCAAGAACCCCTTCACTCTCTTCAACGGGATCATACCAGGTAAAGGGGAAACTTGAAATTTTTGTCCAGAGAATCTTTGGGTCTATGGAAAGTATGCGCTTTTGGAACTTCTTGACATTTTCCCAAAATTCGTTTCTAATGTGCCCTTCTTTCTGTCTAAATGAAATTAGGTATTTATGCTCTTCCGCTTGTTTGCTACTCCAATCTTATATTCAATTTTCTCCTTCATAACTCTTACATTGTATTCTGACGCGAAATGTAAACCTCAGTGTGAAGCGTGCTCCTTCTTATCTGAAGCAGGCGGCGCATTTCAAATGGGACCGCTTCGTAGAATTCAATAGAACTAAGTCTAAACAGTTTATTTCTTTCTTTACCAAATACCAAACATATCTGAAAGATTACCCTTCTATTTTCCTTCAGGTACCAAGTGGTGCGGCACGGGCGACATCGCCGCCGACTACTTCGACCTGGGGGAGGAGGTAGACGTCGACGCCTGCTGCAGGACGCACGACCTCTGCCCGGTGAAGATAAGGGGCCGCACGAGGAGGTACAACCTGACGAACGACGCCCTCTACACCAAGTCGCATTGCAGGTGCGACGACGACCTCTTCTCCTGCCTCAAGGAGAGCGACTCGAGGACGGCGAAGCTCCTCGGCAACATCTACTTCAACCTGGTGCAGGTGCCGTGCATCGCGGAGGCCGACGGCAAGAGGAGCTTCAGGGGGGCGATGAACAACTTTTGACGGTCTTACTAATAAAGTATTTAAGCGAGAGTCGTTGTATTATTAACGATATTCCAATGATCTTTCCACCTTCCAATGTAATTCAAATATCTTCTGCTCGAGAAGGTTTCAACGGAAAACCCTACGAGGTTAAAAATCATATAAAGAATGGTAATACACACTATTCCCAAAAAGTATCGCATAATTAGTTCCTAGCTCAACTACGCATGAAAACAACAGGAACTGACATGTTTGCAAATTAACTCAAATTTACACCCCTTACTTGATATTGGTATGCTCCTTATTAATCTTATAACTTCTTGACTAAGACGATTTCATTCTTTTCATTAAGCCGTTGTCTTTTCGTTAAGGTTAATTGAGACAGTTTTATGTTCTCGTAATCTTCTCCCAAGTGATCCCAAAGATTTTGTACAGGGTTCATATGAAGAGTAAACTTTGGCCAATCTAAAACTACATGTTCAAGATGGTTACCTCTCTCGACTTTTCATTTTATTCTCTTACTTACTCCATCAGTACCTATATTTAAAACTGTCTATTTCAACAGAAATTTAAACAGTCAAGCTATTTGACAGGACCCAGTCGCTCTATGTTAATCATGCCTCAAAAATAAATATTGGATTAATATAATCAAATCAAAGATAAAATTTTTGAAATTGCTATGCACTAAACCAATCGAAAATTACCCCTTTTGGTGTGATATCAAAAATTAAACAGCTAGGCGAAGGAGCGAAGCCGTAACGTGTCAAGGTTAGCATTTCATATGAACAAAGTAAATATTTGAATACATTAACAATTTAGGAGACTAGTTACCTAAGAATCTTTGGAAAATTAATGGAAACAACTACTTGGATGGGTAATACCCATACCGACATTGAATCACACCCTCAATTCCACTACAAACACTATAAACGGCCTAGATCCACTTGTCTTCGATTTTCTGGGATTTAATGGTCCGGGGTGGGTATCAACTTACATGACTCACATAACTCAGAACTTACATAATTGACATACTTAAGTCATAATTTAAGACAAGACAAGAACCCTAAATTTAGACATACGCTGTACTGAAAATTACTTTAATTAAGTAATTAGGTTTTATTCCCCATTTTTATACATTATAAAAATTATGCTGTCAACCCAGATAACTTAATTGATAAGAAACGTGCGTTAAGCCAAAGATTGTAGATTCCAGTTCTACTTAAAGTTAATTGATTACACTATCAGGAATTGATTGGAAAGATGTTACATAACTATCATCAAAACTATAGTTTATATTAGATATATGTATGTATGTATTAGATATATGTATATTATTAAATTATATTAGAAATATGGTAATGTGGAAACAATTTTCGAGAACTTTATTTATGTTATTATACACTACGCACTAAATGTTTGGTATATTTGGTTCCTCACAGAAAAGGATAAAATTTGACACAAAGATAGTAGACATGATATAAAAAAATCATGGGGTTCATATTAAAAAATGTAATTAATAACCATCTGCTCCTTATGGTTGCTCTTACTCGATTTGGCATGGTTCTTATCGAACTTTTAAATAAAGTCTTAGTTCTCCAAGAATGGGAAGAATAATTTCTTTCCACTCTTTTCTTAAAGTCTTTTCCACTTCTCAAAGTTAGTTTATGGCAATTACATGATCTCGCCTCATTATATTCTGCTTAAAAAGTACTAAAAATTTATTCCAGGAGTAGAATTTGGCCAATTCAAACGTATCAACTCAGCATCGTTGATATTCCCTTACTAATTCTGTCATGTATGATTGTAGATTATTACGCATACCTAACCACAAGATTGCTCTTAAAAATAGAGCAAATGTACGAATATTCTTGTAGTACCTAACCTTGATGTACCTACCTACCTAACAGCTGTTGAACTGTGCTTCCCAAACATTTTATCCCATACCATACCATGATTCAGGCCTCACTTAAATCTCTATTAATTCTACCCCCTACGATATGCTGGAATATGCAGATCGTGTTCATAAAGCCAAAGCCTTGATCCAACTATGTCTTACTGGTATTGGTGATCTCTTGCACATGTTAGACAAGTAAATCGGCATCCCTCGTAAAATAAGATGTTGATATGTACCATATTGTAACGTTTATTTTATAATTTATTTACATTAATTGAACACTAATTTATTTAACACACTAAACTACTTGTTCACTAGACTAGACACTACATAATTTATTTGTACTGCTCCGCTTTCGGATCGTATGTCGCGTTCACTTCTGCTTCTCTACTTCTAACTAACTCCCTCGATCACAAACCCCCTTATATATACACCCCCAACCCTGATCGAGAACATTCTAGTACATTCTAGAAGCCTACGCAGCAAATGTTCATGCACCTGTCCTACGCGTCGTAGTTATTCTTTTGAAGGGGTAAACATGTGTCGCTTTGTTTACTTCTCGCATTACACTGCCCCCGCCTTAGAGACGTTTCGTCTCGGAACGTATCCCTGGTAGGCCCATGCAGGAACCTGCAGTTAGCCCCCCGCTTACAGCGAGACGTGGCGTCAAAATAACAGGGGACCGTCTTCCCGAGTCGACATGGTGCAGGCCCAAAACAGCAGACTAAAACTTCCACTCCGGTATTCTTCAACACTACTTCCAGCATGTTCCGGACAACCCTCCAGTCCAGCTGATCTCGTCCAGCACCTAACTTGGGGACAGCTAGCTTCCTGATGTCGAGCTCCAGCAGTCGGTCTCGTAGCCTATGCAAGGTTCGCCATACATCGTGATAACATGGTTTAAGGGACCCGATCTCCTTCGTAACCAGATAAAAGATGTGTCTTACGTTGTCACGTAGTTCCAGAACCTTGCCAATTTCCGGGAGTTGCTCTCTGAGTTGTTCCGAGCGCCCGTACTTCTTCTTGAAAACCGTGGCGATACCTCGTGACATTACCAGGTCGGCGGACACACAATGGGCCAACGAGTATTCTTCAGGTATGCTGAACAAATCCTGTTGTTTTTCACAGGTTACCCCATACCGTGCTTTTCCGGTACCCCCGTAGGCGCTCATAAATTCTTCGAAGGAAAGTTCGTTCTCCTGCGCCAATGTGTTTCTTACTCGGGGAACCTCCGCCTCATCGTGCGACCCCTCATAGGGTGCCAACCGATTAAAGTGCACCACTCTCGGCTTGCCGTTTGGTAGTTTGCTTACCCGGTAGACCACGTCATTGATTCGTTTCTTCACAACATAGGGACCTTCCCAATTGGTCTGTAACTTAGGGGACAAACCACGTTTCTTCTGTGGGTTGTACAGCCAAACTCGGTCTCCCATTTGGTAGCCACCCTCTTTAGCGTTGATGTCGTAACGCTCTTTGATGCGATCACTGGCGATATTTAGTTGGTACCGGACTTGATCGTGAATTTCGTTCATCCTTTGCCGCATCCGGGAAACGTAATCTTCCCCCGAAACGTCCTCGTCCGGTCTAGCGCCAAAGATTAGATCACAGGGTAGTTTAAGTTCTCGCCCGAACAGGACTTTGGCTGGAGTTTGTCCTGTCGACTCATGAACGGCCGAGCGGTAGGCCATCAGGAAGAACGGCACGTGTTCGTCCCAGTCTCTTTGATGTGACGAGACCATTTTCGCTAGATAGCGGTTGAGGGTGCGATTCATTCGTTCTACCATGCCGTCAGACTGAGGGTGAAGGGCCGTGGTTCTTGTTTTTCGTACCCCAAACTTCTCACAGATCCTCCGGAATAGGCCACTCTCAAAGTTTCTTCCTTGATCCGAGTGTAATTCCATGGGTACTCCAAACCGGCAGATCGTCTCCTTCACTAGCACATCGGCCACTGTCTCTGCCTCCTGATTAGGGAGAGCGTACGCTTCTACCCACTTCGTAAAGTAGTCCATCACGACCAAGATGTATTTATTCCCCTTTTCGGTCTCAGGGAAGGGTCCTGCTATATCAATAGCGATCCTTTCGAAGGGGCTTCCGACGTTATATTGTTTCATGGGAGCTTTCGGTCGTCTTTGTGGCCCATTACTTGCAAAGCATGTAGTACATTTCTTGCACCAGTTCTTCACGTCGTCTGAACAATTGATCCAGTAGAAGCGCTCCCGTACCTTCTGCAGCGTTTTCTTGATCCCTAAATGTCCACCAGACGATCCGTCGTGAAGGTGCCGCAAGACCTCCGGGATTTTACTGGAGGGAATTACCAACTGCCGTCTTTCCTCCGTCCCGTCTTGGCTCTCCAGTACGCGTTTTAGTAGCCCATCCTCAACCACTAGCGAGTCCCACTGTGCCCAATAGCTCTTAAGTTTTGGCGAGCCAGGTGATACCTTTTGCCACTCAGGACGCTCTCCTCCCTCTTTCCAAACCAGGATTTCTTTGAGAACCGGGTCTTTTCCTTGCTCTTGTCGTAACGAGGATGGTGTCCATTCCTCGGCGACCACGGTCGTTCGATAGACTTTCTCGGACTTTTCCTCAGCTTTATGACAATGAGGACACTCATCAGGGCATGGTCTTCTCGAGAGTGCGTCTGCGTTTCCATGACTCTGTCCTGGCCGATGTTCTATGACAAAGTCATACTCCTGGAGCCTCTCGATCCAGCGAGCGATCTGTCCTTCGGGATTCTTAAACTGGAGGAGCCATTTAAGAGCAGCATGATCGGTCCGGACCAAAAACCTCCTTCCACACAAATATTTATGGAAGTGCTCGATGGACTTGACGATGGCCAATAATTCACGCCGGGTGACGCAGTAATTCCTTTCTGGTTTGGAGAGTACCTTGCTGAAGTATCCAAGGACACGTTCTTGTCCCTCCTGGCGCTGCGACAGAACACTTCCAATTCCCACATTGCTCGCGTCGGTGTCCAGGATGAACTGTCCTTCTGGCAGAGGAAAACTCAGCACTGGGGCACTGGTCAACTTCCTCTTCAGCTCGTCGAAGGCAGACTGGCATTCCTCATCCCAACAGAAGTTTCGTCCTTCTTCCGTGAGCCTTGTCAACGGCTTAGCGACGTCGGAGAACATCCGGACATATCGTCGGTAGTACGTGCAGAGGCCCAGAAAACTCCTCAACTGGTGTTTATCTACCGGTATTGGCCACTCCTTCACCGTACTTGTCTTGTCCGGATCAACGGCGACGCCCTCTCTGCTCACTACGTGCCCTAAGTATGAGACCTTCTTTCTGAAGAGCTGACATTTCTTAGGGTTCAGTTTCAGTCCCGCACCCTGCAGTCTCTGGAAGACGTCCTTTAAGTTTTTCAGATGTCCTTCGAAGGTCTTGCCCATCACGATGACATCGTCCAAATAGACTAGGCACGTTTTCCACGTCAGACCCATTAGCACGCTCTCCATCAGCCTCTCAAACGTCGCTGGGGCATTACAAAGTCCGAATGGCATGACTGTAAAATGCCACAGGCCGTTACCGAAGGTAAATGCCGTCTTTTCCTTATCGGCAGGGTCCATTTCGACTTGCCAATAGCCGCTTTTTAAATCCAAGGTCGAAAATATAGTGGATCCAGCCAGGGTATCGAGTGTGTCGTCGATACGTGGTAGCGGGTAGCTGTCCTTTTTGGTGACACTGTTCACCTGCCGGTAGTCCACACAGAATCGAGTAGTCCCATCCTTTTTCTTCACCAGTACTACCGGCGAGGCCCATGGACTGCTTGACGGCTCGATGACCCCGTCCCGCTCTAGGTCCTTGATGATTTTCTCGGCTTCCTCCCGTTTGGCCAAGGGTAGTCGTCTTGCTGTTTGTCGAATCGGTCGTGTCTCGCCCGTGTCAATTTTGTGTGTCACGGCCTTGGTCTTTCCCAGCTTTCCATTCTCGGTGGTAAATATGTCCTGGTACTTATTTATTAATTCGTGGGCCTTTTGTTTCTGTGTGGGCGAGAGAAACGCACTGGTCTGGGAAAGAATTTGTTTCAAGTCCTGCGGAGTGTGTCTGGACCTTTCTTCCTCACTAACGCCCCTTATGATGGCCGAAGCGGCTATACATGTGCCCAGCTTCGTACCCTTCTTGATGGTGACCGGGTACTGATTGATGTTGAGTAGTCGCACAGGCACTTCACTTGAGAGAGTAACGAGCGCCTTTCCTACCAGTACCCCCCGAGCCAGTCGATTGTCATCGTTTTCTGGTTCGATCACGGCTGGAATTCCCTCTTCCACAACACCCCTCAGACAGGTAGAGGTGATCGTTTCGCTTCGTTCCGGGAGAATCACATCTTCTGCCATTATTACGTCTAACACAAAATTGTCACGATTGTGTAGCAGTAATTCTTCTTGACCGATCCTCAACACTCGGTGTCCGAAATCCAACTGGAATCCATGATTCCTCATGACGTCCATCCCCAGTATGACGTCTTCCTCAATTTCGGCTATGAGAACAGGATGGTCAAACTTTACTCGTCCCACCGTCATGCTAACCGTCGCTTCACCGTGTATTACTGCCTTCTCCCCAGTGGCAGTTCTCAGTTGCCACCTACTTGGCCTAATCTTCCTACGGTCCCTCACAACTTCCGAGCGTACGATCGTCTTCGTAGCTCCCGTGTCCACAAGCATGGCGTGGGATCTCCCGTCGATAGTGCCATCGACGTACGCGCTCCCCAATTGGTGGGAAAACGAGGCTATACTGGCCCGGGGGTTTCCACTGCTACGGGTCGACGTTCCCCCTTTCTTGTCGACCCGCATTAGTTTTTCCGGGGCCTTTGCCGGCACCGCTGTTTTGGGCCGCGTCTTCTGTGCTGACAGCAACTCCATGATCTGCTGAACGGCCTTCTCCACGAGTTTTTCTGTGCCTACCTCCTCGGTAACAGCTCGAGCACAACCGTGAATGCGGGAGGCTTCCATTGCTGCCTCATGTTCTAGTGCGATGGCGAGCGCGTTCATTACTGTTTTCGGTCGAGCTAGCCTCAGGGCCATCTGCAGTTCCTGGTCCCGCAGCCCGCTCACGAACGTCTGCACTGCGAGGCACTCCATCATCTGTTCCGGTGCCGTGGGATACGCCAACCTCACTAGTCTGGCTACGTCCGCTTCGAACTCCTGCAGGGTCTCGTTCGATCTCTGACGGCGATTGGACATCTGGGATTGATGAACTTGCTCCAGATGTGTTTGGCCGAACCGCATTTCCAGTCGCCTCAGCAGCTCCGTGTAATTCCCGGCTTCCTCGGTGGATAGCGTCTGAAGAACTTCCAACGCCTCTCCACGTAAGGCTACCGTTAGGGAAACAGCTTTCTCGTGAGGGGACCAAGCATTAGCCTCCGCTGCTGCCTCAAACTGCTTCTTGTAGCTGGCCCACGGAATTTTTCCATCGAACGTTGGGGGCGTCACTCGATTAGTGCATATCGAGTTCTGTTGAACGACCGCCTTTATTTCTTCCTTCGTCTCGCCGCTACTGACTCGCTCTAGTCGTTCTTCCAACTGCTTGATCTTCTGTTCCATCTCCTTACGCTGAGCCTCAATCTGGTCGGTTATCTCTTCCCTCTGGGCTGCGATTTGAGCAGTAATATCTTCCCTCTGGGCGGCGATTTCTTCCCTCTGGGCGGCGATTTCTTCCCTCTGGGCGGCGATTTGAGCAGTGATGTCTTCCCTCTGGGCGGCGATTTCTTCCCTCTGGGCAGCGATTTGTGCAGTGATGTCTTCCCTCTGATCGGCGATTTCTTCCCTCTGGGCAGCGATTTGAGCAGTGATGTCTTCCCTCTGGGCGGCGATTTGAGCAGTGATGTCTTCCCTCTGGGCAGCGATTTCTTCCCTCTGGGCGGCGATTTGCTTCGTGATGTCCTCCTTCTGTGCGGCGAACTGCTTCGTTATGTCGTCGTCTTCGAACTCGAAAACTTCCGGGTCCTGGCCATTTTCTTTCAAAAATGCCGAGAGTCGGTCCTGGAGTTCGGTCTTCTTCCCTCCTGTTTCCAATTCCCGTTCCTCGAGTTCTTTTTTTAACTCGGCCACTTTTAATTCGCGTAACTTCTTCATGATCCCACTTCTGACACCAATGTAACGTTTATTTTATAATTTATTTACATTAATTGAACACTAATTTATTTAACACACTAAACTACTTGTTCACTAGACTAGACACTACATAATTTATTTGTACTGCTCCGCTTTCGGATCGTATGTCGCGTTCACTTCTGCTTCTCTACTTCTAACTAACTCCCTCGATCACAAACCCCCTTATATATACACCCCCAACCCTGATCGAGAACATTCTAGTACATTCTAGAAGCCTACGCAGCAAATGTTCATGCACCTGTCCTACGCGTCGTAGTTATTCTTTTGAAGGGGTAAACATGTGTCGCTTTGTTTACTTCTCGCATTACAATATCTTAAATTTCCTCACCTTTTAGCCTATTCGAATAGTATGAACATATACGAGTATCACCCATTCTGGAAATATAGTTTTTAAGCAACTTTACAGTTGCTGACATTTGCTGAAATTGACATTTTCTCTGTATATTTTTAAAGGCTAAGAAACAACTGGTTTTCCAATGGTAGCAATGTTAGTCTAATACTAATCAACCAATGGTACAATTCGAGTAAATAGATCAGAATTCTGGTTACTCATTGTGAATTAATATTACTGGAGTCATACAAATATCTGATACGTTTCAGGAAACAAATGAGAAATTAAATGACAAATGCCCTGGATCCAGATTGGAAATTAAAGTTTTTTGACCATAACACCATATTAAGACCAAATGTTTGCCATTTGTCTATGGTTCCAATGCATGGTGGAGAGTTAGGGCTACTTCTGCGACACCTTTTGTTTCCCAAGATCCCTAGCACCCAAGACCCTAGACCTCTACACAGACACCAATACTATGAATCCTAGACCACAAGACCTAGACAAAAACACATTTAAGGGGATTTGGTAATAAAACATTTTTACTAATTTAAAAAAAAACATCATCTTATCAACATACAAGTTAACATACATGCGGATATATATACACGAACATATAACGGTTATTCCGGCCATTTCATGATCCTCTTGTAAATGTAATTAGAGAACCAAACTGCACCCGTAAAGAAGTGAAGGAGCGCCATCAGTCTGAAGCAGTTCTTGAAAGTAGCGTCTGGAAACACACAAACCTTAACCGAAACCTCGCGATCTACTACTACTTACTTATCAGAAAAAAGAATACGAACGCAACGCCGGTCATCACGCTGATCAAATTGAACTCCTTGTTCGTCTCGCCCCGAAGGGTGAGTCCTAGAAGAGGCATCCCGACGTACTGCAAAGTCGCTATGCTGACTGTTATCTGTACGGCTCCCATGATCAGGACTTGCTCGGTGTTCGAATCGGAAGTCACTGGAACAGTCAATTTTAGGCTCAAGAGGTCCAGAAGTACGGTTCAAAAGTAAAGTAAATGTTTATGGGATGCTGAAGCAATTCATAGGGACGCTCGTAGAATCTCCAGGATTTACTTCTGCCTGTTTGAGATATCCGAGAATGTTTACAGTGTTCTTATTTATATTGGCAGAATAGAATTTTAGGTTCAAGAGGTCCAGAAGTTGGTAGATGGTTCGAAAGTAAGGTAAATGTTTATGAGATGCTGAAGCAATTCATAGAAAGGCTCGTAGAGTCTCCTGGATTTACTTGTGCCTCTTTGAGATATCCTGGAATATTATACAGTGTTCTTATTTATATTGGCAGAGAATTTGAGGTTCAAGGGGTCCAGAAGTTGGTAGACGGTTCGAAAGTAAAGTAAATGTTTATGGGATACTGAAACAATTCATAGGAACACTCGTAGAGTCTCCAGGATGTACTTGTGCCTCTTTGAGATAACCGAGAATATTATAGTGTTCTTATTTATATTGGCAGAATATGGAGACAAAAACTACAAAAACGTCTTCATTTATAACAACGTTATTCTTTACTGCCTACTTGATCACATCCCATTACTAATTCATTAATTAAAACTGAAACTACTGACATTACCACATCAATTATCTTTTGAATAAAATTTTTGTGAACAAAATGAATCTCCTGGTATTGAAGACAGCACAATACATCAAATCAGATTGTTAGAAAGTATAAATTTAATGCAACAGTGGAGTATACAACTATTTTTTTTTTAGAAACTGCAAAAATTTTGGAACACTTTCAAACAAAAATATCAACATAGCAACTAATAATTACAATTATATCCAAGATTCGCGTTATTTTAATCAGTTTATTAACATAAAAACCCAAGTTGTTAATGAGTTTGGACTTCAGTTTTGACCCCAATTAATTTTTCTTAGACGCATTGTTTGCAAGTGTTGGTCATTTGAAGAGAATAATTACAGAATCTTCATTGTTGTTAAACACCATATTAGGTAATAGCCTCGCAAGACCATTATTTTCTAATCGAACAATTAATGCCTAAAAAATATGATAAATGTGTCAAGGTAAGACTAGACAAAAAACAATTATTTCAATGTAAATTAATGTCATATCAGTTACACAAGGTACCTAGCATTGCATTACCTACTCTTGCGAAATAAATGATTACGTACTATGTATTATGTATTAATTGCTTTAGTAATGCATTACCGAAATGTTTCAAAAACAAATTACGCAACAGAAAAGTTTTCACGTTTTTAATCAATAAAAATAATAAAATTTGCACATCTAAATAAAATCTGTCGTTGTTTAAAAAAGTTTAGAAATGTTAGGAAACGTATCTGTACATAGATAGAAGACAATTGATTAATAAATTCATGTACTTTTTACTTGCTTTAAATAATAAGATATTATTAAATCCCTGTGAAGAACAAATTAAGTAAAAGAGGTTGCTTTCAAAGAGAACTCATTTCTATTTCCTTAATTTTTGATAACTGTGCTATGTCAAGTTTACAAACTTTTAAGTACACAAAATTTTACAGAAATGTTTTTTTCTTATAAATATTTACCAAGGCTGTATTCCAACCCAAATGCACTTTTCATGAGTCATCACCAATCAATCACCAATAACCAGATATTATCCCTTATAACCTCTCACTAGTTGCACTTTTAACTTGTATAAAACTGTTCTAGAAATTTATAAAAAACCTTCAAGATAATTGGAGTACTTCCCATAGATCGATCAGAATACAAGTCTTTAGAGTTGTTAAGTTCAAATTTTGAAACCTCAACTTTATCAGAAGACACAAAACATCTTTTTCGAAGACGCTTAAAGTTTTCTTTAATGTAAGAAAAACTTTAAGAAAACAATAGAGTTAAATAATATACTTTTCCTAGAGAGCTCAGTATACTTGTTTGTAGGTATGATGTTTACAGAAGTTCCTAGAGACTGGGGATGCCTGAAACTTCCAGAAGAAGTAAGTGCTAGGTGCTAGGATTTCTATTCTTTAATCAAACTAAGAAGCACTGCTGTATGACAGAAGGGGATGATCAACACAGAAAAATGTGTTGCAGGAGAAACGTTAATAGCACAATTGTATTAGATAACGCACCGTACAGTCTTTACGAGGCCAGTGTAACAACGACCTGCTGACGAGAAAGAAGAATGTAAACGAGCCGCCTTCATAGGCGCGCGGAATATTTTTACTCACTTAGTCAGTAAAATTTAAAAAAAAAATATTACATGAATTATTGTAAAATAATTGAGTTTAAACATTAAATAATTAATCGTAATCTTCAGAAGAAGATTCGGAGCCGGGACGAATGACAATGGGGTTAATAGGTGGGTAAAACGTGATATCCTTCCTCTTTTTTAATTACATGCGAAACGCAATTTTGCCAAATTTGTTTAAGAATCATCCCTAAAGACGGTTTCAATGTTCTCAAAAACAATGTTAGTGAAAGTAGGATTGTGGTTTGTTTTCCGCAAGCGATCCTTGACGTTAGCCCAAATTAATTCTATGGGATTAAAAATACAGTAGTAGGGAGGTAGTCGAAGAACGCAATGACCTTTATCCTCAGCAAGCTTATTAACAGCATACTCCTTTTTGAAAGTACCCGATTTAACAATTTCAAGAAACTATTTTTTTTGTACGGATGTTTGAAGCTATAGGAATCTTTTTGCTGTGAAGAAATTCGATGATAAGTGATTTCCTGGAATTACTATTAGGAATTTTATTAATTTGACGAGAATGATATGAAGCGTTATCAAGAACTATAACTGTATTATTAGGAATATTGGGCAGAAGTCGATGTTTAAACCACTTTTCAAACAATTCGACATCCATATCCTGATGATAATCGGCGAAACTCTTATCGATATTATTGACGGAAAGAAGCAAAGCATTAGGCACAAAACCGTATTCGTTTCCTGCATGTAAAATTACCACCCGATTTCCCCTAGAACTGGGTGTGTTTAATTTACAGTTGTTGCTGTCATCAACCCAACCACGTTGAATTACTTCATGGGTGTCAAACCATGTTTCGTCTAAATATACAATGTTGCTCCCTGATTCCCGAAATGACCGAATTTGTCTCAAATAATCCTGACGCAAAGCAACAATACGAGGTGACTCCATGATGACCATTCGAGAATCTAATTATTTGTGTTTAAATCCGTAACTTAACAGAATTGACCTTAAAGTGTCTAAAGATTTATATTTATATTCCTCAAAAAGACTGTAATTTTTGAAAAATTTATAGTAAAGTGGGCACCTCGTTTCTAGCATAAAAATCGTAAACGGTTCTGCGTATAACGTCTTTAGCAGCGTCAACTAATGCTTTGAACTTCTTTTGTTTACCTAATCTATTTTGATCATGATCTACAATTCCTCGCTGAGTTATTTTATAAATTGAAGAATATGGAATTAATGTCAAGTCTGAAATTTCTAAAATTAAGCAGCGTACCGATTATTCGGGGTATCTTTGTTGGAGGCGCTTAAACATATTTAAAATTACCGTTTGTAATTGAGGATGTAGATCCTTATTTGCAAACTCCCAAGAAGGAGACGAGGAAGAGCAAGAGGGTTGAGTAGTCATGTTTTCCACATCAACTCGCACTGTTTCTGTCGCCCACGGTCTGCAAAACGCCATTCCGATTACAAATAATTATTATTATAAATATAAAAACCCCATGGCATGCCAGGCTGAAAGGTAGATTTATGGGTAAGATATACAGTAATATAACACACGATGTGTCAAAAAAATGCATACGAGGTGTGAAAAAGTACAAACGTAAAAATTTTAAGATATTTGCAAATAACTTTTTCTCTGTACATTTCTCAAAGATATGTTTTATACAAAAGTTGTTCGTCTCTATAAGGGCAACAAAAAATCTAAGTAACATTTTTCTCTCAGACGCGAAATTAAATTTTTTTAATTTTTTAATTTTTTGACAAAAATAACTTTATTTTTGTACGTTTCTCGACAGATTGTTTTATACAAAAGTTGTTCGCCTCTATGAGAGCAACAAAACACCTTAGTAACATTTTTCTCTCAGACGCAAAATAAAAGTTTTTTGATTTTTTTTTGAAAATAACAAGCCGCCATTTTGAAACCGCTAGACCGATTTGGCCCATTAACGAACTCGACCGAGATTTTCGGCCAACTGATTTTTATACCAAATTTCGTTGTGATTCTTTAAAAAAATGCGACCTGTAGCCTGCCGACAAATTTCGTTATATCCGATATATATTATATATATGTATATATATATATATATATATATATATATATATATATATATATATAAATTTTTGGGAAATGATTAGGTATGATCTCTAGATACCAAAAAACTGAAAACCGCATTTTAATTCCTATTTTTTCGACTTCGTTAAATACTAGATATAAATCTACCAAAAACGAACGGCAAATTATATGATTATGAAATTAACTTAAAAGCAAACAAAATACCTCTATAACCTGTCTTGGTGATGTAAAGCGTGGCAACACTGGTAAAAGACTGAAGACACGTGTTCGAGACATTCTAGAAAGGATCCAGTTGTCCAAAACGTTTATGAATCCACTACAGCACAAGCGAGAAACGTAAACTATTGACAATATTTAGGCGTGTGACTTGCTCGGCGTGGAACTGGAGTGGGAGGATTCTACAGGACGAGTTCGCTAAATAACGTATCATGTATCGAGCATGCCGTATATGTTGTTATTGATCGATACCCGTATAAGCTTGGTTGTTACACTGGCTTCGTAAAGACTATACCATTCCAGACAATCATACAAAATACCAAATTCTGGCTCTAAAAAATCCTAAATTCAGGAATTTTTAATAAATAACGATTTATACTTTGAAGAAAATTACCGGAAAGAAAACAATTGTTGGAGGTATTAAACACCAAAGAATTCGCAATTAAAAAATAACTTTCGTGCGAAAAACAGCAATCCTAAATTATTAAATAGTGTAATTGATTTAATCAATTCCGAATTTAAAAACATAACTACTGATAACTGAAAACATGCAATTAACCATGTGTGTAAAATAGAAATGTAATATGAACAAATACATAATCATGTAAATAAAATTGCTATAAATTTAAGTGAAAGTAGTAGTAGTGATAATTATAGTAATTGTATTGTCGTTTCAGACGTAGAATAATTAAATGTATCTATACGTACTTTATATTTGTAAGTACAGCCATTTTGATTTTTATATTTTGTTACTTTTAAGAATGGATTTTGTTTCTTACTTGTTGTTTATACTTCCCTTAGAAATTTTATCGGCCTCTAAGGTCGACCCTGTTGGGTGTCTTAGACTCGCGAATCAACGATCATGAAACGCATATACTCTTTATCCTAACATGAAAGACGCATATTAATGAGATGACCGTCAAGGTAGGTAACAATAACGGAGTACCAATAATTACGTTATTTTTCGTTGAAATAAGGTTATTTAGGAAGATGGTTAATAGTAACGAGAATTATTGCGACTAATAAGGTACCTACGCATATTTGTTGAATACCTAGCAATTTCTTTTGATGCATTATTCCGAACTTTCTGTCGAAAACGCGAAACGCCACTGACATCTCAATATCCGCTCTCCAGATTTCTGCGTATCTCTTACCTTCTTCTTCTTCTTCTTCTTCGCCTTCGGACCTTTTGTTCTGACACCACTAAACAGGGTGGTCCCCTCAAAATTATACAAAAACAGGTAAAAATGCAGGTATACTGCTTACGATAACTGCGAAATTTGTTTTCCTCCGGTACCTACATGAAAAATCCCTCTGTTGACGACCAGCTGGTTAATATGCATCTATCTTGTTGGGAAAAGGAGTATAGCACATGTCCGTTGTTTAATACATTCCCCCAGTCTTAATTGTATATGTAAATACTTACTGAAATACCCGAACGACCCGATCCAGCACAGCACCCACATGCAGATCGGCCTCCTCTTCTTGTCCACGTTGATCCAATACGAGACGGCGCTGAAGAGCACGTTGGCCACGGACAGGAGCCCCACGACGTTCGCCACGCCCCTCATCTTCAACCCTTCGACCTCCTGGTACAAGTACAGCGGGAAGAGCGAGTAGAACACGAAGACGGAGAACTTGGTCGTCATCACCGTCAGCAGCGACTTGTAGAACGTCATCCTGCCGAGGATCTCGAGGCTGCTGACGTGGGACTCGTCGCGCCTCGGCGGCGCGAAGACCACGGGCTCGGCCCCGAGGGCGGGGTCGTGCTCCGGGAGGTCGTACGAGTAGCTCGTGTTGTTGTTGACGGGGGAGTCCGCGAACAGCGGCATCGGGTTGCCCGTCGAGGAGCTCTGAGGCAGGGCGCCGTTACCGAACGCGAGCTCGAGCTGCAGGTTCCTCCTGGCGGGCGACTCACGTCGTTCTTCCTTTTCGGGCCTCCCGAGGGGATCCTCATCGTCGAACGTCTCCCATTCGCGGTTCTTCAGCGCCTCGTACTTGGTCGTCTCGCCCTCCTCGTCCTCATCGTCCAGGTCGTCGACGACGACGTCGTCGTCGAAGGTCTCCCAGTTCCTGCGGACGTCTCGCTGGGCGTCGCCGTTGATCTCGTGCTTCTCGATCGTCGCGACGCCGCCCGGGCCGGTGTCGTCCTGGCGCTTTATCTGCAACTCGCGCGAGTTCTTCGAGAGGATGTCCTCCTCGTCGTCGGGGTTGGTCTGTGGGAGAAGGAAGAGTAGATGTTGAGCAAAATGGAAAAGGGAGAAACCTTCACCGTATAGGTACGTTTTCACTTCGGAAAATTTAGGAAGCTGGATAACGTTGTAATGAAGCGTATTTTTGAGAGTTGAGGGTAGACCACACACCGTACATTTAACCGCGATATCAGACCTCTCCCAGATAGATGGCGGCCGATAAGGCAATGTTCAATCTACCATTGCTGAGTTTTCCAGATGAGTTTTGAGTAGACCAACTTCCCCCATCAAATGGTTCGATACCAGAGTGAATCTTTTCGCTAGGTGAGCACCAATACTTGTTATTAGTAAACCGATACGTCTGTCTGTTGTGTACGTCACCGCCGTTAAATTTAAACCGGCCGAATTCTTTGTTGTATGAGCGAAGTTATCTGTTATGTAACTGTCCGTTACTTACTGCTAATTGTAAGTGATCTGTTGTTCTGACCGTATGTGTTAAACCGTATTTCGAACCGTTAAGCGTGAAAATGCCTGATCGGGATTAATGAGTAATTTAAATCTAATTTAAATTGCTAAAATGTATGATGAACTATAGTTCATTTAACAATGCATCTATAGGTTCTTGCAAAATATTTTTTATTACTACATTAAGTATTCTCGCAAGAATTCTCTGCTATAGTACTAACTGTGTTCATTTCACTACTTCATAGGGTTTTGTCATCTTAAGCCTTCATTAGATATTTGTGTTATTGAGGAGTGGGATGTTCTCGATGAATGCAGCTATTTTTTACGTACCATGAAGCATCGACGCTGCACCTCAGCACTTTGTTTTGGAACCTCTGGTTTATTTCAGTGTTGTTCTTGCTGGCCCAACCCCATAGTTGTCCATACCGGTTTTGGCATTTGTTTATATAGATAAGTAATTTCGTGTTTATAGATAGTTTGGAATTTCTTCCGAGCATCCAATACATTTTTCTATATTTTATATTGAGTTCTTCTCTCTTATTTCTGATAATATGGACTCCCCATCGTAGTCTCTTGTCTAGGTGTAGCCCAAGGTATTTGGCAGAGTTTGCAACTGGAACTTCAGTGTCGTTTATTTTGATACTGCTTCTTCTTATAGGTGAAGTTAACATGAACCGGTTTTGTTCAATTTATTTTAATTGTCCAATGGTGAATTTTATTAACTGAAATGTGCAGCTTTCCTGCTGCTTCTACCTGATCTTCTCTAGTTGATAGTACAGCTTTGTCGTCGGCAAAAGTTTCTATCATGTCATCTTCAAGCTTTGGAATATCATTGGTATATATCAAATATAGTACCGGCCCAAGTATACTACCTTGAGGTACCCCAGCTTTGATTTCCTTTAACTCTGTATAAGTCTCTCCTTGCTTAATTCTAAAGTATCTATTGAGTACATAAGATTCCAATAATTGAGAGTATTGTGCTGGTAGCACTCCTTTTAATCTGTAGATAAGTCCTTGATGCCATACTCTATCAAAGGCCTGAGCAACATCAAGAAATACGGCTGAGCAGACTTTTTTTCCTTCCATCGCTTTTTCTATTACATTGGTTATTCTGTGTATTTGATCTATTGTCGAGTGAATTTCTCTGAAACCAAACTGATGATCTAGAATGAGGTTTCTTTCTGTTATTATCGGCCTTAACCTTTTTGGTAAAAGCTTCTCAAATAATAGCTTAGATAGAGTAGGTACCTTTACCCAACGATTTTTCCTACTCACCAGATGGTAATTGTACCTCGTCAGCGGCCTCTTGGTCTTCAGGTACGCAGGTTTCTTGAACGTCAGACCGAAGATCAGCCCCTGTATGATGATGGCCTGGTACCACAGCGTGACGTTGAGCAGGTTCGAGGTGAGCACGTGATGACCGACGATTATCGGCGCAGCGACGAAACCCGCAGCGCTCACGGCCTGTGACACGTACGCCAAGAAGGTGTGCTTCAGCCTGAAGTACTGAGCGAGGATTATCTCGCACTGGGACATCTGGATCGACGCTCCGATACCTGATGGAACAAGAGTTTAGAAAGGTTTGATAAGGATTTCGGCATTGTCGCAGTAAAAAGGAGTTGGCAGAATGCGGGGAATTGATCAGGGTTTTTGAGTTGTGATAATTAAGAGGCATAATGTTGACTTCGTGGCGTAGCCTCTTCCAGGGGGAGTCATGTTGGTTTAAATCCAGCTGGTGGTTTAAACCTCCAGTTTTTAAGCTTCCTGAAAAAAAAAACATATACACTACACCATGTGTATGTGTTTTCCATACGCATAGAAACAGTATGAGACACTGTTTCCATGTGACACTTGTCGAGCAAGTGCTAAAAGCAGCAATTAACATGGAACACATTGCGTTCGAGCAGCCGGTACACTTTAAAAACACGGCCAATGTAATGGGGCAATGTAACGTTACAAAACCTCACTGAGAAGTTCGCATTACACCAGGTTCCACTATGACATACACGGCCATTGTAATGAGGCAATGTAACGTTATATAACCTCAATGGAAAGTTGGTATTGGATTAGGTTCCATTCTGACCTTACACGGCCAATGTAATGAGGCAACGTAACGTTACTCAACCTTAATAGGAAGCTCGCAATGCACCAGTTTCCATTGCGACCTTGCACGGCCAATTTTCAATAAGGCAATGTAACGTGACATAATCCCAATGGAAAGGTCGCATTGCACCAGGTTCCATTGTGATCTAGGGACCTTACACGTCCATTGTAATGAGGTCTATGGAGGCAATGAAACGTTATATAACCTCAATGGGATGTTCGCATTGCACCAGGTTCCACTGTGACCTTTCACGGCAAATGTAATGAGGTAACGTAACATTACATAACCTCAATGGGAAGTTCGCATTGCACCAGGATCCATTGTGACCTTACACGGCCAATGTAATGAGGCAATGTAACGTTACATCACCTCAATGGGAAGTTCGCATCGCACCAGGTTCCATTGCGACCTTGCACGGCCCATTTTCAATAAGGCAATGTAACGTGACATAACCCCAATGGAAAGTTCGCATTGCACTAGGTTGCATTGTGACCTAGTGACCTTACACGTCCAATGTAATAAGGTCTTGGAGGCAATGTAACGTTATATAACCTCAATGTGGTGTTCGCATTGCACCAGGTTCCACTGTGACCTTTCACGGCAAATGTAATGAGGCAATGTAACGTTACATCACCTCAATGGGAAGTTCGCATCGCACCAGGTTCCATTGCGACCTTGCACGGCCAATTTTCAATAAGGCAATGTAACGTGACATAACCCCAATGGAAATTTCGCATTGCACTAGGTTCCATTGTGACCTATAGTGACCTTACACGTCCAATCTAATGAGGTCTTGGAGGCAATGTAACGTTATATAACCTCAATGTGGTGTTCGCATTGCACCAGGTTCCACTGTGAGCTTGCACGACTAATGAAATCAGGTAATGTAATGTAACATAACCTTAGTGGAAAGTTCGCAATGCACCAGGTTCCATCGTGACCTTACACGGCCAATGTAATGCGGCAACGTAACGTTACATAACCTCAATGGGAAGTTCGCATTGCACCAGGATCCATTGTGACCTTACACGGCCAATATAATGAGGCAATGTAACGTTACATCACCTCAATGAAAAGTTGGCATCGCACCAGGTTCCATTGCGACCTTGCACGGCCAATTTTCACTAAGGCAATGTAACGTGACATAACCCCAATGGAAAGTTCGCATTGCACTAGGTTCCATTGTGACCTATAGTGACCTTACACGTCCAATCTAATGAGGTCTTGGAGGCAATGTAACGTTATATAACCTCAATGTGGTGTTCGCATTGCACCAGGTTCCACTGTGAGCTTGCACGACTAATGTAATCAGGTAATGTAATGTAACATAACCTTAGTGGAAAGTTCGCAATGCACCAGGTTCCATCGTGACCTTACACGGCCAATGTAATGCGGCAACGTAACGTTACATAACCTCAATGGGAAGTTCGCATTGCACCAGGATCCATTGTGACCTTACACGGCCAATACAATGAGGCAATGTAACGTTACATCACCTCAATGGGACGTTTGCATCGCACCAGGTTCCATTGCGACCTTGCACGGCCAATTTTCAATAAGGCAATGTAACGTGACATAATCCCAATGGAAAGTTCGCATTGCACTAGGTTCTATTGTGACCTATAGTGACCTTACACGTCCAATCTAATGAGGTCTTGGAGGCAATGTAACGTTATATAACCTCAATGTGGTGTTCGCATTGCACCAGGTTCCACTGTGAGCTTGCACGACTAATGTAATCAGGTAATGTAATGTAACATAACCTTAGTGGAAAGTTCGCAATGCACCAGGTTCCATCGTGACCTTACACGGCCAATGTAATGCGGCAACGTAACGTTACATAACCTCAATGGGAAGTTCGCATTGCACCAGGATCCATTGTGACCTTACACGGCCAATATAATGAGGCAATGTAACGTTACATCACCTCAATGGGAAGTTTGCATCGCACCAGGTTCCATTGCGACCTTGCACGGCCAATTTTCAATAAGGCAATGTAACGTGACATAACCCCAATGGAAAGTTCGCATTGCACTAGGTTCCATTATGACCTATAGTGACCTTACACGTCCAATCTAATGAGGTCTTGGAGGCAATGTAACGTTATATAACCTCAATATGGTGTTCGCATTGCACCAGGTTCCACTGTGAGCTTGCGCACGGTTAATATAATGAGGTAATGTAACGTAACATAACCTTAGTGGAAAGTTCGCATTGCACCTGGTTCCATTGTGATCTTACACGGCCAAATGTAATGTGGCAATGTAACGTTACATAACCTCAGTAGGAAGTTCGCATTGCACCAGGTTCCATTGTGACCTTATACGGCGAATGTAAGGAGGCAATGTAACGTTGCATAACCTCAATGGGAAGCTCGCATTGAACCAGAATCCATTGTGTCCTTACACGGCCAATGTAATGAGGCAATGTAACGTTACATAACCTCAGTATGAAGTTCGCATTGCACCAGGTTCCATTGTAACCTTACACGGTCAATGTAATGAGGCATTGTAACGTTACATAACCTCAATGGGAAGTTCGCATTGCAACCGGGTTCCATTGTGACCTTACACGGTCAATGTAATGAGACAATATAACGTTACATAGCCTAAGTAGGAAGTTCGCATTGCACCAGGTTCCATTGTGACCTTACACGGCAAATATAATGAGGCAATGTAACGTTACATAACCTCAGTATGAAGTTCGCATTGCACCCGGTTCCATTGTGACCTTGCACGGCCAATTTTTAATAAGGCAATGTAACGTTACATAACCTCAATGTGAAGTTCTCATTGCACCAGGTTCCATTGTGACCTTACACGGCCAATATAGTGAGGCAATGTAACGTTATATAACCTCAATGGGATGTTCGCGTTGCACCAGGCTCCATTGTGGCCTTATACGGCCAATGTAATGAGGCAATGTAACGTTACATAACTTCAATGGGAAGTTCGCATTGCACCAGTTTCCATTGTGACCTTACACGGCCAATGTAATGAGACAATGTAACGTTACCTAACCTCAATGGAAAGTTCGCATTGCACCAGGTTCCACTGTGACCTTATTTGACCAATGTAATGAGGCAATTTAACGTTACAAACCTCAATGGAAAGCTCGCATTGCACCAGGTACTATTGTGACCTTATGTTAGTTTACCAAAATAACCGGAGAATTGAACTGCTCAGAAAGTTCCATTGTAACGTTACAAAACGTAAACGAAATAATTGTAGGTTTTTCTATTTCACCAGGTTCGAACGTAATATTTCACTTTCTCCAGGGGTTAACAAGGGGTGTCTTCACCTTTCACCAGGACCGAATGTAACGCTGTATAACCGCAAAGACTACATAGTGTGAACTTCACCTACAACATCTCTTCATTCACTAACAACACTCCTTGGTCTTTAAGATATTTAATTGAACGTAACAGCAGAATCCCGGAAGAGTCACTTTCTGCGCCTCGTCCCCATGCACGCCGCCTCCTCGACGACCAGTCCCTTCTCGATCGAGCACACCGGCTCCATGAACGTCCCGGCGTCGATGTAGTTCGCCAGCAGCCTCCTCAGGTCCTGGTTCTGCCTCCGCAGCGCGACCACCTCCTCGCTGAGCGTCTTCCTGTCCTTCAGGATCTCGTGGTAGTCCTTGAGCGCCTTGAGCGTCGCCTCCCACAGGTTCACCTTCTCCTCGCCGCAGATCGTGCGGAACTTCTGCCAGAACAGCTGCATGTCCTCGTTGGACAGCATCCGCGAGATAGTCTTGCGCTGCTTCTTGACGCGCTCGTTCATCGTTGGGTAGTTCACCAGGCTCCTGTAACAAGGAATTAGGGTCTACGTTAGCATGTTCCCCGCCGATTTTTACATCAAAAACGTTGGGTTCATCGTTGGGTAGTTCACCAAGCTCCTATAACAAGTAATTATGGTCTACTTGGGTAGTTCACCAAGCTCCAATAACAAGGAATTAGGGTCTACATTTACATGTTCCCCGCCAATTTTTACATAAATAACGTTGGGTTCATCGTTAGGTAGTTCACCAACCTCCTATATCAAGGAATTAGGGGCTACGTTAGCATATTCCTCGCCAAATTTTACATCAAAAATAAAAAAAAAGAAACTTTATTCGTCGTTTACATTTTGTCGGGGATTTGGGGTAAAAATTACCGTCAGATTCGGATCTCTGAGGGTCTAAGGCCTAACGTTATGGGTTTCTTTTTTAGTTCAAACGAATGGAAAATCAGTTCAGATTTCAGTGGACTAAACAGATGACCTCCTAATGTGATAACGAGACGTCTTCCCGACCTGTAGTAATCGGCGACGAAGTCCCTCAAGCCGATCATGACATAGACTGAGGGCAGGAACATCGGATGGTTATACGGGCAGCGGACCTTTTCCTTGGAGTAGATCCGCTGTTTCTTCGTGATCTCCTTGGACTCGACCGAAAACTGGTCCAGGAGTGGCCCACCGCACACATCGTAATGGTCGTCTTCCTCTTCGCAAGGCTCCTTTTCCTCGAGGTTGTCGTTGGTCACCAGGTCGTTCACTATTTCCGTTATCACCTGCGAATGTGGTGACGTTATGAATGAACTTTATGAAGCCGTACAAAATCTACTTTCACATACATATGCTGCTCGATTGGTAATTTGGTGTCCACTTACGTTCTCAGGTTGTTGTATCGCCATAAAGGCCTCATCGAGTTCATAGGCGTCGACGTTGTCGAAGCTCGTGGGGCCGAACACGACGGAGGACATCCTATTGACAGTGAGTGTATGCTTGACGATCGAAGTCTTCCCGTCGAGCGTCGACCCTTTGCAGACGAGGCAATAGGAGTACGGGAGGAAGTGCTTGATCAGCAATTCGACTTCCTCCTTCCTTCTGATGCCCAACGACATGAACATGTTGTCGAGTTTGACGAGGTGCTGGTGCTCGGGAACGTAATCCTTGAGCAGCATCTTGAGCCTCTTCTCGCTGAGGAAGCCGGCCTTGTCGGCGACCTGGCCGAGGATCTTCCTGATCAGGGTCCTGTACAGTTTCGAGGTCTTCTCCTCCTCGGTGGGAGCGATGTCGGGGCCCGGCGCCGACGTCGGCGCCATCGAGGATTCCGACGCCGTCGACGTGATGGATTTCGCCTGGGGTTCCTCGGACTTGCCGAAGATGCGTACTGCGGCCCTGTAGCTCCGGAGGGCGGTCTTCTTCAGGAGCTTCGTCGTGGGCGGCTCCCATGGAATGCCGAGCTGCTGCTCGTAGATGGTCTTGTCGATCGCGAAGATCTTATTGAGAACCTGCACGCAGAGAAGGATAGTTTTCATCCCGGTATTCCGTTAATATGTTTTGAAAATACCTCACTTACATATACTGACGCAAAACATCATTTTCAAGGTGTACCAGCACCGCAGTATCAAGAAGAACGCATAGAACGAATAATAGAAAAGAATCGAATTTTGAAAAGAATGAACTCAAAAATAGGAAACAAAAGGATAATTCTATTAATAATTCAGGGCGCCGAAATAAGAGATAGAACATAGGTAATATGAAAAATACTATGAAGATCTATATAGCTGAAGAAACCCTCCATCGGCTAACATAATAAAGAATTTAAAGAGGACAATAACAAATGTCAATTCTGAAGACCTGGCCGAAATTACAGAGGAAGCAATAGACAAATCAATACAAGCTATGAAAAGAAATAAGGCAGCCGGAGATGACGGAATTTTAATAGAACTTCTCAAAGAAGGATGCAGAAATTATACGAATATCTAACGATTTTATTCAATAAATGCCTTGTAAGATACCCATTAGATTAACGCTAACACAATACTGATATACAAGCAAGGTGATGCAGCAATTCTAGACAATAATTATAGACCTATATCCTTTCTATCACAGCTATACAAAACTTTTATGAAAATCATACTAGCAGATTAACGAACGAACTCGACACATACCAACCTGTTCAACAAGAAGGATTCAGAAGGGGATATGGAACCTGCGACCATCTACACACACTTAAAATATTAATAGAAAAAACCCAATGAGTATAATCTACAGTTGTATCTAGCCTTCGTTGATTACGAGAAGGCTTTCGACACATAGAGCTATGGGCTGTCGAAGAAGCTTTGATTAATAGCAGAATAGACTCGAGATACAAAAATCTGTTGCATAATGGAAGCAACGATGGCAGTACAACTTGATGACGAGCTAAAGGCGAAACGCATACCAACCAAAAGGGGAGTGAGGCAAGGCTTAATGCTAACTTTTCTGTGTAACCGCATTCCTCACCTCTTCGCAAGTGCTCTCGTTCATGTTCCAGATCTGGTTGAACCTGTCGTCGTTGACTTTGGCGAAGTGATCGGCCTTCACCTCGATCTCGTTGATCTGCCTCTTCATGTTGTCGATGTTCTCCTTGAACTTCTTGATCTTGTTGCGGCTCGCCTTCTCGTAATCGCCGATCTTCATCTTCAGCTCGCTGATGACGTCGTGCAGCTTGTTCAGCCGCCTCTTCTGCTGCGTCTTGAGCAGCAGGTTCTCGTCCTCGCGCTTCTTCAATATCTGATAGTTGTAGTCGAGCTTCTCCCTGTTGAGCAGCGCGAGCGCCTTGATGTCCTCGAAGTTCTGCCGCAGCTCGGCGATGTCGTCGTCGAGGTCGATCTTCGTCCTGCGGAACCTCTCGTAGAAGTCGTCGCGCAGCTCGGAGATCTTCTTGTTGAAACGCTCGACCTGCTCGAACTTCTCCTCTGAGTTCTCGACCTCGAGCCGCTCGCGCTCCTTGTACAGGTCCTCCCAGTACTTGTCGGCCTTCTCGATGTGCTTCTTGCGCTCTTCGAGCATAACCTGTACCGAAAACATACCTTGGACGTACGTAGATTGAACATGATTATCAGACTCGTCGACAGTATGATGTTTGCCAATATTCAATGAATTTGTCTGTTTCCTACCACTACATTCCACTGGATGAAACACGTATCGAAAGAAGCCCCTGGATAAAACAATCCATTGCCCAAGAATCTCCCCAGCTTACCTGCTCGATGAGGTCCAGCTCGGTCCTGTAGGCGTGCCTCATGAACACCATCTGCTTCTCGATCCTCTGCGCGAGCCTGTTGATGTCCTCCTCCTGCTTCCTCTGGTCCCTGGTGAACTTCTTCTCGCTGTTCTTGATCTCCTCGCGCAGCATCGCGATGATACCGTCTTTCTGCTTGATCAGCAGCTCGCACTTCTCCTTCTGGTTCATTATGTCCTCGTGGATGTGGAGCGGGTCGTTGTATTTCTGGATCGTCGACCACTTGGCGGATATCTCATTAAAGGCGGCGTGCGCCTCGCCTGCCTCCTCCTCCAGCTGCTTGATTATCTTCTCCCTGCCGATGCCTGGAATTGGAAGGCTTTTAGGATAAATTGTATTGGTTTTATTTACAATCAGATTAAGTTGGGCTTGACGTGGCCTAAATAGTCCAGGTGTTAGGTAACTGTAGCTGAGATTCGTTTGATCGGATACTGAGTTTTGATGTTTTTCTAATTTTACTGGGAAGTACTTTGAACGGTAAGTACGAAAATACCAATTATTAGTTTACCAGGTATCCAGGTTTCGATGGCATACACCCAGAGCTCCTCATAAACCTAGGAAATCACACTCGCGACTGTTTGGCTAAGTTCTTCAGTAATATCCTAAACACAAGAAATATACAAAGCTTACTCAGATAAACAAAAATAATAGCGATATTAAAACCAGGAAAGCCAATAACGACACTCCAAAGAGCTAACGTCCCATTGCGCTCCTAGGTGCTAGCTATGAGCTACTCGAGAGGCTCCTATTGAAGAGAATAAGTGAAAAGATCTACCAGTGCAGCAAGCTTGATTCAGGCTTACGGCGACCAAGTCTTATAACTTAAGAGTTATATAGAGGCTGGTTACCAGAAACTGCTTAAAACATCCGTTGCATTCATAGATCTAATTGCAGCATATGACACTGTCTGTAAACAAGGGCTACTCTATAAACTCTTTCGTCAATTACCCCGTAAGGGAACTGTAGGATTAATCGATGAGATATTGAGTAACAGATTTTTCGCGCTGGAATGGGTAACTCATCGAGCAGGTGGAAAAAACTTAATAACGGCCTTCCGCAAGGCACAGTCTTGTCACCACTCCTATTTAGCTGCTAGAAATCTAGAAAATTTGGTTATGCTGATGACTGGGCAAAACAACCAGAGGCAAACCAATAGAAGAAACGTAGAAACCACTCAAGGCGACCTGAACACCCTAAGGAAATTCTTCTGTAAGTGGAGACTGCAACCTAGCTCAAGCAAGATGGAGGTATCATGCTTTCATCTAAACAACTGCATGGTTAATAGAGAACTCAGTGTGAACTTTGATAACAGGCCGCCACAACAGCTACCCCAAATACGTAGGAATAACTCTAGACAAAACATTGTCCTTCAAACAACACCTAACTAATACTGCTGCAAAACTCAAAACGAGAAATAACATTATACAGAAACTCAGCCTTGGGTCTGGTCCACTCTGACACATTCGTAGTTTGAGAACATGGAGAAGAAGTCCTCCATAACTTCCTCGCATTAATAGCATCAACACCAGAATAAAATTCACAATGGAAAGGGAAGAAAACAACCAAATGGCGTTTCTGGGTGTCTTAGTTATGAGGATGAAAAATGGCAAATTGGGACACGAAGTCTATCGACAACCCACACATACAGATAGATATTTACATAGAGAATCCATCCACCACCCAGGGCAGAAGAGAGAACAAAACCAGTACCGTGAAACACAACCAGAACAAACACATTAAAACAGACGACGAAAACAAACCAATTAGCAACATTGAAAATATCAACAGTCAAAAACAACCCTCCACAGGTAAAACAGGAAATCCATATAAATAGAGGGGAGAATCAAACTGAAGAAGCAAAGAGGCGATATTACCCGGAGCAATGGAAACTAGGAGAAGTCATCATGATACCGAAACCAGGAAAGGACAGGAAAATACCCCAAACTAACGACCCATCACGTTACTGAGCAGCATAGGAAAAATCATGGAGAAAGTCATACTTTGGAAAATAAAGGAAGAAGAAAGAAGATTGGACATCATCCTGGACGAGCAATGCGGATTCAGAGAAGGACATTCAACGGAAGACCAAGTAGTACGGCTAATGGAGGAGGCGATTAAGGACATCAACGAGAAGAGGCCAAGTGTATGATATTATTCGACGTGGAGAAAGCATTCGAAGGATATGGCACAACGGACTGATAGCAAAGATGGACCAACTAGGATTCGGAAAGGCGTACACCCAGATGATACAGGACTACATGAAGAAGAGGACATTCACGGTCAAGATTGGAGAAGAAACATCAACTGCGAGGACAATCGAAACAGGAGCACCACAAGGATCTATACTGGCACCAGAACTATACAACATTTACACGAGCGACATACCCAGGAAGGACTTAAGAGGGCACACGGGGACATACATCTACGCGGATGCGGTGCCGCGAAAAATATTTTTTATCTGCGGAGACACTTCATTTTTAAGAGAAAAAAAATGAAATGTTGAAAAAAACAACGAAATTGCCTATGATCGAAGAGGAATTTCTCAGTGTTTTCATGTGTAATTTTTACTCCCTTTAAGGCCTAAATGTATTTCAATGCTTGAACTAAACTATGACATTAACTTCGCGTCGAAATAAAACCAAATAATATGCAAAAACACGATTAAAAACAGGGACGTTTTCGAGCCTTCGCCATATTCAAATACTGTTGACAGTCACGCCGAGAGCAGTTTTGGCAGTGGCTAAACGGCCGACATGACGGTTGGTACTTGAAATAGAAGGAATCTAGATATGTAAAAATGTATTTAAGGCACTACAATGATAAACATAAATTGCTGAAAGCTTGGCTATAAAAAAAACCAAACAAACCCAACAAACTTACCTAAGTCGACACATTGCAGTCTGATTATCGAGAGGTAGTCCTGTTACCTGAACTACTGTACCCCTTCAACATATACATTTTCGTCTAATGAGATGCACCGTTTACCCGTAATTTTCAGATGGAAACAAGTTTCGGGATGCTTTCTGGTACGTGAACGTCATGTAATACGCTCGAAAGTACGTTGGAAACGCAAGGGGGCAAGGATCAAACATGTACTCACTGAGCCTAATAGGCATCATCAGAATTTGCTGTAGACTGTGAAATATCATGAGCCCCAGTTCGGATCCTTCTGCAATTCGATGCTGATGACCATTTCGTTAAAGCTTAAAGACACGAAATGGAGGGAAAAATGAAGTATCGATATTTGTTAACAATAGAACACAGCAGGGAACAGTGAAAGTACGGAACTATTCCAAAATACATATCTTAAACTAAATGCAATGTATTCTTTACATGAAAATCGCTCTATATTGGTAGCGACGAAAGATCACATGATATTATTTGAGACTATGAAACACTTGTAATAAGTCATAAACTTACAAATTATTAAGTTAGTAATTGGGGTATGTGTGGTTGCCTATAGGTGTAAACTGTTTATACTATCGGCTATTCTTCGTAAAATGATACTTGGATTGTATTATACATACTAGTGAAAGAAATGATACCAACAGTGGTAGAAAAAGATAAAGGTGCAAACATGCCAATTTAATCGATGAATGGTGTATAAAAAGATCGTCTCGACGGTCGCTTAGCCAGAATAAAAACCTTGACTTTCTATGTAAAATGACAAGTGTACATTCTTTATATCGGGTGTTTTGTGGTAAATGGTATCCAATTTTGATCATATCGAAAGAAATTCGCATTTAACATATTTTGCAAAGAATCTGAGCTTGTGAACACAAGTGAGAAATATATAAAGAAGACCACAAACCTGTGATATGGAATGAATTTGATGTCCGCCCGTTAGTGCCGAGATAGGAATGAAGAACGAAAGTGATTCGTCCGCGGAAGTAACATAAAAAGTGAAATAATTTTTTTGCAAAGAAACCAGAAGGCATTTAAAAAAAGAAGCGCACGATCATGTTCAACAGTATTTTATGGACGAAGAGTGGTTTTTTGGTGAGTTTTTAATTTTTGACGACATAACCTCTTATGGTAAATCGCATTTTGAAAATGCGATAACTCTTTAACGGATCGTCGCCGCATTGTAAGACTGGTGTGTCTAAAACACGTTTTTGAAATACTTTCGATTGCAATATGTCTTTTTTCGGCTTCAGTGAGGAAAAATTCGAGTACGCTAATTTCCGTTACCTTCCGCCTCCCTCCTGTCGACCTCCCTGGCGTCGTTCGCGACCCGCACGTTGGTGATGTACTCCTCGCCCTCGAGCACGAACCTCTCGAGCAGCTCGACGCTCCTCTGCGCCTGCGCCTGGACGGCGGTCCTGTGCTCGTCCTCGGCGATCGACGACTCCGAGCACTGATGCGTATTGAGGACCGCGTACCTCCTCTCGATGCGCAGCCTCCTCGCGAGCTTCCTCTCGTTCGGGTCGCTCGAGAGGAGGCTCGGCTCGTCCTTGTCGCCGGGGGAATCCATCTCCTCCTTTCGACTGACTGACGCCCGACGAGCACTACTGAAAGGGGCTCTGAAGGGTCGTTGGGGATAACCATGGAGAAGGGTTGCTAGGGAACGGTCGAACAAATAAGTGTCCCGCTGGTCGGACCATGATACGGCCCGGTACGTCTGTCGAATGGGTGTTCCGTAAATTAAACAACAGCTTCATTACAACGAGCAACAACGAGGTAAGTGGCAACCCGGTAGTATCCTCTACAGCACCAAATAAGCTTATCAAATATCGAGTGTTTTTTTTTAATTTCACCTCATAATAGGCTGTGGATAGTGTTTGCGAATGCACACCTTACCAAAAAATGTCATTATCAAAAGTCAAATCGTTCCAAGCGCTTCGGAGACTATTGTTCCTTGGGAGAGAGTTAGGAGTTGTCAAGTTTGTTTTCACCGAGGTTCTCGCGTTTAGATTTTTATATTCGTTAGTCTCACTCATCTAACGCCTAATTAATAGAGTTGTCTTTTTCAAGACACTAGTATGTAATTGATTGGAGCAGTTTCAGTTTTTATAAAAAAAAGTGAGGTTATGACAACCTACCTCAATATTAGGCATTCCAAACCACGTGATATCCAATATGGCGGCTGTGGACAAACAAAGTTTGACAGTTTGACAGCGCCATAAGAAAGTGTTCATGGCTATGTTGTTTGTTGGTGAAAAGGTGATTTTTAGAAAGTTTTACCGGTTTTGTTAGTGCTTATATACTTTTTAAGATGCAGAGTGAATATTTAAAGACATTATTGTTGGAAAATCGCCATGTTGGCGAACGGTAAGCTCGAAAATACTTACTAAAGTTTTGTGTTTGCATTTCTATATATATTTTTGCAGTTATCTAAAGAAGCTGAAGTTAATCGATAATGTGGATCCATTTACATTGAAAGTTGAAGATTTGGACAATTCTATTCACGGAGTTCCGCCTGTCACCAACATGGATATCGTTTCATATTTAGTTTTAACCCATAGTTACTACAGGAAAGCACAAATGAAAGCATACAAGAGCATATTTGTTTGAAAAAACAGTACTGTACACTTTAAACAACTTAACTCACTCTCAAAAAGATAAAATGGAACACTTTTCGAGCAATAGTCACAGATGACATAACCAAGTTTTTTGCCCACAATGGCCATATTGGATTTATTGTTGACAGGTCGTTGGAATGCCTAATTGACATTTTTTAGGAAGGTGCATTCACAAACAACAATCCACAGCCTACTGTGAGGTGAAATTTGAAAAAAAACACCTGATACTACAAATATTACAGCAATATATAATTGCAATGTTCGGCAATTTTAAAGAATAAACAGTCAACCTCGAATATAATTGACCCAACGGGTTCAAAATAATCAATCAATAGACGAGGTCAATTATATGAGGGGTGTTGAAAAATAACGCGATAGTATGGCAGCGGCGTGCGGTCCATGGAAACAAGGGAAGCAGTGCTTCGACTAGAAAAATCTCAAAAATGACATAACATCATCTTCTTAAATGTAATTATTTTTGAAATAGGAAACAATTACTTTAGATTGTATTTAAAACCTACAAATTGTTTTAAATATCAAGCCCGTAACAAAGGAGGCCTGGACTCAAACCGAGTCACAGCAGAAAATCTGCCCGCGGGTCGTGTGCGCGCGGCTTTTCACTACTCTAGAAAAATCCTATGGAAGCTATTCTCGCTGTAGGTTCTCTGTTATGCGCCGGCTTTCGTGTGTATGTCGAAAGGTTATTGAACCTGCTGAATGCATCGAGTCGCGTTCGCGGAAGCTATCATTGCAGTAGCTTATTTGTAGGTCTTAACGGCTATCGGTGTGTACAGCAAGGGTGGGAGATGTTCAAACATCATACAGACGCCTCTTTTCTGAAATAATTGATTAAATTCAGCAACAAATAAACTATAGATTTAACAATTTAAATGATTTTAAATTCCTCGAGCTCTGCAATTGTGATGCATATAAAGGAAACCTTTCCAGATGATGCGTTTAAATCTCTTCTTTTTTATTATGGCCAGTTCTTCGAGCGAATGCTACTGCGATCTGAACTAAAAGTTATTTACGAAACAGATAACATTAGCTCAAAAAAATAACAATAAAGAACTGATCCTATTTCTAAAAGACAAGGAGATGGAAGTTGCCTACACAGAAGTGTTGAAATTGTGTGAATTAGTATCGACAATATCTGCTACAAGTTAATCAGTAGAACGCAATTTTTCAACGCTTAAACGTAGAAAAAATTTCTTGAGAAATTCAACAAGTCAGAAGTGACTATCGCAAATATCGCTTTTGTCCATTGAAATTAAACTTCTCGAAGTCATTTTTTGAAATTTAGGCGAGCGAAGCCGTGTTGGGTTACGATTAGTCACCTAACATTTTCATATTTCACTAATGAGCTGCTTGAGATGCATGAAATGAATTGCTGCAATATTTCAGCGATATTCGATGCTGCAAGGGATGAACCGTTACAATTACACGTAAAATCCTTACCACCAAATGGACTCTTCTGGCAGGATATTTTTGGCTGAAATTTTCGATGACACTAGAGCATATTCTTTCATGTCTACTAATTTATTGCTAATTTATTACAAAAACCACGATTTTATTGTTCCACCCCTTAGGGAGAACTATAAAGGTCTGCGTCGGACCAGACGGTCGAAGGGAAATTAACTTCTTTGGCCATATGCACACACATACAGCTCACCGTTTTTTCGCCGCTCGAAGTTATTGTTTCTCGCCGTTTGAGATTAGGTTAGGTGTCAGCTGTCCGAAAGTCTAAACGCTCTCCGGTGTTGCCACGTTGACCTCTTTGGTAGCACATGTAAACGAATTTTATAACTATTTAATTTCTCAACTCTCAAGCAAATTATGATTTTAATGCTCCACCCCTTAGCGAGAACAAGGGGATAATCTCACTTAAGACACATCATCCACATCTGTGTGGATGTTGTTGCTTAAGTCTTAAGTCACATTATCCCCTTTTGCTCCCTAAGGGATGGAGCAATAAAATTCTGGTTTGCGTGATAAATTAGCAATAAAATATGAGCCTATAGTAAATGCTGACTTGTGAAGTGGATAATGTGGCTTAATAGGCGTTATTCTTTCAGGTGTTTGAAAATTCTTTTCATACGCTTTGACTTCAATATAAACCTACACAATAATCCTGCGTCTTCTTCTTCTTCGTCTTCGTAAGCCTTTCTTCCTTCAAGTGTAAGGCTATCATCCTATACTCAGTCAATAGCTCCAAGGAGACTTACACGAAATATTGAAAAGGCTCTGTTTAGAAAAAGTTTGAAAAGACACGTTACAATTGGTGTACCTCATTCTGATCAATTCCCCGCGTATTTTTTAAGAGAATCAACATATATATGCGATACTTTACCGGCTACGAGTCCGCTAAGGGGGTAGAAGGAGGCTTCTCCGTATCCGGCCATGCCCATCCAGAGGAAAAGGATGCCGGCGCATGTCAGGCAGGTGCCGGAAGTGGCCACCAAACGGGGCCACGTGCTTGTCGATATCAATGCCCTAGCAGTCGGCTCTAAATAAATATATAGAATGGAGTAACGATGGAGTGGATTTGTGGCCTTATTCGACCGAATGACTCACCGAAGAAGGTCCAACTCGATATGAAGAGCAGGGGAGTATAAACTAGTTTGTTATCCCACAGGAACGGGTTGATATTATCTTTGGTTAGATTTGGTAACTCGGCTAACGCCAAGAACATTCCGAAGCTTACGACCAGGCTCGGTATCAGAGCCTGAAAATGAAAAATTATGTACTTACAAGTGCTCAAATTGATATCCAGAAAGTAACACATGTTAATTAATATTGTAACAGGCTGATAAATATCACAGCTTATTGTAACCACACCACTTCTTCAATTTTGTTATTTTTCGTAAACAGGCTACATATTCCCATGTAGCTTTTGTTGGGCCTTTCCGATCATTAGGTACTGTAAATTTAGTGGTTGGTCATTCCCACTTTTCAATTACCTGCTTACTGTCGTTGTTTCCTAAGAATCTTTCTTATAACTTGATTTAACCGCTTCATGCTTTGATATATTTCCGAAGAAATTTCCATTTCCTCATGACTGAGTCTTGATTACACAATTATCTTTTCCACTGTTGTTGTTGTTGTTGTTGTTGTTATGAGCATACATATTATTTTTTTGCAATATCTTAAGAAATGTATTATTTTTTTAAATTTCATTATTCTTTCAGGCGAAGACCGTTATCAATGGTCCGAGTCTTCTAGCTTTCTTAGTCCATGTGTGTTGGATTTTATTCTTTTGATACTGCCTGGATACACTTTAGGACATATACAGCAAAGTATATATTGAATCAGTAGCTTTGGACGAAGAGTTTTTAAGTTTTAAAGATTGTTCAATCGAGGAATTGTCTCTTGTGAACAAGACAGACGGATACAATTCTGACATTTAGTTAGTACATACTTAAAGCATTTAGCAAAGTATGTACTGAATCAGAAATAGATGGATATAATTCTGATATTTGATTATATGATCAAAAGAAACTTTTGTTGCATATCAAGCGATCTTTTCAAAATATTTCTCAAGAAGTTGTTCAAAATGTGATCTCCATTATGCTAAGACGCATGGAAGCAGTAACTAGGAGTAGATGAGGATATTAGAACAGCTCTATAGTAAATCCACTGAGAAGAAAACATCCATGGAACAAGAAAAGATAGTAAAGTTAGACAACACCTAATACACGTCGTTTGCTATTGTTGGATAAGTCATAAAACTTTTGGCGGGAATTGTTGATGTACAGAGTCGGTTCAGTGAAATTAACAAGTTTAGTTGTCTGATCTATGGTTGTTTGTTTACAAGCGTTCAGGAAAGTCGTTGACGGTGATAGTGGACTTTTAGTTGATGGTTTATTTTAACGTATCGCTATTGTTATTCAGGTTTTTGATATAAATTTATATAAACATATTTCTGTGATCTATTGCAATTATGGAAAGACACCTTCCCTGCTCGCCTCCCAAAAAGAGACCTGGAACATACCTAAACTGCGGGGAGAAAACCATTATTTTAAATGTATACAGAAAAGAAAGAAATCAACATCCTTAGTAAAATCTTAGTAAAAAATAGATTATAGTCAAGGCGATCATTCTTAATGCGACCCTGTACTGATTCGCTAGCTGGTCGGGCGCTTTGAATTTCGACGTTTGTGTATCGTGGATGTTTTCTTCTCAGTGGATTTACTATAAGTCTAAAAATTATATTATTTTCTTTTGTGTTTTGTATGCATGCTTGCGTTGATTTCAAGAAAAAAAATATCTTTAATGAAAAATAATTATAAATAACGCCATGGTTCGCTGATTTCATTTACAAGCTACCAGACAGTACCTAATTATAAGCTTTTATGAGAATGTTATTGCAATATTAATTTCGGTATTGTAATTATACAAGTTTAATTCTGTGCTTCGTTAATGTTGTCCATGAGTGTATATATCGTATCAGCAGTGTTTTAAATTTTCTGATATTTTTGTTTGAAAAAGCTTCGTCTTGTAGAATGTTGACAAAACTAGTAGATACATTTTCGACAATTGGTTACTTACACAAAATAAGTTACCAACGGTACATGTTCTCAAAATTCCTATATATTTTTAGTTCAAGAAAGCATAACATAACTTTTGAAAATTGAAAGAAATAGCTTGTAGTAGATTGTAACTTTATCTAACTTTATGCTTACTTGTATAAAATGTAGGTACCTCCTATAAAATATTACATTGTACTATAAAATAGTAATAAAGTGTGATTTGTTTAATTTATTTTTCAATCTACAATTAAAATTATTGATGGAGGTATAAACCAACACTTGCCTGTTTTTCATTTTTATTGCTTTGTGCCTGAATATTACAATTTTTAAATTAGATTAATGGGGCGGCGGTGGTCGTGTGGTTTAGGCGCTGGCTTTGAGTCAGGCGATCACTGTCGTCGTGGGTTCGAATCCCACGTAATCCATGGATGTTGTGATTGTTGCGGGAAGTGTGTAAAATGTATCCAAAATCCCGTTCCTATTCACGCCGGTAACCAGGCCGGATAGGATCGGATATCCTGTAGGAGGGCGGGACTAGGATACACACACCCTGAGTCGGTAGAGCACGGAGTGGATCAACTGGGGTGAGAGCCTTAAGGGGTACAACCGTGCCCGAGGACCGTGGTTCGGAGCCCACGTTAAACTGTAGGTCCCGTCCAAATTGGCCACAGCAGCGAAAAAGAGACGTTAACTTAATAAGACAAATTAGATTAAATTAAATTTTAAGTGCCAAAACTATCGAAGTTTAATTATGACTTTCTTTAAGATATTCAATTTCTTTCCGATATCTGCAATTTTTGTTTTACCTACGATTTTACCTATTCGGTAATATATTTTAATATATTACAAATACACATATTTTCGTTGTACTTGTTAACCCTGGAGTTTAATGGGTGAAAACCCCCAAAAAAAGAGTTTTTCGTGGTTTTAGCGAAGACATAATTGCATTACAAATTAAAAAATTAAATAAATAAAGTTTGTGTTCTGGGGTTTCTTAATATCCCGTAAATGGTGGTAAATCAACCCTAAGAGGAATATTTCAATGAATTAATATTCCTCATATACTTATAAATATGTATACCTATATATTGTACATTTTTAGGTGTGTACCATGTTATAAATTTTTGCATTACTCTTAAAATGAAACTAACTAAAGTAAAATAAAATTGACGCGACACAATAATGATTTGTATTAAACTTTGCTATTACTAGTTGGTTATGGCAAAGACCGTAACCGTATTTGTCTTCGGTTATGGTTATGATTGTTATGAATGTTTGTCCTTGTTAAACAATATTAACGTTTACAACGTTTCCACTTGTCAGTTTTATTTCGTTATTTGTCGTAGAGATAATGAGCCTGATACTTTGTCGAATTCCACTTAATGTCAGTAACGTAAAGTGATTATTTGTGTACGACAAAAAAGTCGATTTGGGATAAATAGCGTCAGTTGCTTTTATCTAACAAGTTTACTGCCGAGATTAGCACATTTAAATTAGTACTCAAGGAATTTCGTATGTAGAAAACAAGTAACAAACTTGATTTTTCTTGCTTCATTTAAAAAAAATAATTAGTCGAGCTTCAAACTTACGCAACTCCATTAGAGCTGAAATCACCGCTCAAAAATAATTGTTTATCTACTTTGAGTTACTAATGATCTCATTATTACACCGAAAGTAGTGTAATAATATTCATATTATTACACAACTTTTGGTAACTTTTAGTTTTGTTAAATTGGTACGTCAGCCTATTTTCAAATTCAAATACGAAACGTCAATGTCACGTCAGTGTAACCAACCCACGCAAAATTCCCTAGTATAATACGAAAACTTGAACAGCCAAAATTTAATGAATTAATAAAGCAAAGTAGATAAAATAGTATATTACACACGTTTACTCACACTCGTTCTATTAACGCACTCCTCTCTTCGCTCGTCGTGCTTAAAACTCTCGTGTGACAATACTTCGTCTTATTAGACTAGGTATAATAATATACTATTATCAATTGCAATTCATTACGTAATGTGTACTTAGCTAACGAATTTTCTGTCTGCTATAAATAGAAAAATCTACCTACATATGTAAATTTTCAAAATACTTATTGAGAAAATATGAACTGTACACATTTTTGACGCATTAATGTCCTGCTTGGAATCGACAGTTTCATCGTAACACAGTGTTCATAGTACGTACATTCATACATTAAAGAAATAGGACTTGTACCCATTTCTCGTGTAAACAAAGTGACTCATCATCAGATAGCAATAATTAATTTTTTACATCAACGTCGACGATAAGTCAACGTCAAACAAAGCTATAAGGATATCGTTTCCTTGTGTATTCTTCATTTAGATAAGTGCTTGTATACTACAAGTGACAGAAAAATCAACAACATCGAAATAAAATTGGCAGTTGTAGTAATTATAATTTTCAGTTTCAGTACTTGATACACTACACAATTAATTAACAACAAAAAATATCCGATACACTCTGTAGCGCTCTACATTTTTTTATTACGTACGTAAAGAACAAGTAAAACAAATTTCGATAACGTGACCAGGTGACGTCATATTGTAACGTTTATTTTAATTTATTCACACTGTCCTAATTATACACTACACACTACTTAATTTATTTAGACTATTACTGAACTAATTAATTTATATAACACATAATACACTTAACTTTTAATTTATTTGTACCATTCGCTTGTCCGTTTTTCGCACTGTTTACTCTTTCGCGGCTTCACGTCTCATCTCCCTCTCCGACCGCAAGCCCGCTTATATACATATCTCAATTGTATTCGCGATGATTCCTGAAATAACTCGAGATCCTTCTTTTCCCTAATAGTGTTTATCTAGAAACGTCCAGAACGTAATAAATCATTCTTTCCTTAATAAGATGTTGGCGGAACGTTGGGGACGGTTTTTTATTGTCCACTTAACGGAGCGCTTTGAAGTGACCGCCGAGATCCGATAAGAGTAAACACGTTGCGCGCTGTTGTTTACATTTCGCGTTACAATATATATATACACCGACTTTAGCAGGTGGTATGTATACCTACAACTGTTATTTGAAGAGTCAAATTGGTGCGCTTATTTTATGTTGGCAAAATTGGACAATGTTGCTTGCCGCCCTAGGTTCGGTCACGTTCACCGATCAGCTGGTCTTGTTCACTTTTTGATTCGTCGATTTTTCACTTTAGAGTTTGTGGTACACTCGGAAAACCTGTTAAGTTCTCCAACTGTTCTTTAGAGAACTTATTTGTGAATCACATGTGAATTGATTGCGGAATACGTAATCATTTATTTTAAGGTTATGTAAATGAGATTGCATATTTACATGCGACTTTGTATACTGTTTGAGAAACAGTTTTTGTCTTTTTATTGGTGACGTGCATTGACATTTGATTTACTTGACCTTTGTATCTAATCAAATGCTTTACATTTACAATAGTCCGAGCGAACTGGCAAAATTTTGTGTAAAATGCGGACGAAGCCTGTTTTTGCAGGAATCTGTTCTGAATAATATATGCAATAAATATATCCATGTGGGCATGCATAAAAAGTTGTGGAGAAATTGTTATTAACAAATTAAGGAGAGAAAAAACCTATGTACTTTGCGGTTTTTCGGCTGTAACTTCGTTCCTTTAGGTTTTAGAAAAAAAACTTTCTGATCCAAAATTGTTCAGAATTACATTTTCTATGAGAGTAGTGTGATGCGAATTCCAAAACTTACGAATTTTTTTCGGAAAATGACCATTTCTCGCAAAATTTGGATAATTCTCGATTAATTTTTAAGAATCTAAATTCACTCAAGTCCAGTCGAAACTTAGTGAAAAAGAAGGGTTTTTTATAGTACTTTTAAGCTGTGGCGGTCGGTGCAAAGGGAGAGCAACAATTAATTTGTTGCTTAAAGAAAAATCGAAAATTTCAATTGAATGCCATACCAAAAATATTGAATAAAAATAATTGAAAATTTATAGGCTTGTAAAGGACTGGCACCTTTATCACGTAAGATTGAAACCCCGATTTTTTTTTAAATTTTTACTGTTTTTCAGCACTTTTCTAAATTTGCAAATTAGACGCTTATAAATAAATTCAAGTATCTCGGGCAATCTTCAATATTTTCAATTTCTAAAAGGAGGGATTGAAAGAATTTTCAGAGACCTTGAAAGTGCTGTTACTAAAAAGTTTTTACTCTGAAAATTGAAAAAGTTATAAAGGTTTTATTTTGAGCTACCGTAACAGGCCTGTTTATTAATATTTTTAATTTTTACAAAAGTCGTTTGAAACCTGTAGGTTCTGACTCTCTCTCTCTCTCTCTCTCTCTCTCTCTCTCTCTCTCTCTTTCTCTCTCTCTCTTTGTATTATAATAATATCATAATATAATGATTAATCAATTCATGATATTGAAGTGTAGGTTTCATTACCTGGAACCGGTTACAAACATTAATTGGAATATACTATTATTCCATATATAATTATTAGATATTTATTAGATAAGAGAGACTACAGCTGATTGGTGCACTTCATACTCCTACACGATTTAAATTGTTTGGAGGGAAACGATTTTTTTTTTACTGTACATACTTATTTTTAAATAATTTTTAATTACATATGACGGTTTAGTAAGTTTTGAAAAGAATATAATTGTTGGGAATGAATGTGTATCAATGAATCATGTTGTAATGCGAAAAGTAAACATCGACCAAATCCGGGAAAACATTATGGGGGGCTATAAAAGTGCACGCGGCGGACGAGAGATGATTATTATTAGACGGAAGCCGCGAGAGTAAATAGTGAACAAGCGAAATAGCTAGAGCGAAAGCGTTTAAATAAATTAATAATTAAGCCCCCGCTAATTGCGAAAGTTATTTTTTAATCGAGCCCGTAGTAATTCAATTGGGTTAAGAACGCAATAATATGGCGGTAAGCGTAATACCCGCTGGCCATGCTTCTTTGTCATTTTGTCAACATAATAATGGTTTTTAAATTCTTTGCTATTTAATATCTCTAACAATTTTTCGGTATTTTTCTTCAAAATGCATATCGTTATTTATTAAAAATTTTTTAGAGGCAGAATTTGGAATTTTGTATGATTGTCTGGATTGGTACAGTGCGTTTTCTAATACAATTGTGCTGCAATCCAAGCTGCAATGTCTTACATCTTTTGCACATAAAAGAAATGCACCTTCCACAATGTAAAACGCAAATACGGTTGCCTCTTGAGGGAGGAACGTCCACTTTGCATAAATTGCTGTCCTTAGTCCAACACTTTTTGGTAATGTTATTAGTGTCAATCCAGGTTTCATCTAAATAATAAATCATGGATTTTTTTTCATCCCGAACTTGTTTAATATCTTTAAGACAAGTATTTCTTAAAGACATTAAACGACTAGATTCCATAATAGCTTGCCGCTTATTTATGGCTTTAAATTTAAAACCGTTATACTTTAAATCCTTCCATAATGTTACTTGAGTTACAACAAATTTCCAAGAAAGTTTAGTAATATTCATTAAAAACTCCTCATACTTTAAGCCCTGATCAGTAAAGGACGAGTACAACTTATAATGTTGAGAATACATGATAGAGAACGTAAGCAATAGCTACCCTTATGTACATTCATGGGACATTCAGTTCTAAGGTATAAGCTCCATGCAAGCGCTTTATCGACAGGAAATGGGGAATCCCGAACCAACGAGCGTGAAACGGACTATACGTGCATCGCATTTACTATCTAGGGCGTGTAGTTGTCTTCTGGAGGAAGCTCCGTGTGCTAACAGAGTGCGTATACTCTCAAAAGTATCAATTGGAACACTTAACAAAATCTGAATTTACCGAGGACCGTTATACAAAACCATGTAACTTATTTTTTTGCTTATTCAGAAACTCACTGGTATATTTTAAAATGCAGATGTTCAGTCGCCCAAATAAAATCGTACACATGACTGCATGGATATCTACAGATAAAGAAATAGAGAGTCCATTGGGCCATAAAATTGTTTTTACGACATCGGCAACTTCGTTCATAAAAGAACGGGCACGTGTTTTGGCACGTGCTTGTTGCCGTTCCAATTGAGGCTGTGGACAGTATACCTGGAAGAAGAGCGTCGCTAGGAACACGACCCACCCGTACCCTCCGTCGGGCACGCTCGGGCCGAGCTCAGGTTGCGTCGTCAGCACGCCGTCGATGACGAGCTCCTCCTGGTTGCCGTCCAGTTGGAGCTCGAGCTGCTGCCTGGTCATACCGTCCGGTTCTTCGACCATCGCGCTTTCACCACATTCTCGATCACTCTCACTTTGCTATGAATCACTGGCCGCACATCACGTCACCTCGGCTCACGAAACTAAAACACACACCTACCCCGTACCAGGTAATCGTGTTATCAGGTTTATCTTCGATATGCGTTTTATTTGTTTTCCTGTCGACACCTTATCTTATCACGTGTCGTAAATCATCGCGCGAGTCAGAGACGGAGAGAGTGCAGGTTTCTCTCGCATCGGAATCGAATTTAGACTGTGGCGTTGAAGTTTTTTCCATCTCTAGCTCTACACGGTTTAGCGGGGACGTTCAAGGTCCAAGAGAGAGAGAAAGAGAGATAGAGAGAGAGAGAGTGCACGCGACACCGCGAAGCACCTCCACCTCACCTGTCCTCTGATAACGCGGTGCGTTTACCTTTTACGCCAGCTCGCGAGACGCCACATATACATGGCTCAGCCGGACAATGAAGACCGATCGATCTTCTTCTTCTTTTAATGCTGGCAGCGACGTGTGGTCCATGGAAGCAATGGAAGCAGTGCTTCCGCTAGAAAAACGTCAAAAATAACAAAACATCATCCTCTTATACTCTCTTTCCCAACACGATAGACGCATATGAATGAGCTGGTCGTCAACAGAGGGATTTTTCATGTACTGGAGGAAAACAAATTTCGCAGTTATCGTAAGCAGTATGCCTGCATTTTTACCTGTTTTTGTATAATTTTGAAGGGGACACCCTGTTTAGTGGGTCGGGTGCATCTAGCACCAAGCCTATTAGAGAGGTAAAGAATTAAACGATAAGAAGGGATCGACCGGCCGGTCGGGTTCGGATCGGTTCCTTTACCTGCTCGTATGAAAATTTTAAAGAATTAGTTTACTGTAATAATGTACAAATATTTAATTATGATTTACATGAAAATATTTTTACTGAAATCGGCGCGAAATGAAAGACAACTCACTCGTCTACGCCTAATTAATAGAGCCAAGCTGTCTTTTTAAATACACTAGTAACTGATTGGTGCAGTGTCAGTTTTTATTAAAAAAGTGAGGTTATGTCAATTTTGACATTTTTTAGTAAGGCACATTCACAAACACTATCCACAGCCTACTATGAGGTGAAATTTAAAAAAAAAACACCCGTTATAATCAACGAGGAGATTCCAACTCATTATTAATCCAGACGCTGGCTGGTGAAATGTACATATCGGTATTATACAAGTAACTTAAAAATCGAATTAGATGCGCCGAATTATTACCAGTAACAATATAATTTTTACCAAATTTAAACTGCTGGTGTTATTTGTTCACAAGAATTTATTTTACCTAGAATATTAGAGTATACCATTAACCGCTATTTAGATAGTCTGAAGGGTATGGTTCGTAGAAAATATACAAAATTCTCGATCATTATGAGGAGTAGCAATCGTAAACGAGGGTGTTATTTTAAAAGTAAGATTACAGGAATTTTCTCTTGTTCGATCCTCGAAGTGGGTCTGTGATTATGTAAACCTCAAACAAGCGAAACTCCTGGCAGCCCATGTAGGCCTTGTCAAAACTGAATTAGGAAAAAAATAATAAAAAAACGAGAATTCCTAGCAGCATAGTACCCCTTGTCAAAACTGAAATAGGAAAAAAGTAATGAATGAACTGAAAAATGAGAATCCTACCAGCCCAGAACAATTCCGAATAGACCCAACCATTAAGTAATCGGGTCAGAATGTTCCCGAAGCTCTACCTGTATTACCAGATTCCTTGAATTTGGAAAAAAATTATATTGTTACTGGTAATAACTCGACGCATCTAATTCGGCTTTTAGCTGAGGTGATGTTCTCGGTTGAACCCCCAAATGAAACAGTAATTTCAAAATCCAATTTTTATTACTACAGCCGACGTTTCGTCGCGCTATAGTATAGCGCCATGAGTATGTCCAGGATCTTGGACGAAACGTCGGCTGTAGTAATGAAAATTGGATTTTGAAACTACCCTTTCATTTGGCGGTTCAACCGAGAACATCACCTCAGCTTCGGCTTCTGGCCCCGAGAACATCCCAACCCAACTAATCCAGTTTTTAAGTTACTTGTATAATACCGATATGTACATTTCACCAGTCAGCGCCTGGATTAATAATGAGTTAGAATCTCCTCGTTGATCATATAATTTATGCTAAAATTTATTGCTTTTGAAATACTTCGAGTTTGATATTAAAATTTAGGAAAAAACACGACGATTTCAGTAAAAATATTTTCATATAAATCATAATTAAATATTTGTACATTATTACAGTAAACTAATTCTTTAAAATTTTCATACAAGTAGGTAAAGGCACCGATCCGAACCCGACCGGCCAGTCGATCCCTTCTTATCGTTTAATCCTTTACCTCTCTAATCGGCTTGGTGCTCTATGCACACGCCCGTTTAGTGGTGTCACAACAAAAGGTCCGAAGGCGAAGAAGAAAGTAGGGGATAAGCAGAAATCCGGCGAGCGAATATTGAGATGTCAGGCGTTTCGCGTTTTTGACTAAATCCCCTCTACATGTATTTTTCCAGGAAGACGGGGTCACTTGTTTCAAATTGTCTGCGTACCCCTATTCTACTCCTTCAAAAGATATAAGGCGTTTATGACTATACCTTATCAAGTGGCTTAGGGTTCCCTGTCGTAAATAACACGCGTCCGAAAACCGAACTTATTCAGGATATTTCAAGCTTAACTATAACCGTTGATTGAAGAATGTTAAAGATACGCCACCGCTGTGTAAATTTTGTTCATACCAAAATCGTGCCGAGATTTTGATCGCCATCTACCTCTCGGCAAGAAAAGGTATTTCGGACTTGCGAGCCTTACATTTATAGAAACCTTGAATCCAACGTTGCCAAAGTCGCTTTGGCACTGTGCTTGCTTGAAACACTTGAAGTACAAACCTTGAGTGAAACAGTATTATCACTCAACGGTATAAAAGAGAAGTGAATGATTGTAAGGACTTAGGACGGGCAGGAAAGACTCGTACGTTGTTAACTGGCGTGTTTAAAAAAGGTTACGTAGGGCTTTAACTTGGCCCCTGTCAAATATGTACATACCTACATACCTACTTTATATAAAATCGGAAAGTGATAGCTTATTGAACAAAAATGAAACTAAATAAGATATTATTTAAACATGCATTCCATTTTAACTATTTAGCATGCGTCAAGCTACACAAATTACACAAACAACTTATTAATTAATTATTAATTATTTATATATTATTATATGACAATGTATGCGTGCCAAAATACGATAAGTAAGAAAATAAGAATAAGAATATGACATATAAAAATAGAATATCAATTGGAATATTTGTAACTGTATGATAATTTCGAAAAAGGAAATAAAGTATAATAGGATATTGAGAAACTATTAAGTGTTTAAAATTCGAACTTTACCGTGAGGTTTAATATGTTTTTCAGATTTAGATAGATTTTGTAAGAGCCACCGAGATGATCTAAATATTTTTATTTTTATTAGTTGATTTAAATCGAGATCCTCATGGTCAAGACATTGATCAGAAAAAAAGGTTAAAATTACTGGAAACCGATACAAGATGTGATTTGATCATTGTTGTTAAATTGTATTCAGTCTTACGATCCAAGAAAATGGTATCAAAAGATTTCAACCATAAGGTAATTAGGTTTTGGAAATTATCTGTTGGTGTAATTAAATATGTAGCACCCAAATTAATTCCATATTCTCGATTAAATATAAGGGAAGTGGTAGAGGGAACAGTGTCATTACATTTATCCCAAACTAAATGTGATTTGCAAACATCACAGGAAATTTTGGAAAATAAAAAATTTGCTAGATATCCTGCAACATATGAAATTGTACAAGATTCTAAAGTAGAATTGCTGACTAAATTTTCCCAATTTTGAATAGCTGTATTCGTCATTTGATATATAGATACACAGATATATAGACTGATAGGTCTTGACATTTCCAGTTTTGTTTACTTGAAATGTTTCCTCACACGGCAATGACAGTGGGGAAAAACATTTTCTTCAGATTTTGGCACCGCTGAGGAAGTTAACATTTTTCGTTTACCTGTACATGGCTTTAAAGTGCTTTTCACAAACGATTAACCTTTCTAAGCTACCAATATCATCATTAAACAAATTAATCAGTTGACTGTTGTTACACTAGGTAACCCACAATTTGCATCGGCCCTTATCGGATATGGGAAATTTAAAAAAAGTCAAACCTCCCAAAGACCGAGAATTGGTACAACCATTGTAAACTTTGAACCAACTTTGTGCTAAATATAAAACCTACACCCTGTAATGTGGACATCTTTCCAGATTTGTAGACAACTTATATGTATGACCATTTCAAAGTCAATTACGATTGTTATAAAATTTTAAATAAGTTTTCACGAGTTTTTGCTTTTTTATCTAATATTCTTAACTTATATTTTTAACATATGTATACATTATAATTTTGCTTTCATCACGATTGGGTTCGTTAAACACTGCTTGCTTCTGAATTCAGGAATAATAGGTACTAGAAATATTCGAATCGTTCAGATTAAAACCTATAACAGTTAATCACCGATTTCAACGTATACCTGCGCGACCAGACCTTTCCCCAAATTCATTTCTTATTATTCACAAATCTTACATTGCAATAACGGCAACGTCGCACCTGAGAACAATCCTTTTCACCCTTATTTTTGATATTTCGCCGTTCAAATCTACGGTGGCAGCACTTACCCGTCCACAAATTTGGAGGTAAGAGGAGAGTGGGGTAAGAAGGGAGGGTATAACATTTTCGACCATAAGGTGGCGTATCTTTAACATTCTTCAATCAACGCTATAACGTAGCAATTTTTCTCAAATCTTAAGAAAGGGTTGTTATTAAATGGCTTTAATCTTAAATATCTGTGATAGGATTACAATTGACAATGTATAAGGTTCATTCTAGTAATCTTACTTCGATGTTTATTTCAATTCTTCGAGTACGGTCCCTTCAAGGTCGGCAAAATTTCTATTAAAAGGTGTAGCAGTAGGCGAAGCCGCGGTAAAAGGGGCAGGGGGTGCACTAAACCACTTAAGGAGGTACAGTCATAAACGCCTTATATCTTTTGAAGAAGTATATAGTTGTAATAATTCTCGTTACTATGAACCCTACTCCTAAATAACTTTATTTTAACGAAAAATACCGTAATTATTGGTACTCCGTTATCCTAAATGATATTGTTACCTGCACGCCTATGGCCTTGACGGTAAACTCATTAATATGCGTCTATCTTGTTGGGGAAAAGAGTATAAGTGTAATTTTTGAGATAGGTAACAATTGCTTTGGGTAGCGTTAAGATCGTGGGTGCCCTTATTTTTCCCCGAAATTTTCGGGAAATGCCCGAAAAAGGGTTCTAAACACGTAGGAGTTTCCGGCGAGGAAAATGATTTAATTTTTACGGAAAATTGTTTCGAGGAAATGGTGCGTGCGCCAATACAATGTTACAGTATGCCTTATTTTGGTGAATTCTCCACATGAGCAGACTTAAAACCGTATGCAGAGACGTTTCCTTGCTGAAATTTTCAGTCAAGGCGACCTTCGCTAAGTGTTCCTTCACGAAGTGACCTTGGCGGTATGCAGAGACGTTCCTTGACTTGAGATTCTCCACATTTCTCCATCTTCAAACATCCCATCGAACTCTTCCATTTTTAAAAATATTTGAGTAGGTAATATTTCAAGTACCGCGAACTTACTTGAACCAGATACTCGAAAACGGACAAGTGAGGTTAGAAAAACTATCTCAAGTGCCGCCCAGGGTCGGCTTGAGAAGATGACGCGTTTACGTCTACTGCGCGTGACAGATTTAAAGGAGACCTTGAAGTAACGTCTCTGCATACCGTAGAGTTCAAGGAGACCTTCGAGGATACCTTGAAACGTCTCCGCATACGAGCCTTAGTTGGCTCCAGTGAGTCAATGTCAGCACCGGGATTAGTTTTGACATTTTTGATAGAGTTTCTATATCGATGATTGATCAGCATATTGTCAATTTGATTTCGGACCCTGGCTTTGTGGTGTATCCTGAGGCGATATCCACGTGTACAAACGCCGTGAATAATACTTAAACCAAGTATTCACAATTGTGAAATCATTCTCTTAACGTTTCTCCACGTTCGTTCCTCTGTTCTAGCCCAGAATCCCCAACTACATTCAATACTCTTCAATGGCCAACTTTAACATTGAAGTCTCCTATTATGATGATGTAGTGGTGCCAGAAAATGGCATTGATGGCAATCAGTGGATCCAAGTTCAACGAAAATGACTTCATATTTCATTATGTTACTGGTGAAATAACCAGATCTGAGGTTGATGTACCTACTGGCCATGAGTCACTTTAGTCAGGTTCTAAGGTCAGATCAAGTAAGCAGCGATAAATAGTTAAACCTAATGTACACCTTCCGCGTGGTCGCTTTCGATTAATCCATCAATGCAGTCAATGAGTTCGTTTCATTCTGTTAGATCAGCTAAATCTTATGTGACCGAGTCCACTAGCCACGCGCTCTAGTGGATGATACATTTTTGGGATCACAGGCACAACCCTGTGCCTGCTGTCATTGTGTATCTCAGAGGAGTGACCAGCATGGGAAAACCTGCACCTACCGTCTGAAAGGCTCAAATAGGTTTGCTTGAGGTATGGGACAAGTAGACCAAATCTTAAACTAACCTGCATCCAATCCAAATAAGAAAGCGAATCTGATTATAATCCAGAGCTAATTACAAGTCTTCCAACCGGTCATTGTCAAATATAAATGGATAAAGCCTGAGAAGTTGTAAAACTCGTTCCCGGAAAATCGATAGATTGAAAATGTATTAGGTAGATATGTAATTGCGAGTTTATACAACTTTTATAGTCGTTTTCCGCAACCCAACGTTTCCAACGGTCACAGTTATACCGATCTACGTCCAGTAAATTTCTTTCTCTCATACTTTCTTGTATATTGTCGTTCCAACTAATTCTAGGTCTTCCTCTTTTCCTATGCTGTGTCGGAATCAATTCTAACATTCTCTTTGGTCATCGTGAGTCCCCCATCCGCTGTAGGTACATGTCCGTACCATCTTAGACGCTTGGGTTCAATAGTGTCTACAATATAGTGGTCCCAATGCCCATTCTTTCTCTGATTGTTTCATTTCGTAGGTACATGATCCCTCAATGTCAAACAGCAACTGCGTCTCCAAAATGTCATCTCCATAGCTTATAGCTTTGACTTTGAGTGTTAAAAGCATCTTCTAAAACAGTGTTGAATATTTTTGGGGACAGTGTATCGCCTTGTCTAACTCCTATGTTGTATTTTCGCCGACGACTAATTACTCAGTTTTGTGAATGTTGATGGTGAGAGCCATTTATGATTCCCATGCTCTAGTTTCTTCAGCATATAGCTTATGTCATCTTCGTCTTCAGGTATTATCATGTGGTCGTCGACGAAGTGAAGGGTAAACAGCTTATTTTCGCCGGCCCATTGCGTTGCACTGTTGTCTACAGTTTACAAGGACTGACATGAGGTATATCTTAAACAATTTGGGAGCGATAGCACATCCTTGACGTAAACCATTAGTAACAAGAAATTCTTGGGATCCCACCTTTATTTGGCTGCTCATATTTTCATACATAGATTTAACAGCCTGAACTCCACTTTCCTTCATTACAGGCCACAGTTTACATAGAGCAACACTGTTACTGTCACTTTCCATTCAATCTAGATATGGTGTTAGTTAAACTGAGTCCTCTATAATTTGGGGATATATTCCTATCACCTTTTTTATGGAGGTTTGTTATAGTGCAGTTAACCATTCAGGAGGAATATGTTGTCCACTAAGGAAACAATTAAAAACGAAGGTCAGCAATTCTGTTCCATGTTATATAAGCTCTATAGGGAGTCCTTCTGATCCAGGTTCTCTCCCGTTTTTCGTAGATTTTAAAGCTGTTTTTATTTCTGCTACAGGAATTTCGTCAATTTCTAAAGTTGAGAAATGATTTATATTATCATCTGGGCGAGTAGTTTTCTAGAAAAAATTCTGAACTATTTTTGATAAGTAGATTAAAATTATATGCTTGCCATTGGTTGGTAGATATTATTGTATACATAGGCACTTTCATTCGTGTATTTAAATGTATTAGGTAGGTAGGTAAATTAAAATCATACCAACTTTAGTAAAGATACTCATTTACAATAAAATACAGTATATATAACATCGAAATTGGTCGTTCCTAATCATTACCCGAAGATCCCACCCAGAGGTCCCAACACGTTCTGCTGCTTCCTCTTCGAACCGGTCGCGCTTCCAGTATTCTTCTTCTGACCCATCAAACCTCCCACGACGTTACCGCCTCCTAGGGCGTTCTTAGATCCCGTCAAGCTCTCCACCACGTTCCCCCCTCCCCCTCCTCCTCCGAGAGCGTTGAGCGGATTTTTGCCGATGGCAGAACCGGGATTTAGGATGTTCGCGCCCGTAGGATTAAGGACTCCGCCGATGACGGCGCCTGCGTTCTTTATCCCGAGGTCCAGGGCGTTCAAGAAGGAACAGCTGGCGCTTTTCAACCTGTCGGCGATGTTGCACCAGAGAGCCATCTCGCAGAATTTGAAGTCGTTGGCGATGACAGGTTTCGGTTTGATCTGGAACGCAGAGAACGAACTCAGGAGAGTAATATTCTTGTAAAATGTTTTCTGATTTTCTGAATGCATTGAAAAGTTCAAATTGGAGTTACCTTAATCTTTTGGATATCAAAGGGATGCTCTGGTAGAGGGTGGTAGCTTGGTAGAGACGGTAAATACATGGGCAAAATCGATAATGTTCACTGAACACTAAAATACAGGGGAGAGGGAGAGTGAGCCCGTGTTAAGGGGTGGCAAGGCAAAGAGAAACATAAGAGAGTTAAAACTACAGAACAAGGGCAAAATTAGAATGGTGTTTAAAAGTGGATGCTTAGAAGAGCCCCCAGGGGGTCTGGAAGGGTAGAGGGTGCGAGGCTCTCGAACATCTCTCCTCACAAAAGGGCAGCAGGTTAGCACGTAGGTCAAAAGGGCGGCAACACAGGATGCTGATGCTTGACCCGTTTTTATTCGGATTACTTATGTTTATATTTTCCCTTGCGCTGCGTGCTATGTTTGAATACACGTGCCCCGCCGAAAGGTACTTTTGTGGGGGTCAGAGGCCATGTTGATTAGGGTCAATGCCGATGCAGCTTGACCTGCTTTCGTTATTTGGGGTCGCCTCGCGACAATATTTCAAAAGTTCTTGGTCATTGTTCAGATCTGCCACTTCCGTGCGTGAGTTACAGAACCTTACCAAACTCTCACAGTCCGCTTCTCGCCTACCCCTCAATACATTCCGCGTACCTCCCGCATGATTTTCCGAAAAAAAAATTTGTTAATGTCAGTCACCTAATACGAGAGTTTTTCGTACGCTCCCGTCTACTGCCGCCATTTCGAACGCTTGCATGTGTCTTTAAGTTCGTATATCGTTGCCGGTAAGCGTCGGGTTTCGTCACACATGTCGCGATAACTACGCGCATATCATTTCGTCAGACACGTGACGGTTACTACACGGATATCGTTCGTGCGCTTGTGCCACACTTCCCAAGATATTCATCCATCCCGTTTGCGACGATGCCGTTCTATTCAAACACGACCTCGGCTCCGTCTCCCTATATCTCTTATTACTATAGTTCCATTCAAATCGCATATCCTACATCCTACCGATTACGATATCGTAGGCGTTGTATCTACTTCGCCTCTCCCGGCCCACGACTCCAAGCGCGTCCCAGTACTTGAACAACTCTATTATCTTCCTCACTTCAGCTTCCGCACAATGTAAATTCATCCGCGATGCTCTCTCCACAATATTAGGTGCAATACCATTTTCGTAGCAGAAGGCTGCAATATAACACCGATCACCGTAGCTCAAAACGGAGAACATTACTATCTTTCGCATCAGGCAGTTCAATTTCACTGATATACCGCTGATAAAGTCGCAAAATTCGTTCCACGCCAACACCACTTCTTTGTTCGCCTTCGCACGTCCAGGAAATTCAGCGTGTACACGTGGCAACCCTGCGCTCCTCTTCGCAAACGACACCCTTCTCAGATCACCTGTTCACCTGTTGATTCCTCACGGTTACAGGTAACCATCCTTCTTGGCACTTGATGTGTACCTCTAATATCGCGCGAAACAGCTATTTTTTCGCAATGCCAATCTTAAACAATACTTCTATCTAGGGTGTCGATGGACAACGCCCTGGCGGGCGTTCCTAATTGGCCCGATAACATAAACAGGGCCACCCTGCTCGCTTCGACCGTCGTCCCTTAAGCGCACCTCTTGTGTGAGTGTGAGGCACTTGTTCTCTTCGCTTCTGGACGCGCGCTTACTTTACGTTCGAACTGTCGGAACCAACGCCTTCCAAGTCACGTCAAAGCAGCGAATACGAACTCGAAGCCTTCGGATTGCGTCGGAACATCCCCTCGTACAGTGTAAGTCGGGTCGACGTCCGTAATTATTTCAACGACATCGCCATAAACATGAACGCGTTGTTAGTCTTCCTATGCCGCCATGGTGCTTTGTCACCATCTTCCGCGCAATACCCAAGTGACACTCTACGCCTGGATCAGTTCTGGACGCTACCTGGGGAACTATTTCCACCCGCCTACTAGATTTTGTAAGTACAAGGATTTTCCTTGCCCCCTTGAATGCATTTCTCCTTCTGGGCTTACTCGTGTAATTACCCTTTCTCGGTCACTTCTCCGTTCGTTCGTCATCCTCCCTTACGTCATTCATTTTCGAAATACCCCCCCCCCCCTCCTACTGAGCCCGATTCCCGGCTAATCATAGTTGGAGCGGCGCTTGGCAACGTCGCATCCACTTTATCAGTCACAATTCACACTTCGACTCGTACCGCACACCGTTCTACGGACATACAGGGCGGCCCATTACCCCACCCAACACCCTTTTTTTACTCCACTATCCCTTAGATTCCTCAAAAAGTTGTTGAAAACTGTCGCCACCATTGAAACCCACAGAGGGAAACAGATTTCCAGATTTCAGATTTACTTGAAACCTCACATGCTTGTTTATTAAAGGTCGCTCTATTCTAATATTGCCATGTGCTTCCAAAACCTATTTGAGGTAATCTCAGAAGTATACATCTTACCACAAACCACAACGATTAAATGAAACTCTCAGAGAAAAACCTACATATTGTCTGATTATGCTGAAAGTTCCCAAAATTATACCTTAACCTTTTGGCATACTTTCAATAGCGATTTGGAAAAAAATCTTAGATATGTACTCAAAACTGTGGCTACAGTTGGAAGTTGGAACTGAAGCCACAGCAAAACTGTAAGGAATAAATTGTACTCTGTATAAGTTCCGTTCAACCTTCTCAAACTTATTCAAGAGAATTCCACCAAAACCTTTCCAAACCCTCTTTACCGAACTTCACAAATATTCCTAAAAACCTTGAATCCCTTAGAGGAAAAGATTGTATCAAAATTTGTAGTTTTCGATTATGCTCCAGTTGGAACATAATAATAGAACATAAAAATAGAAAGATTTCCAAAACCATTCCAATGAAGTTCCCTTATATTTCAGGCAAATTTTCAAAGTCGATTTTAAACATGCTCAAACAACTGCCATTAATGGAATCGTAAAAATGTACTGAGTTTCAGATTTCATCGAACCTTTTCATATTCATTCAAGAGCGTTCTTCAACCCCCTGAAAATCTGTGGAACCCCTCCTTGAAGAAATAGAAAAATAGAAAGCTTACTTTAATTTAACGTTTCGAATTTCGTTAAAATTGTTCCATCTACGTATTCTATCAAGTTTCCATAATCTCTTTGTAAATTTCATCACAATTGAAATCATCGGAAGTAAACACTATAAAAACTGTACTGAGCTTCAAATTTCGTTACTTCCCAAGCTCATTCAATAGAATTAATTTAAATGCCCGGAAAATTCCTTTTAAATAGATTTAAGACATTAACCAAAACACTCGCAACATTAGAAAACCTCTGGGAACAAGAACCTAAAGAAAATTAGCCAGGAGTCAAGAACGCTCCTGACTCATCTCAGCTCCCCGAGAACATTCTCCCATTCTTAAAGAAAATTACAGATATCCAGATTTCGTTGAAACTTCTCAAAATCATTCAATAGTTTTCCAAGTCCCTCTTCAACATCATCTTTACAGAAACCCCAGAAATATACTCAAAACTTTAAGCAGCTTCAGATTTGAAAGCAAATTTCCCAAACCAACCTTAATCTGCCCTCCTTAAAAAACAACTCAGATATAAACTCACAAACCTCCTCCACAATTGAAGCCTTCATAGGTTAACATTGTAGAGAAATTCTGATATTGTCGAAACTCACAAATACTACTGAAGAACTTTGGATATTTCAATGCAGTATCCAAAAATATCCTCGTTAAGTTTGAAGTCCTCACAGTTTACCTATGACATTTTGTCAAAATTTTCCCACTTGAACACAGTTTTCCTAACTTCTTAGCCTAGTTTAGATGTGCTTTTGAAGCAATAATCTTAGAACGCATACAAACAACTAGCATAGCCAAACGAACTTATATAACATCTAGCATAAACATTAACATATAAGCATTATAAGCATAAACTAGCATGCAATGTTAACCTGTATGAAATTGTTGGATTTCCCCGAAAACGGTAAAACCTCCCTCTTCTCCAGCATCGGTTTTCCCCTCCTGGCGAATTCAGAGATCATCTGCGTGAAGATCTCGCGCACCTTTTGATCCTCTTCTGCCAACTCCGGATAGGACTCCAACGGAGTACCATCTGTGATGTCCTGAGGCTCGAAGATGTAGGCTAGGTCGTCTCCGTGGGCCACAGTATCGTTCATATCACCTGGAGATATTTACAACAAAAGGAGTATGTCACTTAGTAATCATCGAGGCTCTTCCTTGGCATATTTTTAACTTATTTCACCTTCACTACTATTTAAAATTTGTCATTTTAACTATGATTTGATTAAATCTCTTTAGTGGGTGGACTTACCGCCATTGTAGGTCTCGTTTCCTATTAAAGGCGATCCCATTAGGAAATAGGATCCTTTCTTGAGCTTCCCCACGTGTTCGAAACTGTACAGGAAGGTGGAAGCGCCACCCTTTGACCAGCTGTTGACGGTTAAAAATGCCGGCACGTTAAACAATGCGTCAGCTGCAATACAAATCAAATAATTAATAATTACAATTACAAACTGGATGTAAATACGCAAAAGAAAGAAACAGCAAATTTCATTAAAAGCTTCAATTTCAATGATGATATGTAATGTACTGATACTTTCTGAAAGATATTTTGCTCCGTAATTGTCGTGTCCAGTTTCTTACCAGTGACGTCAGCGACTTTATCCAGAGCCTCCTGGATATTCTTAGTCTGTAATTTCAGATAATTCTGAAAGTTCAACGGGATGAGCGAGCTGAGGGTGTCGTTGATTTGTTGTTTGATGTTGTCGACAGGGATGACGTTCCGAAGGTTCTGCACGAGAACCTTATCCAGGAAGTCCGGCACTGTTTGGAGCTTGTCGACGATGTCCTCCCTTAGGTGCCCTTAAGGAATCGAATTTTAAAACTGGATTTCCAGCGTATGGAACCTACTGACCTCTTACTGCGCGTTTCGTCTCGTCCCTGCATATCCCGGTCATCAGAGGGATCTTAGGATTGTTGGACTTATCCACATCGTCCTGAGGGTGTGCTTCTACGATACCAGGGAGAGATCTGCCGTCGTTGTAGCCTTCGTGTACGGGTGCGCTACCCCAGTCTCCTGTCAGGTCGGACATGAACCCTCTTGAATGCAGTCTCTGGAACTCTACGCTGGAATCGCCCTGTGAAGAGTAATTTACGTCGTGAACTAATTCACTAATTTGTTTCAAGGACATAGAGTGCTTGTCCGCTATCTGCCACGTTCCTCTTTCTAATACCTGTATTTTTGTACTTACAGGGAGGTCGGGGGATGACGTGTTAGCTGAGTCCCACACATTAGAAACAGAAGCAGACACTACCTACATTGTTTCTCTCTCACTCCCTCGTACATTAAGAACGGAGTAGATAGCTGACAAGCAGTCTATATCCTTCAACAAGTCTATGGTGGTCGCTTACCCTTATTATGGCTTCAGCTGGAAGATTCTGTAAACACTTCACCATAGTGACAGGTTTAGTGGTGGGACAACCGTTCTGGGTGGCTATGGCAACGGCTGTGTTCTGGGGTGTACTGTCTACAGCCCAACGGGACACTGCTGTGCCCGACATTGCCACAACGCCGTTTATCATACCTGAAAATGAAAGTGTCGCAATCATTTGATCTATCATCTGGATCGAGTCATACCTTTCGCCACCTTGGACAGAGTCAACATGAGAATACTGCTGGCTCCGGTGTCCTGGCCCATCACGTTGATGTTGTACGGATTACCGCCGAAGAACCCAATATAGTTTCTCACCCATTGCACGGCCATTACCATGTCCCATAGGGCGATGTTGCCAGGTACGTCTTTGGTGCCGGAACTGAAGAAGCCTAACGAGCCCAATCTGTACTGGATGGTGACGAGGACCAGTTGCTTACCGACAAGATGTCTCACCTGTAAGTGAGGAAATTGATAGATGGGAAACCTCCAAATTTGATTTAATTGACTTAAGTTTTAAGAGTTTCACAATAAAGGAAACACTTCCGGTTTGCATAGGAAAATCAAGGAGATCCCAGGTATCTATACAAAACAACATAAAATACGTTTAAAATGCGATAAAAATCAATTTAAAATATCCGAAAAGAATTGGCTCAAACTTGGATAGATTTTGGAACGATAGACCACCAGATCCATCTCCTTGTCTACCCAAAAAAGAGTTGTCAGGCCCTCAAATAACTCGTAGTGAAGTACTACTATGTGCAATACAAACAGCAGAACTACATGAAGCCTCTAGACCTGATCATGTATACATTGAAAATGCTGGCAGAGGAGGATCTTGATTTGCTGTTAAAATTATTTAACACAATATACGTTCCATCAGACTGACTGTACTCTACATTTTTATAATGATCCCAAAAACATCAAACGCACTCAAGTGTAAGGACCACAGCTTGGTGAGCCACAAATTACAAATTGAAGATATTTCTGTTTATGCTACACACTAGAATGTTTAGGAAACTAGGGGCGCTTAGCGGCAAGACTCAGATTTGGCTTCAATAGCGTTATGGGAACCCAGGAAGCAGTATTTTGCTTGAATACTCTCGTGCAGAATTGTCTTGATCAAAGAAAGTAGTACCTATGTATTTATAACACTCATAAACTATGAAAAGGCCTCTGACACGCGAAGCATGATACAATGCATACAAAGCATGTTAGCACAATGCGAACATAGATCAAAGGGACATAATATTCGAGATTCATTCAGAACATCGATTGTAGTCAACGAGCTCGTTTTAAAGCACATAAATCAGCTAACAAAGGGTGAGTTTCAGGAAATGATCGAGATTCAAGGAAGAATCTTGAATCAGAGATGCATCCTATCGCCGAAGCTATTCAATCTATATGTTGATAATGACCTTTTGAAAGCACTTGATGGATATATAGCGGTATTGAAGTGAATGGGTCAATTTACGTCATGCTTATGACACCGCAATCATCACAGATAATATCGCTGATATGAAAGTGCTGATAGATAGAATAAATATTGTTGGGAACGAATACTGCTCAAAAATTAACAATTCGTGTATGGTCGTCAGTAGAAATAAAGCACTGAGAGCTCAGCTAAACATCAACAAAGCCCCAATTGAAAAAGTTGATATATTTAAGTACTCGGGAACTGTAATCAATGATCAGTGGGACTCCCAAAGAGAAAAACTGCCACATACAACAAGCTAAACAAGCTTTCAGTAAATTTAGAAACTTTTTGAGCTGTCAATCTTTGCTTTGACATACGCTATAGAATGGTCAAATGCTACGTGTTGTCCATATTGCTGTATTGAATGGAGGCCTGGACCCTTAAAGGTCTCATCTCATCAATGAACAAACTAGAGGCTTCTGAAATGAGAACCTTACGCAGAATATGCAGAATATTATCAACAGAATTCAGCATTCAGCAGAATATCATAAACAGACAAAGTTAGAAATGATGAGGTCCTGCAAACCTGCAAAGAGCTAAGATAGAGCGAGAGAGATGATTTTTGTATGGATGCTTTATGAAGTCAACTAAATATCAATGCATATTACAAAAAGGTATAAAGTCCCAAAGTACCCATAAATTGAAGATTTAAAGATTAATTGAAGATTAAAGACACCATCATTTTGCCCGTTTTGGATATGTATTAATTCTATTACATGAATAATAATCGATCTTAAATTTTGAGGGATAAAATACTATCAGCCACCCTTAAAATCTGTAATTTATTGTGTGGCAAAAGTATCGAAATTACTTTACTCAAATTATTTTGTAAATTATACTGCTAATACCCGCCTTATAAAGAGAGCTTTCCCTTGTAAAGAAAGTCAGAGTTTCTCTATCTTCCTTTACAAAAGATTTTTCAATGCATCTTTAAGTATTTAGGCATCATTGAGTAAATGCTTAGAAGTTTAACTGAAAGGAAGAAAAAAGAAGATCTGGTGGTTATTTATGTGTTTAATTATTTGGTGGTGTGGTGGAACTGTTGTATATTTCTTCACATTAAAGTAAAATTGAAGTGTGGTAATGGGAAAGAACTTACCCCGTACTGGGCGGCCGAACCGTACCTGAAACCGCCCCCATGGACCCAGACAATGACCGGAAGACCTTTAAGTTAAGAGAACAGTAACTAATACATTGTATAATAATTTTTAAGTGTCAAAGGTTTATTTCCCAATTTATGTGTTACAAAAATTTGAAATCTTTCATTATTTTCGGCATCCCTGTTCAGCTGAGGGCCTCTTATTATTCATAGTCAGTTTCACTAGATTTCTGAGATGCCGTGCTTATGAATGTTGGGAAACGCTTCTGATCCTGGGTTCTTTAAAAGTTCTCTCATCATAAACAGACTGCATTTACTGAGAAATTCCCTCACCCTCTGTTCCAGTGGGCAGTTGTGCTGAGAAAACGTTAAGAGCCAAACAGTCCTCGTCTCCTATCACCTGATCGCTACCTGGACGTGGCTGGACGCATGGCGGTGCGTAGATCGTCGCGTTGATTTCGCCTTCCAATAATTTCTGCCTTGGCCGCTGGAAATCACCAAGATTGAATAGTTAAATTTGATCACCTCTACTTATAGAATCTAACCAGAAAAATATTCCAGATTTACCATTTCGAAAAAGAATCTAATGGTTTCCTAATTTGGGTCTATCAGACCTTTGAAAACATCTAAACTTCTACAAAACACATAAACTCTAATTCTATGTTTATAACCCTAATAACAATCAATCAATCAAGCTGCCTATCCACTCAATGGATGTTGGCCACCACACGTTGGAAATAATCCCTGTCTCTGGCTGCGCTGACAAGCTCTTCTATCGTTCTTAATCCGGTCCAGTGTCTAATATTCCTTGTCCATGACATCTGTTTTCTCCCAATTCCTCTTCTGCCGTCTATTTTCCCTTTGTATGCGTGAACGTTCGCCAAAAAAGTAGGTCGCGTTGGAACGTCCTATCAAATTGTTTAGTTGCGACAGCAGAAAGCAGGGGAATTAACTACCACCTACCTTTGTTGGATGGTTCGGAGTCGGCCCTGCGCAGGGATGTGGTTTTTAAGACGTCCTGGTCCCTGAAGAACCCCAAAGCCGTGCGAACCGTTGTAGCGGAAAGAGCCAACCCAAATCAAAGGGAGCTAGCCCGACGCAAGGGTGCGAATTTAAAAAAAAACGAAAAAGCGGATGCGTGGGTTAAACCCCAAACAACGTTGAACGACCGTTCGTCTTGAACGTTAGACGACTACTCTTTCGGCGGTGGCGTCGATTTCTCTGTCTTTCAGCTGCTGTATCTTTGCCAGTTTTTCGGCTTCGCGTCAAAAAATAACAAACAAAACTAGTACGATTTCATACCCAAACACCCTTCCAAAATTATTTCCAGCAACTGGTATCTGTCGTGTCTAAAAATGTGACCAAGGTAAGCCGTTTTTCTTCGTTTAATAGTTGTCAACAATTCACAATTCTTATGGACTCTTCTTAATATCTCTTCATTGGTTACCCTGTCTGTCCAAGGTACTTTTAATATGCGCCGGCAAGTCCACATTTCGAAAGCCTCTAATTTATTGATCATGTTTGCTTTCATAGTCCACGACTCCACTCCGTACAGAAGTACTGACCAGACATAGCATTTTGCATATCGGATTCGTAGGGTTATATTCAGGTCTCGATTTCTAAGAATTTTCTCATATCTCATGAACGCTGTCCGTGCCATCTCAATTCTGCATCTAACCCTAATAACACTAAATCAAATATTTGAGCATATATCTACATTGAAAAATATCAAATTCCAGGGCATAGATGAAATAAGTACTAAAATAATTAAACAGAGTCATGAATACCTAAATCTTGGCAACCCCTTAAACATTTATTCAATATGATCCTTCAATTCCTTCATGTTCCCACTCACTTTAAATCTTGTATAACCATATTGTAATGCGAGAAGTAAACAAAGCGACACATGTTTACTCCTTCAAAAGAATAACTACGACGCGTACAAGACAGGTGCATGAACATTTCCTGCGTAGGTGTTCTAGAATATACTAGAACGTTCTTTATCGGGGTTGGGAGTGTATATATAAGGGGGCTTGTGATCGAGGGAGTTAGTTAGAAGTAGAGAAGCAGACGTGAACGCGACATACGATCCGAATGCGGAGCAGTACAAATAAATTATGTAGTGTCTAGTCTAGTGTACAAGTAGTTAAGTGTGTTAAATAAATTAGTGTTCAATTAATGTAAATAAATTATAAAATAAACGTTACATTGGTGTCAGAAGAGCGGATCATGAAGAAGTTACGCGAATTAAAAGTGGCCGAGTTAAAAAAAGAACTCGAGGAACGGGAATTGGAAACAGGAGGGAGGAAGACCGAACTCCAGGACCGACTCTCGGCATTTTTGAAAGAAAATGGTCAGGACCCGGAAGTTTTCGAGTTCGAAGACGATGACATCACGAAGCAAATCGCCGCCCAGAGGGAAGACATCACTGCTCAAATTGCTGCCCAGAGGGAAGAAAGCGCCGCCCAGAGGGAAGACATCACTGCTCAAATCGCCGCCCAGAGGGAAGAAATCGCTGCCCAGAGGGAAGAAATCGCCGATCAGAGGGAAGACATCACTGCTCAAATCGCCGCCCAGAGGGAAGACATAATTACTCATATTACTGCTCAAATCGCCGCCCAGAGGGAAGAGATATCCGACCAGATGGAGGCTCAGCGTAAGGAGATTGAAGAGAAGATCAAGCAGTTGGAAGAACGACTAGAACAAGTCAGTAGCGGCGAGGGGAAAGAAGACGAAAGTAAACAGAAGACGAAGCAGTTGGAAGAACGACTAAGGCGAGTCAGTAGCGGCGAGACGAAGGAAGAAATAAAGGCGGTCGTTCAACAGAACTCGATATGCACCAATCGAGTGACGCCCCCAACGTTCGACGGAAAAATTCCGTGGGCCAGTTACAAGAAGCAGTTTGAGGCGGCAGCGGAGGCTAATGCTTGGTCCCCTCACGAGAAAGCTGTTTCCCTAACGGTAGCCTTACGTGGAGAGGCGTTGGAAGTTCTCCAGACGCTATCCACCGAAGAAGCCGGGAATTACAATGAGCTGCTGAGGCGACTGGAAATGCGTTTCGGCCAAACACATCTGGAGCAAGTCCATCAATCCCAGATGTCCAATCGCCGTCAGAGATCGAACGAGACCCTGCAGGAGTTCGAAGCGGACGTAGCCAGACTAGTGAGGTTGGCGTATCCCACGGCACCGGAACAGATGATGGAGTGCCTCGCAGTGCAGACGTTCGTGAGCGGGCTGCGGGACCAGGAACTGCAGATGGCCCTGAGGCTAGCTCGACCGAAAACAGTAATGAACGCGCTCGCCATTGCACTAGAACATGAGGCAGCAATGGAAGCCTCCCGCATTCACGGTTGTGCTCGAGCTGTTACCGAGGAGGTAGGCACAGAAAAACTCGTGGAGAAGGCCGTCCAGCAGATCATGGAGTTGCTGTCAGCACAGAAGACGCGGCCCAAAACAGCGGTGCCGGCAAAGGCCCCGGAAAAACTAATGCGAGTCGATAAAAGGGAGGGGACGTCGACCCGTGGCAATAGAAACCCCCGGGCCAGTATAGCCTCGTTTTCCCACCAATTGGGGAGCGCGTACGTCGATGGCGCTATCGACGGGAGATCCCACGCCATGCTTGTGGACACGGGAGCTACGAAGACGATCGTACGCTCGGAAGTTGTGAGGGACCGTAGGAAGATTAGGCCAAGTAGGTGGCAATTGAGAACTGCCACTGGGGAGAAGGCAGTAATACACGGTGAAGCGACGGTTAGCATGACGGTGGGACGAGTAAAGTTTGACCATCCTGTTCTCATAGCCGAAATTGAGGAAGACGTCATACTGGGGATGGACGTCATGAGGAATCATGGATTCCAGTTGGATTTCGGACACCGAGTGTTGAGGATCGGTCAAGAAGAATTACTGCTACACAATCGTGACAACTTTGTGTTAGACGTAATAATGGCAGAAGATGTGATTCTCCCGGAACGAAGCGAAACGATCACCTCTACCTGTCTGAGGGGTGTTGTGGAAGAGGGAATTCCAGCCGTGATCGAACCAGAAAAAGATGACAATCGACTGGCTCGGGGGGTATTGGTAGGAAAGGCGCTCGTTACTCTCTCAAGGGAAGTGCCTGTGCGGCTACTCAACATCAATCAGTACCCGGTCACCATCAAGAAGAGTACGAAGCTGGGCACATATATAGCCGCATCGGCCATCGTAAGGGGCGTTAGTGAGGAAGAAAGGTCCAGACACACTCCGCAGGACTTGAAACGAATTCTTTCCCAGACCAGTGCGTTTCTCTCGCCCATACAGAAACAAAAGGCCAATGGATTAATAAATAAGTACCAGGACATATTTACCACCGAGAATGGGAAGCTGGGAAAGACCAAGGTCGTGACACATAAAATTGACACGGGCGAGACACGACCGATTCGACAAACAGCAAGACGACTACCCTTGGCCAAACGGGAGGAAGCCGAGAAAATCATCAAGGACCTAGAGCGGGACGGGGTCATCGAGCCGTCAAGCAGTCCATGGGCCTCGCCGGTAGTACTGGTGAAGAAAAAGGATGGGACTACTCGATTCTGTGTAGACTACCGGCAGGTGAACAGTGTCACCAAAAAGACAGCTACCCGCTACCACGTATCGACGACACACTCGATACCCTTGCTGGATCCACGATATTTTCGACCTTGGATTTAAAAAGCGGCTATTGGCAAGTCGAAATGGACCCTGCCGATAAGGAAAAGACGGCATTTACCTTCGGAAACGGCCTGTGGCATTTTACAGTCATGCCATTCGGACTTTGTAATGCCCCAGCGACGTTTGAGAGGCTGATGGAGAGCGTGCTAATGGGTCTGACGTGGAAAACGTGCCTAGTCTATTTGGACGATGTCATCGTGATGGGCAAGACCTTCGAAGGACATCTGAAAAACTTAGAGGACGTCTTCCAGAGACTGCGAGGTGCGGGGCTGAAACTGAACCCGAAGAAATGTCAGCTCTTCAGAAGGAAGGTCTCTTACTTAGGGCACGTAGTGAGCAGAGAGGGCGTCGCCGTTGATCCGGACAAGACAAGTACGGTGAAGGAGTGGCCAATACCGGTAGATAAACACCAGTTGAGGAGTTTTCTGGGCCTCTGTACGTACTACCGACGATATGTCCGGATGTTCTCCGACGTCGCTAAGCCGTTGACAAGGCTCACGGAAGAAGGACGAAACTTCTGTTGGGATGAGGAATGCCAGTCTGCCTTCGACGAGCTGAAGAGGAAGTTGACCAGTGCCCCAGTGCTGAGTTTTCCTCTGCCAGAAGGACAGTTCATCCTGGACACCGACGCGAGCAATGTGGGAATTGGAAGTGTTCTGTCGCAGCGTCAGGAGGGACAAGAACGTGTCCTTGGATACTTCAGCAAGGTACTCTCCAAACCAGAAAGGAATTACTGCGTCACCCGACGTGAATTATTGGCCATCGTCAAGTCCATCGAGCACTTCCATAAATATTTATGTGGAAGGAGGTTTTTGATCCGGACCGATCATGCTGCTCTTAAATGGCTCCTCCAGTTTAAGAATCCCGAAGGACAGATCGCTCGCTGGATCGAGAGGCTCCAGGAGTATGACTTTGTTATAGAACATCGGCCAGGACAGAGTCATGGAAACGCAGACGCACTCTCGAGAAGACCATGCCCTGATGAATGTCCTCATTGTCATAGAGCTGAGGAAAAGTCCGAGAAAGTCTACCGAACGACCGTGGTCGCCGAGGAATGGACACCATCCTCGTTACGACAAGAGCAAAAAAAAAAAAAAAACAAGAACCACGGCCCTTCACCCTCAGTCTGACGGCATGGTAGAACGGATGAATCGCACCCTCAACCGCTATCTGGCGAAAATGGTCTCGTCACATCAACGAGACTGGGACGAACACGTGCCGTTCTTCCTGATGGCCTACCGCTCGGCCGTTCATGAGTCGACAGGACAAACTCCAGCCAAAGTCCTGTTCGGGCGAGAACTTAAACTGCCCTGTGATCTAATCTTTGGCGCTAGACCGGACGAGGACGTTTCGGGGGAAGATTACGTTTCCCGGATGCGGCAAAGGATGAACGAAATTCACGATCAAGTCCGGTACCAACTAAATATCGCCAGTGATCGCATCAAAGAGCGTTACGACATCAACGCTAAAGAGGGTGGCTACCAAATGGGAGATCGAGTTTGGCTGTACAACCCACAGAAGAAACGTGGTTTCTCCCCTAAGTTACAGACCAATTGGGAAGGTCCCTATGTTGTGAAGAAACGAATCAATGACGTGGTCTACCGGGTAAGCAAACTACCAAATGGCAAGCCGAGAGTGGTGCACTTCAATCGGTTGGCACCCTATGAGGGGTCGCACGATGAGGCGGAGATTCCCCGAGTAAGAAACACGTTGGCGCAGGAGAACGAACTTTCGTTCGAAGAATTTATGAGCGCCTACGGGGGTACCGGAAAAGCACGGTATGGGGTAACCTGTGAAAAACAACAGGATTTGTTCAGTGTACCTGAAGAATACTCGTTGGCCCATTGTGTGTCCGCCGACCTGGTAATGTCACGAGGTATCGCCACGGTTTTCAAGAAGAAGTACGGGCGCTTGGAACAACTCAGAGCGCAACTCCCGGAAATTGGCAAGGTTCTGGAACTACGTGACAACGAAGACACATCTTTTATCTGGTTACGAAGGAGATCGGGTCCCTTAAACCATGTTATCACGATGTATGGCGAACCTTGCATAGGCTACGAGACCGACTGCTGGAGCTCGACATCAGGAAGCTAGCTGTCCCCAAGTTAGGTGCTGGACGAGATCAGCTGGACTGGAGGGTTGTCCGGAATATGCTGGAAGTAGTGTTGAAGAATACCGGAGTGGAAGTTTTAGTCTGCTGTTTTGGGCCTGCACCATGTCGACTCGGGAAGACGGTCCCCTGTTATTTTGACGCCACGTCTCGCTGTAAGCGGGGGGCTAACTGCAGGTTCCTGCATGGGCCTACCAGGGATACGTTCCGAGACGAAACGTCTCTAAGGCGGGGGCAGTGTAATGCGAGAAGTAAACAAAGCGACACATGTTTACTCCTTCAAAAGAATAACTACGACGCGTACAAGACAGGTGCATGAACATTTCCTGCGTAGGTGTTCTAGAATATACTAGAACGTTCTTTATCGGGGTTGGGAGTGTATATATAAGGGGGCTTGTGATCGAGGGAGTTAGTTAGAAGTAGACAAGCAGAAGTGAACGCGACATACGATCCGAATGCGGAGCAGTACAAATAAATTATGTAGTGTCTAGTCTAGTCTACAAGTAGTTAAGTGTGTTAAATAAATTAGTGTTCAATTAATGTAAATAAATTATAAAATAAACGTTACAATATTGTTTTCTGGCTGGTACTATTGATGCTATATTAACAATGTAATTTACAGAGAGGAACTCAATGAAAACAAAAAAATATATCACAATGTTTTAGGACATTTGACACAGTTCATCATATAATAGGTACTTTTAAAGTAATAGAGCGCTTTGGTATTCGTGGTGCAGTGTTGGACGAGAGTTTTTCAGTTAATTATTTGACTGGTTGAAAGCAATGTGTTAAAATGAAAGATACAAGTGAAGCTGTGAAAACGAAAATGGGGATCCCTCAAGGACTCATCTTTGGTCCAATACTTTTCCCAGCTCATATCAATTCAATGCTATGTTTAAAAATGAAAGTAAAAACCATACTATACGCCCATGACATGGCAGCAATAGTCAGTGAAAATAAATGATCTGAAACTAAAAACTCGGTTCAGCTACGCATGGAAGTAGTTGATTAAATATAGTCTCTTATTAAAGGCTAGGAACACCCAGGCATATCTTACTAAAACTACGTACCTATAATAATATTATTATTATAGTAATATTAATTTACAAGTCTCTAGCTGAATCACTTTTTTGTGATATCATGATAACAATGTATAAGTTCTTTATAAAAATTAGGACAATACAAGACTGTATTTTAAAAATAATAAAAGAACTAATAATAAGCAATAAAGAAAATAAGAGTCTTTTTTTAATAATAAAAATATTAGATAATAAATAAAGAAAAGAATAAATAAATTTTCATACCGAATAAATATTTGTTTTATGTACGGATAAATTCAAAAATTAAATACACCATAATTTAAATTCATACCCACAGCATGCACTATAGTAGTATAATATTACAAGAATGATTTAAACTTATACAATGGGGAATGCCAGGGTGGGAATGCCCTGGCTGTAGTATTATAACTTGAGACATTCATAACATATCGGTAGAGGTCTCGAAATCACAACCCATCAAAAGAAACGCATCGATGTTCAATTTTTATTTACTAAATGGACATGTTTCGAGCCCCTGGGACTCATCTTCAGTTAAAACTCTGCCTGTAAGAAAACAACTGAGTCTTAGGCGAAGATGAGTCCCAGGGTCTCGAAACATGTCCTTTTAGTAAATAAAAATTGAACATCGATGCGTTTCTTTTGATGGGTTGTGATTTCGAGACGTCTACCCATATTTCATCTCCTCATCTTTGGGTATGGACTTCTTCCGAAAGATGCATTCATAACATTATAATGTTTTTATTACTTTCTTCACTAAATCTTCTACCCAGCTCTATTTGTTCTTTTGGCTTTATTGGATTGAAATAACAATGAATCTGTCACTAAATTAGCTCAACAATTGGCAACATATTGAAAGAATATTCCAGTTTGGAATTTAGCTTTAAGAGCTATTTTTAACAGCTTTTGTACCATTTTGATATTCCCATTACTTTGTAAGAAATGAAGAATTTAAATTTTAAAATCAACAAAGCGAGTCTTTGTTATTTAAAAAAACGGGTCTAGGACGTTTGGCCGCCGCCGTTTGGCCGTCGCCGTTTGGACGTAGGGACGTTTGGCCGTCAGGACGTTTGGACGTCGGGACATTTGGCCGTGGCAAATTTGGTCGTTTATTGCAAACACCTTAAACACTATGTTAAGGGGTAAGGGTAAGGGTAATACTTTTTCTTGGATTCTGTTTATAATTTAAACACGATGTAAAGGGGTAAGGCTAAGGTTAATATTTTTTCGTGGATTCTGTTTATAATTTAATGGCAATTATTATATGTTGCAGTTTGTAAGACAGGTTAATTAATATATGAATAAAAATACAGTGAAATAATGAAGTGAAATTAATGAATAAAATAAAGTACATACCTAAATGTACCTATTTCATTAATAAATGAACATAAAATAAATGAATCTGAAATAAATAGGTACTCATCAAACTAATAAATATTATTATTAGAGTTAGAATTTCATGTTAAAATCTTTCTCATTATTACACATATATATTTCTTCGATAGACATAATATGTATGTATTAAAAATACATAGTTTGCAGAAAATGAAGGTTTCGATATCTATTAAATCGTAAATAATATCACAGTATAAATGAGACATAGGTAAACTAGAAAAATGATTCTCAAAATGTCAATTACGATAATTATGAATAATTGTAATTTCTAATATTTTTGTTGTTTTTTCTCTTGATTTCCAGTAAGCAAAATACATCACCCCAAAAATAAAACATGTATAAAAATGCATAAATGATAAAATTGAATTAAATAACTATTACATACTTTTTGGGGAAAATGTAACATTTTTATATTCATATTTGTGAGTTAAATAATATAGGTAAAACCAATTGTATTGTATTACCCTTACCATTACCCCTCAACATAGTGATTAAGGTGTTTGCAATAAACGACCAAATTTGCCACGGCCAAATGTCCCGACGTCCAAACGTCCCTACGTCCAAACGGCGGCGGCCAAACGTCCCATCCCGTAAAAAAACATATATATTTCGATTACGAATTTTGAATTAAATATCTAGCCACAAAGGAGCAGTTGGACTACTTTGTCAACTATACTTGTGGAATTATTAAACTCACAATAGTAGTAAAACTTTCCAGATTTTAAATTGCACTTCTGTAAGGATTCATTAATAGACCACTTTGATCTGTATAAATCTCGCTGTGTATTACTGTACACAAAATGCTACAAACTGTGCAATTTAATTATTTTTCCAAGAGATCAAACAATCAAAGATTGTGTTACGTACTTTATGTACAACCTGAAACCTTACAAGAATCAAATAAACTTTCTAAATTTATAATTTGAATAAATTCTTTCTTAATAAATCGTCTGGATCTTTAAGAACCTTCATGTTATACTTTGAACTTCGCAACTTCAAGAAATCCTTTCAGATTTTTGAATTTATTTCCCTGAAAGATCAATTTGTCTAAGTTTGTGTTAAAATACTTAAATACTACTTGTAAACTCACAAGAATCGTTATTCTAGATCTACATTTTGACAGAATGTTCATAATAATCTTGCTAGTTGATCTAGATCCGTTAAAGCTGTTTTGAAAACGTCCAACTTAGCAGTTCCTATATAACATCCCAAATATTACAATTCAAGTTTTTCATTGAGCCAAATATCAGAGCAGTCTAGGTTTTGGGTTAACTTCTAGAATCCGTAGATCTTTATCAATTCACTCTTTCAGTTTGCAATTTAGATCTTTCCTATAAAGACCTTATTTCATGATCTAAATCTGTCAAATCCCTTTTTTTGAAAGCTTTAAACCTCTCGACTCCTACAAAACTTTTCATATTTAAAATTCATTTGAAACTTAGAGAGTAACAAACTGAGAGTAAAAGAAAAATAAAGAACTATTAAAAGCTTCATTTGGATCTACCAGCTCGCACTTTGAAAGCTATGAACTTCTACAAAACCTTTCATGTTTTAAGATTTGTTTTTTCCCTGAGTCCCAGACTTTATGCAAGAATTGCAGATGAAAATATTTGAAATCAGCAACAAAGAAGCTTTTGTAGCCTCTTGAGGGTGCATTTGTTATTACTTTTAATCTATACACCTGCTTAAGAGCTCTACAACCTCCTGAGGGTTTAAACATACTATTATGAACTCATAAGACCCTTCTCTTGAACGTTTGAATGCATCAAATTCTATTTATCCCTACAACTCCCCTCAGGTGGTCCTTTCTTGGGAACCACATCAACCCTTACCTACTGTTAGTTTGTAAAACAACTGCATAATGAAATTTGATGGTCAATGAATTAAACAGAATTACAATTTTTCTCACCAAAAATCTATCCTTCCCAACTGGAGGATGCGCGTATTTTATCCCCCTGAATTGATAGAACGACGCCTGCCTCACGCCCTGGATGCGCGCATACTTTCCCGCGAAATGAGTAAAGACCGCAGGATCATCCACAGGGGGAGGATCCGCCTGGATGCCCCCAACGATCCTCTTCACCCTACGGTGCTCCTCGGCCGTGGAAAAATCCGCCAGGATAAGCAACAAAACCGGTAACTTGAACATCCCGCGGGAAAGATAACAGCGGACTGAACAGGAAGACGCGAAATATGTTTTATCATTTTTGGGACGTCCCACGTGAAAATAATATTGATATGGTTTAAAACAGACGAGCAGGGTGAGGTAAATACAAATATACATATATTTTTAAACAATAGAATCCCGTGTATTACATCTTCAAATGAAAGCGTCTCCATGGACAAATTAACCACAGGTTTAACAGGCGTCATAAGACCCATTAACTATCACAAAACAAATACAAGGATATGCACAATAAACAGCAATAAATTAAACTAAACGTTATTTTGTTGAGTTAGAGTATCGTTCTCGTAGCTTTCGAGCACGTCAGCTAGATGCTCATTGTCTCTCGGACGCTTGAAGGTCTTCTTACGGTTGCCGACTTTCTTTCGTTTCGGTGCGATGAGCTTCTTGGGCCCGTGGTCTTGCATAGAACGGATTCCTGTCGCAAAAAAATTGTTCGTTTTCAAAATAAATCCAATAGTATTATTTTGGAAAGCTTGTTTCACGTCTTGCTTACTCAATATACGCGAAACAGGTTTGGGGAAAGTAGGGTTATAACTTCAGATAAGTCCTGGAACCACTGCTATATTTATTACCAAAAATTATATTGCGAAAAATCGCGTTTCGTCGAAATGTCTAATGAAGTAAGTGATGAAGATGATTTAACAAAAGACACTACGCTAACATATGAAATGTTATAAATAACAATGCATCGTAATTTTTGTAAAAGCCTTTTGAACATATAGTGGAAAATACTGAAAATAAAATGATGCTCTAATATGAGCTCGATTTTCTGATGAATGCATCAATTTAACTTGATGCACAGTTTTTAGACATTTAGCAATTCTGCGGAAACTATTAGACTGTCCATATGGGTATAATTTTGCTTTAAAAAAAAGTTTGCAATTTTGTCTATAGACTTTTTTGGGTTTCGAAAATAGACACTTTTGGAAAAAAAGTCATAATAGTTACATCCCAGGAGTCCCGCCAGCTCATCAAATTCTTAACACCGGATCCAGACAAACTAGATGACCTAGTGATAAGGTTTCTCTGTAACATATGCTACTTAATCTTTTCATTTTATATTGTAATTCATTCTCATTTTTGCATTTGTGTTATAAACATTTAGTTTAACAATAAAGATTATTTCAGAGTTTCCAAATATAAGTAAACAACTTTTGTGTTTTGTCCAATTTCTCATTTATTAAAGCTTGAAGCTTGAAAACACGATTTTCCCCAATGTAATTGTTAATAATACACTTAACCCAGAGCTTCAGGGTTGCAAATACGTTTGTTAAGACTTCTCTACTAAAGACTTTAAAACCAACGAATATTACCCTATTTTCCACTTTTCCGGCTCTTTTGTCGCCTGGAACTTTCTTACAATTAATACTCAAATAGGTATAATTAGATATAAATAAAATTCAGAATTTTTTAAGATTCTCATATAATTGCCTTGTTTGTCCAGATATTCCTCAATCTTCGCATCATCCATAGCATCGACAGCGACCGACCTCCACAGCTTTTGGAATTCCTCGTCGATAGGAAGATTCGCCGTTCTGTCATTGTAAAAAAGCACTTTCTTCTTGTCAGTCGGCCTTGTTATGAAAATCACTTCGTTTTGGTTTTGTAAGATCTAATGGGAAGGAAATGTTAGGTTAGATCAGTATATTTTCAATAATATCAAATGTATCTTTCGGAATAGCCCAGAAAAAGCCTTGAGGATATCCTCGTGTCATTTCTCTAAAAACTGACCCTAATACTGACTACATAGCTCAAGTGAGAATGGAAGGAGAAAACATACATACTTTTATTGCTTTTTAGACCTTGGGTAAATTTATGGCAGATTTAGTGTTGAACATATTTTTTTCTTTTAGTTACTTACTATTCACTATTTTCTAATACTATCATTAGATTTATACATGGCCTACACACCATTTTACCTTTCTATGTTTCTTTTATGGAAATAACATTATGTACCTTTAAGGCTTTCTCACAATGCGGAAGCGACTCCTGCACATCCTCAAGCAGGACACCCCCAAGTCCCTTCAGGTCCTGTTGTTTTAATAACTTCAGAAGGCTCTTACGATCCTTCAACTTGTACAGCGCCTTGAATGAGAACTTACCCTCTGGACTTACGTCGATTTTTGGGTTATTGATGAGGGCCTCAGTTTGTAACCACTAAAACAAGTCAGTTTTATATTGAAGAATGCCGCACAAAACATCTTAAATATTAGGATTATTTATTGGCGTTTTCAAATAACTATTGTTATGAGTAGATGTCTTGCTAGAATAATTAATATTAGTATGGTATTATACTTGTCATTTTTTTAAAGTACCTAAATGAATTGAAAATGTTAGTGAAAATGCAAAATTCGATTCATCTTAAGCATGTCTCTGTTAGAGCCACATGGTGTTTTCGATTTTGACCACCGTTGCTTACCTTGCACAGTCTAGACGCTATATTTATGAATATACTTTAGTATTAGCGTATTAGTAAATATATGTAATGATGGTGACGATTTGGATGTAGACATGTCAGAGAGTGATATTAATATTGATGATTATGATGATAAGGGAAGTTTGCATGGAAGTGATACAGACTCGATTTACAAGCCTCATCAATTTTGAATTTTGCAAATTTCATCTGCTGTACGTTTTCATCTCTCACAATGCATTTCACTGTGCATTACATACAGTTAAAGTAATACAATATCAGTATCAGCAGGATAAAAATTTTCGATGATACTGTTTCATAGATCTACCCAGAAAATGGCTCGTCCTCTTGATTTATAGTATAATATATGTTAACAGGTAACAGTTTGCAAATATTGACCAAAGCAACTAAATAAACTACTACCCCTATAACTACTACGTACTTGCTTGATTTTGTTCCCGACATCCAACTGGTTAGTCTCATCTAAAATCTCGTCTAACGTGAGAGGGTACGTCTCGCCGTCTTGATGCCTCGTCTTCATGTGCTTGACGATCTTGGCGAGCACCCCGAACCTGTACTGGGAGCTCCCGGTCGCCGTCTTGTACGAATTGAGGTCGTGTTTTGGGGCGCTGCTGCCGCCCCCCGTGCCGCCGCCGCTCGACGACTTGGACTTCTTCCTGTCATCCCTACTAGAGTCGCTCTTGCTTTCCGTCTTTTTCTTCTCCACTCTGGAAAATAAGTTAGTCAAGTATGAAAGGTTAAGGGTAAACTGGCGCAACTTACACCGGGGTCGATAGGGCCTTCTTCTTGAAGAGCTCGCGCTCTTTCAGTAACGCCGGGTCCATTCTGGAAGTAGTCGGTTTGTTGTACTGTTGCTTTAACTCATTAGTGCAGGTAACCTAGGGTGATCTCTACAGGCATATAAGCAAACATGTAGGAGTCAGGATTGTTGAAAGAAGTGAGGTTAAGATGCACACGAACATGACGGACGTACATCACAGAACATAGAAGCCACAGGCGGAGGACTGGTGGAGGAGGCGAAGCAGTTTTTATATTTAGTGTTTCATGTGGTGGAACCGACCTTTGGTGTTCTGTAATGCCAAGGAAGAGACGAAGAGCGCGAAGTTTTATTTAAGTTTGAATTCAAAGATACTCCGGACATTAAATAGGGTTTATTCCTAAGAAAATAAGTGTCTATAGCGTATTTTGATAATTTTTATCGACTGGTGGACACAGTGTAAAATAAATAATTCGAAACAATTCCAATAACCAAATTGGTAGCTACCTACAGCTACCTATATGGGTAGCTAGCTATGTATGGGCTACACGAGAATGTAATTACAAAAGTAATACGATCCTACCGTCTTATAAGAGAAAATAACAACTCAATTGGCCTTTTACAGTTTCATAAACTCCTAAAGAGGAATGTCTCCTATTAATTTGTATTAAAGACAATTCTGTTTCGGTTTGGAATTGAATTGTCCTTAGTTATATCAAAGAATATAATAGCTACGCAGCGTAGCTATTATATTCTTTGGTTATATACTTACACGTCTTAAAGATTTTTTATATTATTGTCTTAGCAATAAACAAGTATATGGTGGCTTCAAAATGGTTCAAATTGAAATTATCACTTTTCACTAAAGTTGAAGTTGATACTAATTTATTCATAAATAGGTTGTAAAAAAATAGCAATTCTATGTTCAAAAACATGGAAGAAAGGTTGGCGAGTTGTTTCAGGACATGAAAATATCTTCTAAAAGGTTTTTGAAGGAACAATAACGAAACCAGAGCTAAAGGATACATAATGTTTTTATTGTCTAAATTTATTTATTTTCTGTTTTCAAGTTTTGTTATCACAATCTCGTTTTATAACTTTGCTAAAAAATCTAACAGTCTATATTTAAAACGATTCTCCAATGTTCCTCCCACGTTATTGTTATTCTGTCTTTAGTTTCTGTGTTGCTCTGAAATGGTTCCAGCTTTGTTTGCTATGGGGGTTATCCTGATATTATTGGAGTAGTTTAAAGTATAATAAGACCAATATTTTGATTATTATTTATTACTTGCGATAAATAAAAGTATAAAATATTCCAAAGCACATCATGGCGACCATCTTAATACTGCAGTAATACTTTGAAAAGGTTAACTAGCAATAGCCTTCAATAAGCACAGGTAATAGCAACCACATATTGTATAAGTAAAACAGGTACTAGTACAACTGTGCCTATTTCTTGATGATTACAGTGTTAAATGGAAGTTCCTCCAAGCTTATATAATACTATAACAATTTCATTCCTTCTTACCTTTCTCTTAAAAAATTACAATACTTGTCATAAATTGTACCCCTTTAATACCGCTCTTACCCAATACTGAACTAGTACTTGTAAATTACCACCATTTACCACTGAAGCTCGGTAGGAATACCACCGGGATAGTTCCCAGTAAGACACGCCGTACAATGGTTCTGACCTTTGTGTAAAGGTTTCATGTCTTTTCGGACAGCTTTTATTAATCCTTCGACGCTCAGGTATTCCAAACTGTCAGCACCTATGAAGTAAAATACGATTATAAGAGAAATTGCATAAAATATTTATTACACTCACCGACTCTCTGTGCCATATCCCTAGTGTCGTGTAATTGATTCGCTATGAGTTCCTCCTTGGTCGGTATATTTATGCCCATGTAACAGGGGTGCTTTAGAGGGGGGCTCGCTATCCTAATGTGCACCTCCTTGGCCCCCGCCCTGCGTAACAACTTTATGATGGGGCCGATCGTATTGCCTCTGACTATTGAGTCGTCAATGAGGATGATACGTTTGCCTTTTACGTTGGTCAGGACGGGACCTACAAACAGTTTGGAAGTTATTTAATAAAAGACTGAAGTAAAAATCAATAGAGATAACTCGAAAGGAAATGGCCCTACTGGCATTAAACGAAATTTTTTGGTTGACAAGTAGAAATAGACATTTTTAAAACTGTAAAAGATATTCGTATCATTTATTTTGTCAATATATATCAGTTTTAATAGCAATCAGGTTGGTTTAATATGTTTTAAAATCTAGGACAGTTTTTCATGTCGATGTTGGATCGTAAAAATTATTAAGAATTGAAATATTTTCAATAACTTACTGAACTTCAAAACAACATTCAACCGACGTAATCTATTCGAAGGTTGAATGAACGTCCGTCCGACGTAAGTATTCTTAGTCAGCAGTTCTCCATATTGAATGCAGGACTGAAACATTTTTAATGGTGTTAATAAGTCCTTCCAGCAAGTAGAAAATTATGTTACATCTAAGGAGTGTATGAGTGCCTATTGTAGTCACTCATACACCTCTTTCTATCTTTCAGTGCAACTACAGATAACATGTTTATATCACGTCTTTCTTCTTACTGGACCAAACTTACTGAATTATAGATGTCATGACTAAAATTTACCTCCTGTGAATACCCATAAGCGGCAGCATTCCCGGACTCCGGGACTGATCCGACCATATCTGCCTCGACGGGATGTTCCAGGGCTAACTGCCTACCACAGTGCACTCTGACCCCGTACACCTCCTGCCCCTCGAAAATGCTGTTAGGCCTAGCAAAGTAGACATACTCGAAAATACAGAAAGCAAAGGTTTTACCCTCGGGGGGAGACACAATGTCGACTGTTCGTATTCCGTCCTGGGTCATCTCCAGTATCTCCCCCGGGAAGATTTCCCGGACGTGTTGAGTTAACTGAAATGAGAAGAGATTAGGTCGACAGGGTGGATTTGTTAAGAAATACTTACGGCGAGGAAAGCGCAGGATTCCGATGAGACCACCCAAGCTTCCGGGAAGTCTTGAGAGTCCGTATGTCCATTCATCTCTGCAATAATATTTATTTTGTTTACTTAATGGGTAATCTAATAACCAATAAGATTAGAGTTTTTAGAAATCAGTTGGGATTGATCTCATGTACGTGATTACAAAACTTACTTAAGGTGTAAATGCCATGTAACAACCACAATGATAAAATATAGGAAATGAAAATGAAACACTGTGGTACACAATATACTATAGTACTTGTAAACACGTTCAATATTACAATACATCACAACCTTAGAAATTCTTATTATTAATGATTTCAATTGCATTTATTTGATGGTAAAACAACAAGAGCAATAAATTGTACTAACATATATTAACAATTAGTGGGGCATTCGTTGCTATTGATTTAAAATTGTTTTGCTAATCTTTGGCTTAAATAATGTTAGCGGAACATGCAATGAGCTTCTATTTGAAGCTTTGTTTGTAATGCTGTTTCAATTGAGAACGTTTTTTACACAGTTGGATTTCCACTTCTAGAAATTTCATCCTCTTTCTTTTGAATACAAATACTGAAAAGACAAAGTGTTAATTATCCAATCAGTTGATATCTTTCTATTCCACGAATTTATCCAGATTTGGAAACAACCTTTGCTAATTAACAGTGTTTTCCATAGCATATTCTGCTTGAATATATACTGATATCTACTTATAGTATCTGAAAAAAATGTCTGAAGGAAAAGGGCCAAGTAATAACAATTCTTTACAAAATAAACCAATAGATTGGTAAGAACTATATATGTGCAATATTGCTACTTACTATCAATAATACTTACAACTCTTTTCCATGATACAAAAAAATAGCTAAGTTAACAAAAACTATAGTAAAGCAATATCAGCGCAAATTTACAGGTAAACAGACAAAACGTGTAATAATGTAACTTAAAGATAACACAGGAAGCGTCAAATAAAAATAAAAATATTCTAGACTTTCAACAATCTTTCGATTCCATTAATACTTTAATACATTAATACTTACTCCATTAAGAGAACTAAGTTATTATCAAAATTAAATATTCTGGTGATAATGAGAAGAACAACACTCTGTATTAGAAAACAAAAACGCGAAACTAAGAAATTAGAGGTGGATAAATAAGTTGAAGCTTTATCCACGATCCTATTTATTCCAATGATATTAACTTCAATAACAGAAAAATATAATAGAGAAAAAAAAACAGGATGAGAACAGATAATCTCATAGACAGATGATCTAGTAATAATAGCAAAGAATAGAAAAACAACAAAAACTGCTGAAACAATTAGTACAGTAGGAGGGAGAAGAAATGGGGTTAAAAACAAACGAATCTGATGAGACTAGATCAAGGATCTGCAGTGAAAACTCGAAATCAGACTCAAAATCGGAAGCAAATCTTTGAGGAAAAGGTACCAAATTTAAATACATATATTGAAATAACATTTGTAATGGGCATAAATTGGGGAACACACATTAAAGAAAAATAATGACAGTAAACAGTGAAATAATTAAAAAATAAACTATATGAGTAAAAATACAAAATGAAAATATGTATATATAGACATTAAGACATACCCAGATCAAACATGCTGCATGAAGCTGAAACAACGATGTGGACAAAAAAAGCATGGCAAGGAACTTATAAGGGAATGATAAATAATAAGATTAAGATAAGATATTAGGACTAAAAGTAACATTATACAGAGGAAAGTTCATATAAGAATGGATCATCTGTAGGACAAGAACAAATAATGAAACAGCCCAATTGTAAGGTCTGTCAAGCTGGCACCCCCACCACCACGGAATCGAAATTTGATTGCGCAGGAATTATGTGCTCTTTATGTGCTAATTATGTGCCGCAATGGCGATTTTTGTGCTCAAAGGGATCTTTGAAAAAAACAACTTTGAAGCGTGGGGGTGCTGACTTGATATCAAGCTAGCACCCACCCATTTGCAAAAGCAGGAAACAAAGTCTGGTAAACGCTATAATTATGTGCTATTTATGTGCTTTTCAAATGCCTTGAAGCGAACTTGATAAATCAACCCCTTCTTCGAAAAACTCACCCCCGAAAGTAACACCTTCAAGAGGTGAAATCCACAGCGATCGAGCACAAAAATTTTAAACTATACTGAAACGTGACATTAATTATGTGCTCTCCAAATATCCTAGTCTCGATTTTTGTGCTCGCACCCTTCTTCGAAAAACTCACCCCTGAAAATAACACCTTCAAGAGGTGAAGTCCACAGCGATCGAACACAAAAAATTTAAACTATACTAAAATGTGGCATTAATTATATGCTCTCCAAATATCCTAGTCTCGATTGTTGTGCTCGTACCCTTCTTCGAAAAACTCACACCTCAAAATAACCCCTTCAAGAGGTGAGGTCCACAACGATCGAGCACAAAAAATTTAAGCTACACTAAAACGTGGCATTAATTATGTGCTCTCCAAATATCCTAGTCTCGATTTTTGTGCTCGCACCCTTCTTCGAAAAACTCACCCCTGAAAATAACACCTTCAAGAGGTGAAGTCCACAGCGATCGAACACAAAAAATTTAAACTATACTAAAATGTGGCATTAATTATATGCTCTCCAAATATCCTAGTCTCGATTGTTGTGCTCGTACCCTTCTTCGAAAAACTCACACCTCAAAATAACCCCTTCAAGAGGTGAGGTCCACAACGATCGAGCACAAAAAATTTAAGCTACACTAAAACGTGGCATTAATTATGTGCTCTCCAAATATCCTAGTCTCGATTTTTGTGCTCGCACCCTTCTTCGAAAAACTCACCCCCGAAAGTAACACCTTCAAGAGGTGAAGTCCACAGCGATCGAGCACAAAAAATTTAAGCTATACTAAAACGTGGCATTAATTATGTGCTCTCCAAATATCCTAGTCGCGATTTTTGTGCTCGCACCCTTCTTCGAAAAACTCACCCCTGAAAATAACCCCTTCAAGAGGTGAAGTCCACAGCGATCGAGCACAAAATATTTAAGCTATACTGAAACGTGGCATTAATTATGTGCTCTCCAAATATCCTAGTCTCGATTTTTGTGCTCTCACCCTTCTTAGAAAAACTCAACCCTGAAAATAACCCCTTCAAGAGGTGAAGTCGTCCACAGCGATCGAGCACAAAATATTTAAGCTATACTGAAACGTGGCATTAATTATGTGCTCTTCAAATATCCTAGTCTCGATTTTTGTGCTCGCACCCTTCTTCGAAAAACTCACCCCTGAAAATAACCCCTTCAAGAGGTAAAGTCCACAGCGATCGAGCACAAAAAATTTAAGCTATACTAAAACGTGGCATTAATAATTATGTGCTCTCCAAATATCCTAGTCGCGATTTTTGTGCTCGCACCCTTCTTCGAAAAACTCACCCCCGAAAGTAACACCTTCAAGAGGTGAATCCCACAACGATCGAGCACAAAAATATTAAACTATACTGAAAGGTGGCATTAATTATGTGCTTTCCAAATATCCTAGTCTCGATTTTTGTGCTCGCACCCTTCTTCGAACTAGGATATTTGGAGAGCACATAATTAATGCCACGTTTCAGCATAGTTTAAAATTTTTGTGCTCGATCGGCGTAGATTTCACCTCTTGAAGGTGTTACTTTCAGGGGTGAGTTTTTCGAAGAAGGGTGCGAGCACAAAAATCGAGACTAGTATATTTGGAAAGCACATAATTAATGCCACGTTTTAGTATAGTTTAATATTTTTGTGCTCGATCGTTGTGGGATTCACCTCTTGAAGGTGTTACTTTCGGGGGTGAGTTTTTCGAAGAAGGGTGCGAGCACAAAAATCGCGACTAGGATATTTGGAGAGCACATAATTAATGCCACGTTTTATTATAGCTTAAATTTTTTGTGCTCGATCGCTGTGGACCTCACCTCTTGAAGGTGTTATTTTCAGGGGTGAGTTTTTCGAAAAAGAGTGCGAGCACAAAAATCGAGACTAGGATATTTGGAGAGCACATAATTAATGCCACGTTTCAGTATAGTTTAAAATTTTTGTGCTCGATCGCTGTGGATTTCACCTCTTGAAGGTGTTACTTTCGGGGGTGAGTTTTTCGAAGAAGGGGTTGATTTATCAAGTTCGCTTCAAGGCATTTAAAAAGCACATAAATAGCACATAATTATAGCGTTTACCAGACTTTGTTTCCTGCTTTTGCAAATGGGTGGGTGCTAGCTTGATATCAAGTCAGCACCCCCACGCTTCAAATTTGTTTTTTTCAAAGATCCCTTTGAGCACAAAAATCGCCATTGCGGCACATAATTAGCACATAAAGAGCACATAATTCCTGCGCAATCAAATTTCGATTCCGTGGTGGTGGGGGTGCCAGTTTGACAGACCTCCAATTGTAATGCCACATTTCTAAAATCCCTATCATAACTCAATAAAAAAAATCCTTGTTTTACCTGTCACATTGCTATCCGAAGTGTTGACAACGACTTTCCCCAAACACAGAGGCCTGTTGCCATACGGGTCCCGTACGGCGTAGATCCTATCCTTCAACATTATGCACAAAGAATAACTCAATGGCGCTAGTTGCATGAGGTGACGAATCCTTGCTGGCCAGTCCGGACCGTCCACCTCGCCGTCCGGAGGGATGAGGCATAGGGCCTGAGTGATCAGCTCGCTGTCTGAGTGGGTCGACAGGCCAATCCCTCTTTGCAGGACCTGGATTGAAATGTTTGTTTAGTGATTTATAAAATACTTTTGATCATGTACACTGCTAGAATCAATTGCCCTTAAAATTACCGTGACTGCTGCAAAGGCAACAGTTTTGACTTCAACTCATTTCAACAATTCAAAACCTGATATGAGCACCTGTTTCCTCAAAGTGGAAGCATTGACCAGCTCTCCGTTGTGGGCTATGGCGACTGCTCCATGCATCGAATGTACCATAAAGGGCTGGCAATTGAGTTGCTCAGACTTAGCACTGGTCGAGTACCTTGTGTGCCCGATGCCTGCGGTGCCTTTCAGTTTGTCGATGTTCTCATTGTTGAATACGTGTTTGACGAGACCCATGCCCTTATGCACTCGGAAGTCGTTCGTGCCATTGCTGACAATGATTCCTGTCGATTCCTGACCCCTGTAACATGATAGTACTGCTAATTTAAATGATTGAGTAAATACGAATTACCTACTGAATCAGTCAATTACTTTGACTTCAGGAAAATTACACATCTTAATTGGTAAATTTATTTATAGTTTTGTTGCTCTACCAAAAATTTCAAATAATATCCCAACCCTTGAAAATGGACAATACCAGTGTAATTCATTATTATCTTTATTACTTCAAAACTGCATTAATTAGTTTCTTATAAGTTGTAATTAATTTGACTTAACACGTGTCCTAAGAGATTTTCTAATTGATTCGACTCACTGGTGAAGTTGTTAGCTCCAGATTTAATTAAGAAATTCAAAATCTTTCACCGTTAACTCATGCTAATAAATAATTTTTACCGATGTTGCAGTGCCTCCAATCCCATACATATGAGTTGCGCTATTTCCGAGCTGGATTTCCAATTTTTGTTCCCTATGGCTCCATAGACACCACATTCGTGCGTCAGACTCTTCTCGAAAGTTTCTTCGTTGAACTCCATTGAGTCGAACCTACTTAAGTAATTAAATTTAAAATATTTAGAAGAATTTAAAAAGTTTCTAACCTAGAAATGTGTTAATTTGCTTCACGGCACAGGCGGCACGGCACAGGTGGTCATTAAATTAAAACGTGTGCAGGGCGAGAGAGGAGGGGATTCTCCTACTAACATTTACAATAAAAGGAAAATTACTGGATTCACGATGTAATGTATACTATGTTGGAGGGGTCTAGCATTTTTCCATTTCGCGGCATTAAAAGATATATACTATGTTAAATATTTTGGAAGGATAAAATTCCTAACATTATAATATATACACGGGTTCTTATAGAATCCTTTAAACATTTTCTGGAGGTGTAATAATGTCCTAAACCAGGGATGAGCAACCTTTTTTTGGGTCGGGCCACTTACAATTCTAAAAATTTTGTTCGGGCCGCATATGAGTGTGTTTTCTCGTTTAACGTTCTATTTATTAGTTGCATTAGTTGAATAGGATAGGTTTGCAGGAGCTTGGCGGGCCGCACGTTGCATGACGACGGGCCGTGGGTTGCTCATGCCTGTCCTAAACCATATTATTACTCTAGATTTCTATACTACATGTAGTAATCTAGTAGTAATCTAAACTGTAGTAATCTAGATTTTTCTTCAGATCATTTAATACTATATCAGATGTCTAAAAGTATTTGAAACATATGGGATCTAGGATGTTTCAACATCTTTCAAATCCTTTAAAAAAATCCTGTCAACTTGTAGAATATAGATACTTACATATAGAATATATATATATATATATATATATATATATATATATATATTAATATTTTATGTTGAATATAATTATAGAGTTATTTTCATATAGCACTGACTTATAAAAACTTCTGATATGATTCAAAAGATCCCTTACGAAGCCACACTGTCCTTATATGCAGCCATATATAATTTTGGAGTTGTTGTAAGCAAGGTCCCAAATTTTCTAAAGTAATCTGAATTCTTCCTTAGATCATTTAATAATGTCCAGAAGTAACTATCTGAGGATATCATAGGATGCCCCAAAACTTCCATATCCTTTAGTAAACTGCTGTTATTTATGATCGAGTTCCGATATTATAATATATTGTAACGTGAAATGTCAACTGCAGGGCGAAGTGTGTTTACTCCCGTCTTACCTCGGCGGGACGCCTCAAAGAAATTACTGCGACGCTTAAAAGACAGCTCCATGAATTCGCTCGGATTGTTGTTTACGAAAAGTAATTTGTGACCTTCTGAACATTTCCTACGTAAACATTATTAAAGAACGTACGTAGAAGTATCGTGTACCTTCTAGAAGGTACGAGAATGTTCTCGATCATGGTTGGGGTGTATATATAAGCGGGCTTGACATCGGAGAAGCAAGTAGATAAGTAGATGTGAACACGACAAGTAGTAAACGATCCTCAAGCGGAGCAGTGTAAATAAATTAAGTAGTGTCTAGTCTAGTGTACAACAAACAAAGTGTGTTAAATAAATTAGTGTACAATCAATGTAAATAAATTAGAAAATAAACGTTACAATATTATATTAATGACAAGTTAACAACAAAAATCAGGTAAAAATGTAAGCGTTTCTGAGTTGATAACATTGGCGGTCGTAATGCCTACCTTTTATTAAAACAATTATAACGGTTTTAAGTAAACTTATCATTACATATACGATTATAACTCATTTATTAATTTCTGTTAAACCAACCTGATTACTATTACAGCTGATATATTGACAAAATAAATGATAAGAATATCTTTTACAGTTTTAAAAATATCTATTTCTACTTGTCAACCAAAAAATTTCGTTTAATGCCAGTAGGGCCATTTCCTTTCGAGTTATCTCTATTGATTTTTACTTCAGTCTCTTATTAAATAACTTCCAAACTGTTTGTAGGTCCCGTCCTGACCAACGTAAAAGGCAAACGTATCATCCTCATCGACGACTCAATAGTCAGAGGCAATACGATCGGCCCCATCATAAAGTTGTTACGCAGGGCGGGGGCCAAGGAGGTGCACATTAGGATAGCGAGCCCCCCTCTAAAGCACCCCTGTTACATGGGCATAAATATACCGACCAAGGAGGAACTCATAGCGAATCAATTACACGACACTAGGGATATGGCACAGAGAGTAAGTGAGTGTAATAAATATTTTATGCAATTTCTCTTATAATCATATTTTACTTCATAGGTGCTGATAGTTTGGAATACCTGAGCGTCGAAGGATTAATAAAAGCTGTCCGAAAAGACATGAAGCCTTTACACAAAGATCAGAACCATTGTACGGCGTGTCTTACTGGGAACTATCCCGGTGGTATTCCTACCGAGCTTCAGTGGTAAATGGTAGTAATTTACAATTACTATAGTTCAGTATTAGGTAAGAGCGGTATTAAAGGGATACAATTTATGACAAGTATTGTAATTTTTTAAGAGAAAGGTAAAGAAGGCATGAAATTTGTTATAGTATTATATTAGCTTGGAGGAACTTCCATTTAACACTGTAATGATCAATAAATACGCACAGTTGTACCTACTAGTACACTGTTTTTCCTATTTAATAGGTGGTTACTATTATACCTGTGCTTATTGAAGGTTGACAATGTTAACCTTTTCAAAGTATTACTGCAGTATTAAGGTGGTCGCCATGATTTGATTTGGAATATTTTATACTTTATTTATCAAGTAATAAATAATAATCAAGGTATTGGTCTTATTATACTTTACACTACCCCAATAATATCAGGATAACCCCCATAGAAAACAAAGCTGGAACCATTTCACAGCAACATAGAAACTAAAGACAGAATAATAATAACGTGGGAGGAACATTGGAGAATCGTTTTAGAAATAGACTTCTAGACTTTTTAGAAAAGTTATAAAACGAGATTATGATAACAAAACTTGAAAACAGAAAATAAATAAATTTAGACAATAAAAACATTATGTATCCTTTAGCTCTTGTTTCGTTATTGTTCCTTCAAAAACCTTTCAGAAAATATTTTCATGTTCCTGAAACAACTCGCCAACCTTTCTTCCATATTTTTTGTGGTTTTAAACATAGAATTGCTATTTTTTTACAACCTATTTATGAATAAATTAGTATCGACTTCAACTTTAGTGAAAAGTGTAAATTTCAATTTGAACCATTTTGAGGCCACTATATACCTACTTGTTTATTGCTAAGACAATAGTATAAAAAATCTTAAAGACGTGTATGAGTATATAACTACGGACAATTCAATTCCAAACCGGAACAGAACTGCTTTTAATACAAATTAATAGGAGACATTCCTCTTTAGGAGTTTATGAAACTGTAAAAGGCCAATTGAGTTGTTATTTTCTCTTATAAGACGGTAGGATCGTATTACTTTTGTAATTACATTCTCGTGTAGCCCATACATAGCTAGCTACCCATATAGGTAGCTGTAGGCTGTAGGTAGCTATCAATTTGGTTTTCGGAATTGTTTCGAATTATTTATTTTACACTGTGTCCACCAGTCGATAAAAATTATCAAAATACGCTATAGACACTTATTTTCTTAGGAATAAACCCTATTTAATGTCAGGAGTATCAGGAGGAGGTTACCTGTACTAATGAGTTAAAGCAACAGTACAACAAACCCGCTACTTCCAGAATGGACCCGGCGTTACTGAAAGAGCGCGAGCTCTTCAAGAAGCCCTACATCGACCCCAGTGTAAGTTGCGCCAGTTTACCCTTAACCTTTCGTCCTTGACTGACTTATTTTCCAGAGTGGAGAAGAAAAAGAAGGAAAGCAAGAGCGACTCTAGTAGGGATGACAGGAAGAAGTCCAAGTCTTCGAGCGGCGGCAGCAGCGCCCCGAAACACGACCTCAATTCGTACAAGACGGCGACCGGGAGCTCCCAGAACAGGTTCGGGGTGCTCGCCAAGATCGTCAAGCACATGAAGACGAGGCATCAAGACGGCGAGACGTACTCTCTCACGTTAGACGAGATTTTAGATGAGACTAACCAGTTGGATGTCGGGAACAAAATCAAGCAAGTACATAGTAGTTGTAGTAGTTTATTTAGTTGTTTTGGTCGAAATTTGCAAACTGTTACCTGTTAACATACATTGTATAAATCAAGAGGACGAGCCATTTTCTGGGTAGATCTATGAAACAATATCATCGAAAATTTTTATACTGATATTGTATTACTTTACCTGTATGTAGTGCACAGTGAAATGCATTGTGGAAGATAAAAACTTACAGCAGATGAAATTTGCAAAATTCAAAATTGATGAGGCTTGTAAATCACTCAAAACTATGAGTCTGTATCACTTCCATGCAAACTTTCCTAAGCATCATAATAATCAATATTAATATCACTCTCTGACATGTCTACATCCAAATCGTCACCATCATTAAATATATTACTAATACTAAAGTATATTCATAAATATAGAGTCTAGACTGTGCAGGATAAGCAACGGTGGACAAAATCGAAAACACCGTGTGGCTCTAACAGAGACATGCTTAGGATGAATCGTATTTTGCATTGTCACTAACATTTGTAATTCATTTACATTAAAAAAATGACAAGTATAATACCATAATGATATTAATTATTCTAGCAAGATATCTACTCATAACAATAGTTATTTGAAAACGCCAATAAATAATCCTAATATTTAAGATGTTTTGTGCGACATTCTTCAATATAAAACTGATTTGTTTTAGTGGTTACAAACTGAGGCCCTCATCAATAACCCAAAAATCGACGTAAGTCCAGAGGGAAAGTTCTCGTTCAAGGCGCTGTACAAGTTGAAGAATCGTAAGAGCCTTCTGAAGTTATTAAAACATTTAAACAACACTAACACTTAACATCACTGAAGCTTAATGTTTCACTGAAACTGAAACTAATTGTTTCCAGGATCAGAGTGCCCCCTCAGGTACAGCGCTATCTGCATGTCTACTGGATACAGGGTAATTCTTTTCGCATGCCGAGCAAGGACATTAGCGTCGTCGAACAAATTAGTCAAGTAGATCTCCGCAGCTTCCTGCAGAGCCTCAATAGCTTTGGCCTCCCAGCGAATATCATGGTGCGTTGCACATTCCATCCCCACCTCCCTACACAACCTCGAGAAGGGTAATTTCCGCATGCAGAGTTTCGTTGATTTTTGCAGCATCTCAATTTGAAGCCTGAGTTTACTGGTGAAGGAGTAGGATTTGCCGCCCACCTTGTATATTACTTTCTGCGTCTTCTTGCTCGCCGTCTTCGGTTGGGGTGGAGTTTCTGGGGCCTTCTTTCGTCGTTGCATTTTGGCCATATTTTGATAAAACGATTCTCTAGCTCTAGCCTGCAACTTTTTTTGAAAGTATTTACGACTGTACGACGTGTAACGGCAATCTATGGTAAGGTAAGGTAACGGCCATCGCTCAAACCACAGAACACAGTACAAACACAAGAATAACTTACAATCAGAAGACTAACAGAAAGAGAGGTCCGATATGGCCCTCAATGACCCTGAACGCACGTGCTTTGGTATTTGCCGATTTGTGCCGTACACACCCGTTCCTCCAAAGTCCGACCGACAACCTACCTGATTATCGGACCTCTCTTTCTGTTGGTCTTCTGATTGTTAGTTATTCTTGTGGTACAAACACAGAACATCTACAGAAAGCTACTGACCATAGCGGGAAAATTTGAAAATTCGTCTCTACTTGCATTTTCAAATGTTTTTACATGAATGAATGAGTGCCACCTCCATTTTATGTAATGTTACCTAATCACAAATAATGGAGAGCAACACACAATCAAAACAAAATATTTCTGCATTAGTGATTGAGCTGATTTGAAATGAAATCAACTTACATGAGACACTGTTTATTAAAATGCAACTCTAACAACAGGAAGTTGTATACAATTTAAGTTACAAAATTTCTTAGTATAGTATATATGGTATATATACCGAAGTAAAAATTCAATATAAATACCCATACTAAAGTTTTAAGCATGATTACACCGCATATATATCAGTATATTCTGGTACATATAAATTTCGTATAAATACAGTGTTTTATTTATTTTTTACTTTGGTATTGCTCTGTTGACATACTGTATTAATTTTGAAATAAATTCGTTTTTCTTTCAATAATATCTCTTAATATCAATAACCATATTAATAATCAAATATCAATAATATTCTTATAATAATATTCATAATATCGGTCTTATGGGGTTTTCTAAATATTTTCTGAAGCTGTAAGAATATTTGAAACTCTTTAATTGTATATAATTCAAAAGAAGTATTTAAGACTTCTGAGAACTGTATATGCCTAAAGAACTTTCAGATCCATTACAAAAGTGCTGTAAATTTATAGTAGATACTTATAAAACTTATTTCCTACGACTCACTTATTAAAACTTTTGATGTGTCAAGATCTTTTCGAAAATCGTACCTACTATGTAGTTTGGAATGTTAATATTTTCTAAAGCTGTAAGAAGACTCCCAAACTTTCTGCAGTAACCTGAGTATTTGACATTTCCAAGATCTCATAGTATATTCCAAAATCTTTCAAGTTACTACTGCCAACTTTTAAAATCTCATATATACTTACAGAATATAAATCTACAATTTGAAATTTCCAAATAATTTAAAAAACATGCCATTAAAAAATACTAGAACATTTCGTCCAAAATAAAACAATTTCTCCATTAACACCAACTTATTTAATAAATAAAAACATAATAGGAAAGTACAAAAGAACCCCACACACAATTACAAAAACCCACCCCACATAACACCAGGAAAAAAATTGTACATGACAACTTAAAGAACAAAAGGTATTATAGCCTTCCTGTTTCTGGGATAATCCTTGAACTCCTTGATGTAATTCCGGTGCTTCCCGAGGGCCCAAACGGCCATCTGATAGAACCCGGCCAAGGTAAAGATCCCGGCAGGAAGACAGGACGTCATCAAGGTGAATCCGATCCAGGAGCCGACCTCATATGTATAGTTTGGACATGAAACCAAATCAAATAGTTTGTTCAATGGGTTCCCGTCGGGTATTGGAATCTTCCTGACAGTACTCCCAGCAGGTCGAAGGTTCCTTAACAGGATGTGGGTGCTTAGATTGCCAAGTTCACATATTGCGAACAATCCCAAGCCGATGGCTTGCAATAGAAACGAAGGTGGGGTGAAGAATGGGTGGTTTACGTGATAAGCGACGTATAAGCAGAAGCCCCAGTAATACCCGCAGTTCTTGAATAGGTTCCGGATGGGCATCGTGCCATGTGAGAAACGGTGCACGAATTGCGTCTCTAAGACCCTCTTCAGATAGTGCCCACACCAACACACCACGGCGATTTTAGCTGTGGTAGTAAATGGGGCGGTGTCACCTTTGTTGCCATATAGAATCCATGGCCTGGTAGCGACCAGAGCGTATATGAAGAACGGGCCGGCGTATTCCAACAAGAAGACTGTCTTCCATCCGATCTGGGGGCCCAAATCCTTAACGTACACTTTCCTAGTGGAACTCAAGTTCTCCACTGTGCCATCATCCTTGAGGTCCTTCCCTTTGATGTCGCTGCGGATGGACTGACGCTCCGCCGGGAGCTTTGCCACTTTCGCTACCTCTTTCTTTATGTCCCGGACTTTCGTGCCGCTATTGACGGTAATCGTTCCTAGCTTCTTGCCTTTGGTGTTGTAGACTTCCACTTCCATGATTGCTCCTCTGAGGAAAATATGAAGGCGATCGGAACGTTTATGTAAGAAGCGCAAAAGTCGATTGTTATCGCTCAAAGTTGATTATTCTGTGAATATTGATGAGAGTTTAAAAAAAAGGTCACAAAAAAGTGATATTGCCAAGTCACGTTCATAAAAATTAATGTTGTTGTTTTACGTGGAACGCGAAAACGCTGATCGATGATTGATTTGATTACGAATTATTGAGGTTATGTAAGACAAGAACAAAGATGGTACACTGTTGCCGGCTCTTGCGGCATCCTTTTTATTGTTCCGTGTAGGAATTCCCGCGATTATTTGATTTTGCTTGCGCACAGTGCAGGCTTTTACTTTCGTTTGGTATCCGTTTAGTGAGCGTTGAGTGATTTCAGTTTATTTCAATTTGTGGATCAAGGTGATCAACAATCACCAAGGATCTGAAGGATACAGCCCGTAGCCAAATAGCGTAATGCGATTAGCAGCCTTTCCTCTGGCGTTAGGGATGTATTCCTGAAGAAACTGAAAATATTGTTTTTTTTTTTATACAAATATATCCACATTCAGCTATTAGTGAGATAGTGAATTAATGAAATAAAAATTTAACATTAGGTATAACCACGATATGGAAGTCATGGGTATACTTTGAGGAAATAATTTTAATTCAATCATGTGTACGTACCACATGAAAATTTGAGATTTGAGATGAAGTTATTTAGACCAAGCATGGGAATTCACACTGTTGATTTAACACCACAGACCATTAATATAACTAGACCCAGTGTTCCCATTAGAAACTGATGTTTTTGTTTACATGCCAACATAGCCGATAGGCGCGGTGTAAAGGGGGAAGGAAATATGGCCGCCGTTGACGAATTTTGACAGCGTACAAAATAGCTATCCATAGGCGTATCAATAATAAGGGGCAAAAAGGAAACAAAATTAAGAAAATAATTTATTTATTTATTTAGATCAACGGGCAATGAAGCCCTTTACATGCTAGGTAACAAATGTGCGAAATAAGAGACAAATGAAGTATAGAAGGACATAGATTATCAAAATCATCATGACAGTAATAATGCATACAATAAATATAGTATACTAGCCGTGACCCGACCACGCTTCGCTGTGGCTCAGTTTGATAGGAAATAAATGAGCAATAAAATATAAATAGTTAACCTAGCGAATATAGATTTACCGAGAAAACAAATAATTTATTTCAATACCAAGCATTGCATTGCTGACATTGCTGTGATTATGTTGTAGAATGTTATGAAAAGGGAAAAAATATTTTTTTGTATTGCTGTTAAAACTATATAACACATCAGATCCAGAAAAAAATTTCAATATTGGAGTGGAAGAGGCAGGTTATTTGTTCCGAGACGTTACAAAGAACAAATAACCTGCCTCTTCCACTCCAATATTGAAATTTTTTTTTCTGGATCTGATGTGTTATATAGTTTTAACAGCAATCTCGTTTTCTTTGCAGTTGATAAAGACAATAAACATTGTCGAAAGCTCCTGTATTAAAGGAATAAGAGTGTTCTTTTAAAAAAGTCCCAAGATAAGGCTGCATCCCCGTTACTATTTAGTTTATTAACTAATTCAGCCGTGACTACAAAGTTCTATATATATATATATATATATATATATATATATATATATATATATATATATATATATGTGAGCAATTTTAACTCCTCAGGTTGGTTGTAATGTCAATAAGACACCACACACTTCAATTTCAACTTTTTAATAGATAATTGACGATAAAAGATTTTATAAGGGAATCAATAGAATAGAACCGAACAGGTTAAGGTTCATTCACGTTCTCCCCTACACCTCCTGTGGAACCCATCCGCGCCTCCCACTCTTCTCCTCCGCGGAGGGGAGATCTTGCGCTCCTCCGCCACTTCCATCCTCGGGGAAGCCCCTATCACTAGCCGGACCGTTTGCGCTGTTGCCAAGGATTGTCAAAAACACGCCTCAATACCGGCGACGCTCACACGGCCAGACTGACAATCACTCCGTCCCGGAGTGACCTTCGTTTGGGTCCACGGAAGTCTTCCTGAAATCAAAAGTTCTTCAGACATCTCATCTTATGTCAAGAACATTCATTAATTCCTAACCCTCGTAGGAATTCAAAAAGTGTTGACTTAGCATAATAGCTCTCTACTCAACATGTTCAAATACTATAAATTTACATTTCTTTCAATCATATCTTGAAATATCTTGTAGTGAGTTTACACACCCTTCTATGATGACTCCACTACCTCTCAAACATTAAATAAGAGATTAACTTAAACACTCTGCAAACTCTACAGCGATAGCTTGTCTAGCACTGCTCAGCTCAGAGGCTATTTCTCAAATTTAGCTTGTCTAGCATTGCTCAGCTCAGAGGCTATTTCTCAATATAGCATGTCTAGCAATACTCAGCTCAGAGGCTACTTCTCAAATATAGCTTGTCTAGCATTGCTCAGCTCAGAGGCTATTTCTCAATATAGCATGTCTAGCAATACTCAGCTCAGAGGCTACTTCTCAAATATAGCTTGTCTAGCATTGCTCAGCTCAGAGGCTATTTCTCAATATAGCATGTCTAGCAATACTCAGCTCAGAGGCTACTTCTCAAATATAGCTTGTCTAGCATTGCTCAGCTCAGAGGCTATTTCTCAATATAGCATGTCTAGCAATACTCAGCTCAGAGGCTACTTCTCAAAATCAAACATCTTTCAAAAATAAATATCTATAAACATCAAGACGGCAATCGTCAATCATTAAATAAAATATTAAGCTAAACACACGCCTTCGGTGTAAGCATCTCAACGATCAAATTCGTTTGACCACCTTGTAAGCGTAAGCATCAATTCTCTTGAAAAAAAAATATTTTTTTTTTGTTTCTTATTTTGTAAGCACTATTTTCGTTCTTTAAATGTTCTGCCCATACGCTCACATGGCTGTCCTGGTAAACAAGTTATTAAAGAAGTATCTATTACGTACTTAATTACATTTCGGATTCCTCGGAAAATTCTCCCGGCCAAAGCCTCAACATGTCGTGTGCAACCACACGCTTTCGATTGGTCAGCAAATTTTTCAATTCGAAGCGGTCGTTTGGTAGAGCTTGGATTACTTCAAATGGACCTTCATATTTCTTGTCGAGTTTTGCCAAGTGAGAATTCCCGGACGGATGAAAGACAAAGTCGCCTACGCCAATAGTTTTGACATTTCTTCTCGTTTTGTCAAAAAGATTCTTTGACAAATCAGCTTGCTTCTTAATTCGTTCGTATGCCAGGTTTCGATCCCTATCTAAATTACTTTCACATGTTATTGCCGAAAAAGATGCTGTTAGAGCCCTTACATCTGGACCGTTGTCATTTCGACCCGTTAGAAGGTAAATAGGTGAAAAACCTGTTGTTTTTTTGAACACTTGTATTAAGAGTCCGTCACTCGCCGTGAATTCAGTTTCTCTCCGGGACAAGAGGGAAGCGGGAGGTAGCGGTAGGCGGGGCCAAACAGTATTTGTTTTGCTAGCACGGACTAAGTAAATTTCAAATCTCGGTATTACATTTCGTATATTCATTGCCCGGACGGATATCGCACACCGGACCGAATAATCGCAAAGGAAAAGTATCAACCATTGGTATCAACGGGTCTCTGACGCGCTCGGTCAGAAAGGCATATCTCTCTCGCACTCACGAATATAAATCCTTATGAAATAAAATTGTCTCGAGTAATTTCTATCAAACCATGAGGCATTGTATAAGAAAAGGTTGATGTTTTGACATCTTCGTAATATAGGTATTCTCGGCGTTTACAGTTAGTTGTTATGGTAATACTATATAAACGAAATGATAAAATGCGGACAAGGTTTCAATAGCCAAATTGTGAACAATGTTGGTGAAAATAAAAAAAAAACGGTTTTTTAATATGATGAAAACAATACAGTCTACGTAAAAACTGTCAACAAAAAGCTGCAGTTAATTAATTGATTCCATTCAAAATGAATTTTAATTTTCCAACATCTATCCCGGAGTTTCCAAGAAGATTGTAAAAATTATCTTTCAACCTCGAATAGATATAATTGACCCAACGGGCCCGTTCAAAATAGTCAATTACTAATTACTATAGCGGAAGTCAATTATATGAGGGGTGTTAAAGAATAACGTGATAGTATGGATAGATGAATCATAAGTTTATTTATGTTCGTCTTTTAAATTTCGATACGGAATTGATTCTCAAACATTTAACCTGTTATTTATAAAGTCATTTTAACTTCAAAATGGATTTTAGCTTAAAATGCGTTTAGACTGTGTTACAAAACGCTATAGTTTCTCAGTGAGACATTCTAACCGCGTTTTACGGTAAAATCCATTTTAACGTTAAAATGCGTTTATAAATAACAGGGTTAACCTTTAAGGGCGTAAAGAGGTTGTGGATTGTTGTGAAGTTTGAAATGAAATATTGCTTTCCTTTCGATGTATTTTGTTATTAAGTATGTAATATAGCATTATGTAATATATATTTATATAATGTATAATAAATATTATGTAATTTGTCATTAATACTACACACTACAAATAACAAATTATATTTATTTAAACAATTTATAAAATCATCCTCTATCGTATCTAAATGAAAGTAAAAAAGTTTTTATAACAATTGTTTTACCACAGTCAATTTACTAAAAAATGAATATATAATTCAATACCATAAACATCGTGGTTAAATGGTTTTTTTATTCATAAACTAACCAAACCTGAATAGCAAAAAAACAAGTATGAAAGTATGTTCGACAAATAAATGTTTAAAATATTGCTTTACAAACGCAGATAGCAATTACTATACAACAATCACAAAATGGTCAATCTCCCTATTTTACAGTTAGTCGTACATATCTAGAGGAAATTCTTTGACAACACCTTAGTCTATTGGTCATCCTCGTCATGTTTGTGACAGGCTGTGGTTTTACAATGACCAAAAAAAAAACAAGATAATAATTGTAACATTCAATTTATAAGAAAAATGATACCAAATAGTGACCTAACAGAAATAGACTATATACACAATAGTACTTATCTATCAAATCAACAATGAAAAGGGTAATAGCAGTCGCAGAACTGGCCGTCATAGAAGTGAATACTTCTTATGCAACTGCATGCATGAGTATAAATTTTTATAAAAACAATGAATGTAGACCCCAAGGAAGTATTTAATTCTGTTGGCTAGTCCTAGTGTTTTTTTGTTCTTTTAATGATTAACGATTTGTGCTTCTTTCTTTAGACTGAGCTTCAGTAATATAGCTCGGATCTTTTATTTTCATGTTCCTCGTATGTCTAGGATCCAGAATTTCTGGTAGAAGACAATGAAAATAAAATTTCTCCAGCTTAGGCAACATGTTATTTAAAAAAAAGGTGGTATCGGTTTTAATTTTAATGCATATCGTTTCTTTGAGAGTCCACACAACAAAGTAGCAAGCTTCTTTGCCTGCTATATTCAATTGCCCCTGAACCTGATAGTAATAGTTGTGACGCTTTTTTAGTTGGTAGTGATCGACATCTTGCTCTAAATATTCTATGTGTTTGGAAAAAATTGCTTCTTTGATTGTACAATTTCTTGCTGAAAATGGGCATTTTATTTCTACTAGAAATCCAGAAGTTATTTCGCAACCGTCTGGCGAAGCACCAAGAAACGGCCAATTTCGGTTTATCATTAAACCACAATCTGAAATTTCTAATCCAAATTTGGACTCTGCAGATCTTTTAGCCCTGTCTTCGTTATTTTTTCCCCAAGCAGTGGCATACGAAAAGAAATCTTTATACAATATGCTTTCTACTGTCGATGCACAACTTGTTGTTGGTCGCATTTTGCACACTTTTCCAAAGACGGAGGATGTCAATAATTTTTTTCTCTCATCTTTCCATCTTGATGAATCAGCCTGCAAACGAGTTTGCATTTCAAGCTCCCGATATTCCAAATCTGTTTTTTTTAATGTTTCTAAAAATTCCGCCTTCAGTTCTTCAAACGTCTCTCGATCTATATCAGGTTTTTCAGAATGTTCCCCGTAACTGGCGTCTGGTTCGCTTCGTTGTGAAGTAGAAAACGTTAATTTTCTTTTTGACCTATATTGTTTTGTCTTTGTAATGGTTTTGGCTTTCTCAATTCTTTTAACATTTATCCCCGGACTACCGCCGCCACTCAATACCTTGTGAATTTTTTGTAATGGTTTTCGGGTATTTTTTTCCACTACTGCAGAAAAGCAACGTCCTTGATAACATCTTCTAAGTGTGTAATTAATGCGTTTACCCCCAACTTTTTGTGCAATTATAGCATTAAATTGTTCTACAATATTGTTGTTCACGTTTTCGAGTAAACTTCTAGAATGACTAGCTAAATTACGCACTATTCCCATAAGTTTTTCCTCTATTCCAAACATTCTGAAATCTGGAATATGATTATTGTCATCGGGTCCCTTTTTTTGGCAAAAATATGTCAATTCGAAGCAATTTTTGTGTTCTCCAAAAACATGACTTACACTATTAATTACATCTTTCTTGAGCTTTTTTATTCTTTCATCTACACTTACACCCATTTCGGTTTTTCTAAACTGAACGGCTTTCACAATCGCTGTTCGGCAACGCAAGATGTTGTTCGATATAACACTCCTTAGAGATGCTGGCACTCCTCTTGTTTTACTAAGCTCCCGTAATTTGTTGCAGTAATTTCGGAGCAGGTGATTAGAACATTCAATTTTTTGAACGGTACACGTATTATACGGCCTACTGTCCAGAATTTTTTTGTAGCAACTGCTATCTCCATCTGCAATCATTTTATTATATATTAAATTGTACATTTTTAAACTGGAGCAAAACCCTTCAGCAATTATGCTTGCTTCCATTGCAGTGGACGAAGATTGCCAGTTTTTATAGCATGAATGGTCAGCAGGTGTTTCACCTCTGTTGTGAGCTCTCTGACACACGCAACAGTATTTGTTTTTTACACCTATGTACAAAATCTTTTTCGACTTTACACCCATAATTGCTGCAACACCAGAGAGCGAGTTGTAGTTCCCTCCACCCCGGTAAGATCGCTTTGCCCAGCTTCCATCACACACAACAGTAATCATGGGTGTCCCATTGCTATCAACACTTCCACATTGTAGTGCCATTTTGGACTCTTCTTCGGCAGCTTCTTTCATGGATTCCCAAGCAATTTTCTCCCAGGCATTACATATTTCTGTGTGGACCTTTTTATATAGCGTAAAACTTAATGATGGTATGTCCATTGCCCCTGTGAAGTTAACAAGTTGAGTGTACCCTCCTCCTACATTCATTACTGCTGTAACGGCCGACGTGTTAATGTCTACTTTTCCCCGACGCTCAGGACATGTAGATATAGTTTTCCTAAATTTACACATGCTGCATTCAAATGTAAGCTTTGATTCGAAACCAATTCTTCTCTCTTTAATAATAGACATGTTTGAAAACGTACACCCGAAATTTGGCGAATGATCTGCTATGATTTTTAAATCTTTAATAAATTGCTCAATGTATACCAACCTTGATCCTTCGATGATTACATCTCTGAAAGAAATATGATTTATTCCCTATTATGTGTGACAAAAAGAAAGTTAGATAGAGGTATATATATGTAGAATAAATATTCAGAACAGTTCACGGTTCTCTATGGGATTTTAATTTAATGCCGGTGGCGGTATTAGCCCTCGGAGTAACTTTTTCTATTCTAAATATATAATATATATACCTATATAGTTACGTGCCTACGTTATATAATATATATATATATATATATATAATATAACGTAGGCAATTAATAATTATTAGTTTAGATTGTTGTCAAGTACTACCTACTTTTTCAATAACAGTAATTCGGGGGAGTCCTTTTCTTGGCTAGAGGTGTCTATGTAAGGGACGTCAATCATGTTGCTTGAGCTGAAAATAATTTGAAAATACAGATCTCCTCTAACATAGATTGTTGTTATGTTGCAATGTATAACTGCAATTTTTGACATTATTTATTTAATTCTTACCATTCACCTGAGGTTTCCGAAATATAACTTTGTACTAGTCTCGTCGTGGAAGTAGTCTCGCCTTCATTATTGCTTCTAGAATTGTTTTATTCATTGAGCCATACAGGACGTTAAAAATATTGTACACTTTATACTAACCGTAACCTGACGTTATTACTGTTATTATATAACACATCCTTCGTAAGGCATGGAAGATCACATTTGCGAGCTCTAAAAATATGCAGAGTGGCTACATTTGTTTTTTAGAAATATTTACGTCTTACGAATTATATGCAACAAGGTTTGTCACTTTTCGTCTCCTTGCTGACAGGCGTAGCCTCCCTTTAGTACTTCTCCGACAATCAGGTTTCATAATAGTTAAATGTATTTTCCACACAGAAACAGCAAAAAGTAAACTCACTGATACACTATCACTGTATACCACAAGAAAGGGAAAAGTGTACTAGCGAGCTCAATACCAAAAATATAACCACGCGTCCAATAGAATGAAACACAAAAAAGATACATTTCTCTCTCAACATGCTTTTTTAAAACACACCACCGCCAAAACAGACGCAGCCGACAAAAGCGTCGCCGACAAAGGCGTCACCGCCGTGACACTACGAGAATTTCCTATAAAAGAACCTCATTGAATGTTATGTTTTTTATGTTAAAATTTCATTCAAATTCCACTTGCATGTATCCGTGACCCAACTCGTTATTTATTGTACAATTTCACTGAACAATACTGAGCAAAATGTGCAATGACGAAATATATAACCTCCTTTCACAGTAACAGCAAAACTCCTATAACTGAACCTATAATTTATGAAAGAAAAATAAAACATAACTTGCACACCCAAATTTACACCCTTCGATGTTAAATTTTCGAAAATCTCTACTTATCGGCCTCATAAATCACGAAAGAAATCTTCTGTCCAAATTTCATATTTCTGACTGCAGGAATTTCGGATCGGCATTGATGCGAATGCCAATCAAGACTGGATATCATAACATTTCACTACAATATTATATTTTCTGTCATTTTTAGTTGATCTGCTAAATACGGCCCTGACCAGAAGATAAATCGCTATGCTCCTCCCAGTGCAATGTTAACGCACACGATTCCTCGCCATTTAATATATTTCGTGGAGTAGTGCCTTCATTCGGAATTTTACATAAAATTTTGAGTAATTTTCACATAACATTAAAAAATTTGGTATCATCGCGAAGCTAAGAGTTTGCTCTGTGTCCCTCTAGTAAGCGATTTTCTATTTTTTATCTTATAATTTAATAAATAATTATGTAAAACCGTGAGTTTTTTAGCGAATTTACATGCGTTTGCCAAAAAGCCAAAAACAAAATTAAAAAAACTATTACTAGACGGACATAGACATCAAAGACTACTTTCAATTGTTTTTTAAAGCAAGTCTCTAAGTTAATCCGTTTAGCAGAAAAACGTTATGCACTTTGCGTTAAAACGGGATACATTTCAAACGAATGGTAGACTCTTAAGTGAAGTTTGTAATTTAACAACACTGCTCGTCCATTCTGATTTATTTGTAATAATTGTCCTTAAATGATCTAAAACAGTTGACACATATCGTTCCACCTGGCCATTGCCACGCGGTGTGCCTTTCGCAATAAGATGCTGTTGAATCTTTAATTTTGATAACAATTCTTTTACGCAACTGTCCGTAAAATTCGTGCCTCTGTCGCAAATTAATCGCTCAGTGGTACCAAAAATCGTTAAATAAATTTTTAAATTTTCGCACATTTCCGAACCTGAAAGTGTTCTTAATGGAACCAAAAACAAATATTTTGTGAACGCATCCACTAGGAGTAAAATATATTTATAACCCTCCTGTGAAAGCGGAAAAGGGCCCACACAGTCGGCATGCATTGTATGAAAAGGAATCGGTTTTTTGTCAATAGGATGTAAAAACCCTTGTTTGGAACCACTATGTTTTTTGCCTGCAATACACTTTAAGCAGTGATCACAGTATTTTTTAACAAATTTCGCCATTTTTGGAAACCAGAAATAATGGTTGATTTTAGCCAGAGTTTTATCCGGACCGAGATGGCATTCTTCGTCATGGAACATGCGGAGTAATCCGATACGACTTCCTTTAGGTACAAAGGCACGGTACATCGGAGGATTTTGTCCCGGATTGATTTTTCTAAATAGAATATCGTTTTGGCAAAAATATTCGGTGGTTAATTTCCCTTCATTTAATTTGGATACAATTTCTTGAGTCTCTGGATCCTTCCGCTGATTAATTTTCAACCAATTATTTGTTGTTATGATATTTACTGATTTTAGAGATGTTGACGTATCTACAGGGTTTCGACTAAGATAATCGACGTGCGGTAGATGTCTTCCTTTCCGATATTCGATTGTGAAGTCAAAAGACTGAAAGTACATCCACCATCGAGCAACACGAGGAAGTAAATCTTTCTTGTTTTGTGTTGATTTTAAAGAATTACAGTCTGTCACCAATTTAAAAGTAATTCCGGACAAATAAACACGAAAATGTTTCAAAGCGTAGAACACCGCAAGTGTTTCCAACTCATAAGAGTGATATTTTGCCTCGACAGCTGTTGTTCGTTTGGAATAATAAGATACTACCTTCAAAAGTTTATTGTGTCGCTGAAACAAAATAGCACCGAAACCGATGGAACTTGCATCCGTGTGCAATTCAGTTTCTAAGGTCGGATCGAAAATTACCAATAACGGTCGTTGACTTAAAAAAGCACAAACGTAGTTCTTTGCAATCTCTTGGTCCTCTCCCCAGACAAATTTTTCATTGGTTTTCGTTAATTTAGTAATATCCGCCGTTCGGGTTGCAAAATCGGGAATGTATTTTCGAAAGTAGCTGGCGAGTCCCATGAATTGTCGTACCTGTTTTATGTTTGCAGGTGACGGCGCGCTTAATAAGGCCTGTACTTTTTGTTTACCCGGCTTCACACCTTCGCTAGAAATTTCTTGACCCAAGTATTGGATTTGTGATTCAAAAAAACGACATTTTTTTATGTTTAGTGAAAATCCGGCAGTAGAAAGAGCTACGAGGATGCGTTCTAATTTTCCCATGCCATCAGAAATCGTTTTCGACGGAATCAAGATATCATCTAAATAGATTAACGCGTCCTTGTTTCTCAAATTACCCAATGCGTTACAAATGGCTCGTTGAAATACTGCGGGTGCGTTTGATAAGCCAAACGGAACGCGAAGATATTCGTAGTAACCGTCTGGTGTTACAAACGCGGTCTTTTCTATCGAATCTTCAGCGATTGGGATTTGATGGAATCCCGCTGCCATGTCGAGGGTTGTAAAATAATTATTTTTCCCTAACCGATCAAGTTGATCGTCAATACGCGGTAAGGGGAATCTGTCTTTAATGGTAATTTTATTAAGTGCGCGATAATCCACGCATAGTCGGCTACTCCCATCACTTTTCCGTACCAAAAGTACCGGGCTGGCATACGGAGAACTACTTTCTCGGATAATATTATTTTTTATCAGATCATCAATTATAATTTTAACTTTTTCTCGTTCCGAAAAAGCCATTCGGTAAGGATTACAGTAAATAATTTTATCCTCCTTTAATTTAATTGTAAACTCAGCGGTTTTGATCGGAGTGACTGAATTTCCACTGGTAATATGGTCCTTGAATTTTAAGAGTAAATTTAGCAAGTGTTTAAAGGAATCAGATTTCAACGGAGTGTTTATGGTTTCCGAGGAAAGAGTAACATTGCCGATATTTAGAAAATCGGACTGAAATTCGTCGTTACTTAAACAAACACGGGTTCCATTTGAGTCAGTGCAAATTTGAATCCCTTTGTAATTTAATAAATCCCTTCCCAAAATTACATCGGGATACATGACAGAAGGTTCAACAACATAAAACATAATTTCAAAAGCGGTACCAAGTTTTTCGATTTTCAAGTTCACTTTATGAGAGGTGGGTGTCAGGTTATTTCCTATACCGCGTAACATGAGTAGACATGGTTCTAAATTACATTGTAATTTCTTTGTGATGCGGCTGGAAATTAAGCTACACTCAGCACCTGAATCAATTAAACATTTTACTGTGAGGTCTTGAATTTTAAATTCAGTCGTAAAATCTTTGTTTAATTTAATATAAAAATGATTTATATTAGATTTCGGAAGATTATCTCGTTTCTTTTTAAAAAAACACCGGTCAACGGTATGTCCGGGTTTATGACAAAAATCACAGACGCCTTTCGGTGCAGATTTCTTGGGAGTTGTAGCTGAAGTACCTTGACGGGCCTTTGGACAATTTCTACTCAAATGTCCCGGATCATTACAATTATAACATGTTTTTGTGTTATCAAAAGGGTAGCGACGTTTAAGTTGCTGTGACGGCACAGAATTTCCTTCATTACCTATTTGATAATTGGCAAGCAAAATTAACAACTCAGCAATTGACTTAAGATTACTATTGAAAGCGGCAGTTCGGACATGGATATCCCGAATATCGCCAATCACAATCTCTAACAGCTGTTCTTCGGTTAGATTGAAATTTAAGGTTTTCAACAACGAAACTTTTCTCCTGGCATACTCACAGTAAGAAGCAGCACCTCGACTCGTGTAAAGGCCGGCTTTGCGAAATCTCTCACTCAGATTCCTCCTGGGTGGGTACAGGGTTGCGAGTTCGGCCTTGAAGGTGGTCCAGGACTTGACGGTTGGCTGCCATGAAGAGTACCACTCCCTCGCCTCTCCGGTCAAACCACTGGCTGCCCTGGAGAGCTGCTCATAATCCGTCCACTTGAACGTAGATCCGAGGGTCTCGATTTCTTCGCACCATCGGGACGCTCCTTGATCGGCGGCGAGCGGGTCGAACTTGGGGATTTCGATCACAGTCACGGGAGCGGAGGATCTAGCATGCTGGGACTGGAACTCCCGTAAGGTGGCGGTTAGGGCATTGGTCAATTCGTCCATGGCTCTCTTCGGGTTGTAGGCACTTCGTGGATGATTATCCCACAGGGTTGTAGGCACTTCGTGGATGATATCCCACTTCTGATGTGAGCAATTTTAACTCCTCAGGTTGGTTGTAATGTCAATAAGACACCACACACTTCAATTTCAACTTTTTAATAGATAATTGACGATAAAAGATTTTATAAGGGAATCAATAGAATAGAACCGAACAGGTTAAGGTTCATTCACGTTCTCTTCTCCCCTACACCTCCTGTGGAACCCATCCGCGCCTCCCACTCTTCTCCTCCGCGGAGGGGAGATCTTGCGCTCCTCCGCCACTTCCATCCTCGGGGAAGCCCCTATCACTAGCCGGACCGTTTGCGCTGTTGCCAAGGATTGTCAAAAACACGCCTCAATACCGGCGACGCTCACATATATATATATATATATATATATATATATATATATACAGGAGAAAATTCACGACTTACCCGTCTAAACCCGTTATGAAACGATAACCACCGACACGTGTTTCTGCTTATTAGCTTCGTCAGGGTGGTATAACCAAGCTCTGAATGATAACGATGTTTGACACTTGGAAAAAAAATTATACAACTCAAAAAGAACGTCAACAATTGACAGCAAAGCACATTTGCGCCTAACATAGGAAAGACTCTCCATTCGAGAGCAACAAACCGTCTGTGACGCGGAGGCCAGCTAAAGCCAACTGTCACGAATCTTTGGTCAGTAAAGGAATTTATTAGTGAAATTAACGACGGAACAAATGTACAGGAGAAAATTCACGACTTACCCGTCTAAACCCGTTATGAAACGATAACCACCGACACGTGTTTCTGCTTATTAGCTTCGTCAGGGTGGTATAACCAAGCTCTGAATGATAACGATGTTTGACACTTGGAAAAAAATTATACAACTCAAAAAGAACGTCAACAATTGACAGCAAAGCACATTTGCGCCTAACATAGGAAAGACTCTCCATTCGAGAGCAACAAACCGTCTGTGACGCGGAGGCCAGCTAAAGCCAACTGTCACGAATCTTTGGTCAGTAAAGGAATTTATTAGTGAAATTAACGGGTTTAGACGGGTAAGTCGTGAATTTTCTCCTGTACATTTGTTCCGTCGTTAATTTCACTAATAAATTCCTTTACTGACCAAAGATTCGTGACAGTTGGCTTTAGCTGGCCTCCGCATCACAGACGGTTTGTTGCTCTCGAATGGAGAGTCTTTCCTATGTTAGGCGCAAATGTGCTTTGCTGTCAATTGTTGACGTTCTTTTTGAGTTGTATAATTTTTTTCCAAGTGTCAAACATCGTTATCATTCAGAGCTTGGTTATACCACCCTGACGAAGCTAATAAGCAGAAACACGTGTCGGTGGTTATCGTTTCATAACGGGTTTAGACGGGTAAGTCGTGAATTTTCTCCTGTACATTTGTTCCGTCGTTAATTTCACTAATAAATTCCTTTACTGACCAAAGATTCGTGACAGTTGGCTTTAGCTGGCCTCCGCGTCACAGACGGTTTGTTGCTCTCGAATGGAGAGTCTTTCCTATGTTAGGCGCAAATGTGCTTTGCTGTCAATTGTTGACTTTCTTTTTGAGTTGTATAATTTTTTTCCAAGTGTCAAACATCGTTATCATCCAGAGCTTGGTTATACCACCCTGACGAAGCTAATAAGCAGAAACACGTGTCGGTGGTTATCGTTTCATAACGGGTTTAGACGGGTAAGTCGTGAATTTTCTCTTATATATATATATATATATATATATATATATATATATATATAACAAAATGCTTTTGAGCAATTCGATCCTCAAAGCGCTGACAAACTGTTTGCTGTTCGACATTTAAAAGTTACCTTTTCGCCGCGAGATGGCGCCATCTGTCAGTCACTCGTCTGTCAAATAAAGATGACATATTGCCTGTCATCATTTTATATTTTTTGGCCGTTTCGGCCCCCCTGGCTCTTTTTTCGACGCGGAACCATTTCAGAAACCTTCGCGGACATGCGCCCTACAACTCACCAAAGTTTCGTTGCAATCGGACGATTGGTATAGGAGCCTATGCGGAACATACACACAAACATCCATTTTTATATATATAGACAAGACCCATCTGTCAGAAATTTGCTTTAGATTGACATAAGAGAGGTAACCGCAATGTTTTTACATGAATACCTCGGGAATAATGTCTAGAATAAGTATTGACTTATCCTCCAAAGCGCAGAGGTCGGGACCATTGTTTAAAATACAATTAAAAAAAAAATGAAAAAACGCGTGTTTTTCCGAATTGTTTTGCTTCTAACTTTTTAAATGTTCAATTTAGAAGAAAGTTGAAGAGAGAAAAAAGTGTCAGAATCGCTATTTGCATAATTCGGCGTAGGTTAGAAATTCAAAAATTTATTAGCGGTTTTGCTAAATAACAATAAACAAAAAAAATCGACCCAAAAAAGTGTTTTTTTAACTTATTCTTTAGGCACTTTAAAATGTAGTTAGGACTACCATATCACAGGTACAAAATCTTGAAGTTATAATAAAAGAATTCCGTAAATTTCGTTTCGATCGGTTTATTAGATTTTGCACAATAATTTTGCAATCCAGAAAAATCGAAAAATATTGAAAATTTTCAAAATTGTTTTTTTTTTCACTATTCGATTTTAATAAAACTAGCGGTCATATATAAGAGGGAACAAGCTTTCATGTACTTTTGTCAAAATTAAAAAATATTTATTAGAACGGTTACAGTCATTGTTTAAAGTTGGTGTCGTTTTTTTTTTGCTTATATACAAATAGATTATCTCGGCGAATTTTTTGTTAAATGAAATATCTGAAAACATAGCCGGAAAGTACTCGGAAAGACGCTTCTTTTTATACATAATAAGTTGCTATTTTGCTCATTAGCTTCTGAGATATACCTCCTCAAGGGTTGTTTAGTGTTTAATCAAATGGTTAATAATGGTTAATAAAATGACTATTTTTTCTCATATCTTAAGAAATAATTGTTTCTCACAATAACCAGTATATTTTTGTTGAAATTTACATGAAAAAGATTGAAATTTAAATTTAAAAAAATGTCACGCTTCCAATTTTGACAAATTCATAAATTTAATACTTCTATTAACCACAGTTACAGGGCAGAAATTAATTACCTCGTAGTACTTTTAGGTTCAAAAACTTGATGATGATAAAAACATCGCTCCTTACCGTTAAGTTAAGAAAAATCTTAACTTAGCCAAGGAAAACTTAGGAAATATTTTAGTGCCGTTTCTGAATACCATCCCTCTAGTGTCTTACCCCCAAATGCACCGTTTATAGATTTGAACGCGATCGATCAAGCGGGATTAGGTTTGAGGATTAGATTCTTTATGCACCGTGTTTGGATTTAGCGATCCTTCGAGCAAGCCTAAAATAATTTGGCAACATTGTATGTTGGTTGGCACAGTTGGTTAGAGAGAGTCATAGAATCCATAGAACAATATAGGTATATAGGAATGTAGTATTCTATGTGGTGGCGTTGACGTTGACGAAAGGCACCTATGAGAAGCGCTTTTTTCAAAACTTTGTTGTTAGTTGTGTTAATCTTAATTGACCATGTGCTAGAGGCTCAGATTTAAAATTAATTTGCAGTGAACTTATTGGGGGTTTTGCAAAGATCTGTAGGGATTCTCTAGAGGTGTAACAGTTGTAACACAAATAATTACCTATTCTGAAAAACAATAGCTTCCATCAGCATTGAAATCAGAGTACAGATATATTTATACAGATTACAAGGCACAGAAGCAGTATTTGAAACATGCAGGCAATACAGCCTTAACAAAAAACGTAAATAGTACTAGGAAGAGTTTACCTCAAATGCTGGCCTATCTATTTTCACAAAATTTGTTATTTTACTACTCTGTTAACAATATATTATGCAGGTAAGGTACTTTTGGTATATACCACAGATATATAAATCGAACGTATTAACCGAAATCACCAAAAGCAAAACAAATTTAATGAACACAATTTTATTACAGGTTATAATCACGCGCTTAAACCCTCGTTAGACTAGGGATTACTTTAAGCCAGATTAAACTGCGAAAAATAAGACGGTGCATAAGAAACATGGGACATAAACGAGATTAATAGTATGATCTAAAGTCACTAGATATACAAAGTACCGCAATCCATTGACCCCACGTGTAAGAGAGAGATAGAATCATTCCGAACCAAAATGGCGGCTATTTTTAGGGATTTTAGTAGGAATTTTATTTTCTACACTAAACAGTTGTCGAATTTGTGACAATTATTGACAAATGACATCATAACATTTTTCCAGGAGGTAACGCGTGGTGTGTGGTAACGCGGTAATTTCTAATAAAGGCGAGATTTTTTATTTTTCGATTGGGATTTGCTTATAAAAATGGTGTGGTGTTGTTGTGAAATCTTTGTGATATTTTAAATACAATACATAAACAATTTCCAGCTCCTAAACATATTTTAAATTGCCACAATATTTGTAACAAATTAGTTAAGATATTTCTAAGGAGCCGTTTATATTTTTTATTAAAAAACATTGGTACAAATAATACGAATACGGATGTTTAAAGTAGCCGTAGTATTATCATGAGTGCATTATTGAATAATATATATTTGTAACGCATACACTTGGTTTTATTTGACAGTGTTTAGGGTATAACTTTGCAAATTCTTTTGAATATAGGCAAGTAAGAAAATGATAGGTTTGTTCCAGTAAACAGAAAAATATGTTATGAACATGTTTCTATTATACTCACTCACATTTAAAAAAAATAGTGTTAATTCTTAACTGTTTTTGATTCTGTCTACCTAAGCATATTACCTGCTACTCTATTTCAATTTTAGTTACTTTTATCGCTTGTTTTTGTTCTTTAAATTGAAAAAATGGGTAGATGAAGGAGAATGCAACAAATTTTCATATATTTAGCTTTCAAGTTTTCATTGTAAGTACTGGTAATAATAGAATAATATTACATGTCATTTATTAGTAATGATAATATTCACGGAGTGCTGTTGGCAGTTTCATAAAATAGGCCAACATAACCTTCATTTTAACATAACAATTTAATTTTTGTAAGAAATATCACCTACGTAACTTTTCCATTCATTCACTTCACCCTTCAAGCATTATTCAAGTTCGCATACTTGAATAACGCGCTATTTCCCCCACCACAAACCGAACCAATATGGCGGACGATTGCGGTACTTTGTATATCTAGTGACTTTAGTATGATCCAGATTAAATGAGTACGGTGCATCTTGGCGTTAGAACCACAGACTTTGAACCTGGAACCCAACCAGCCACGAACCATTAATTTTGAGAAGTGCTTCGCATTTCTAACGTTCAGTGTTCTCGTCCTGTGACCGTCTAATCTTACGTGTCTCGCGTCGAATACAAACATCGAACTTGTTTATTTCGCCCGGGCTAACCCCACATATAATTTCCGAGATAACTCCGTCTAATGCGCCGCCTATCATGATATTCTCGCTCTGGTGGATCTTCGAGCGTTACCTGCGGCCGATGGTAAAATGGTTCCTGCGTCGCACGACCGGCCTCTGCGAGCTGCAGCGTATCTGCTACGGCGAGGTGAGCGGCGCCCCGAGGGTCCTCTCGGTCGAGTCCTCGCTGAGTAGGTCGCGCTCGTCGCAGCTGAGGAGGCTCATCGAGCACCTCGACGACGTCTCGGACAATAGACGTTTCTCGGGGACGAACGAGCGCGAGGTGCTCAGGGGAGCCGTCAGCACGGTGCTGCTGGTGAAGAACATCAACCCGACGATACACGCTCAGTTCGTGACGAGCTTCGGGAGGTGCGTCGAACAAATCTGGGGATATCGGCAGCTCGTGAGCGAGGTGGAGGAGCTCAGGCGGACCGCCTATGACTGCGATAACTTTGAGCACGAGGAGAAGCTGTGTAAGTTGTGGGAGCTGCTGAGGCCCAACGAGCCGTTGACTGGTAAGTTTGTTAACCGGCAGTGAAAACATATACACAATAGAATACACTGAATAGGTCCTTGTCTTATTTAATAACAACAACTACCTGATGACATTCATTTAATAGTTTTGGTCTATTGCGTTCTTCTTCTTCTCAGCCCGTGTTTATCTACTCCTGGATGTAGGCTTCTTCCAAATCTTTCCACGCTCTTCTATCTCTAGCAGTCCGGAAGTCCGGATCCAATTCCTTCCTGCAACATTTTGGGTATCGTCTCGCCATCGTCTCTGGGGTCTACCGATGCTTCGTTTGGTCTTTTTGGTCATCCTGCCTTGCTATATGACCAGCCCATCTCCATCTCAGTTGTGCCACAAGCCTTAGTACATCCTTCACTTTAATTCTTCTACAATTTTCCTTGTTGCGAACTTTATCCCTTAAAGTGATTCCTATCTAAGCCCTCTCCATTGCTCATTGTGTGGTTTGCAGCTTATTGGCAAATTTGTAGGTAATTGCCATTGTCTCGAGTCCATATGTGAGCACCTGCATCACATAGGAGCCAAACACTTTTTTTAATTTATAGGAAATTCCAGAGATGTAAGGATAAATCCTAGTTTGCCAAAAGCTGCCTAGGAGAGGCCTATTCTTCTTGTGATTTCAGAAGATTGATTTTCTTTGCCAAGCTGAGTTTTGTGGCCTAATAGATATATTCTGAGACAAATTCTAGGGGTTGGTCGTTAACAGTTAGGTACCTGGATGTCTTCTGTACTCATGATCTTTGTTTTGTTTAAATTCATTTCAAGTTCAATTCTGTACATAAGTCTACTACAACCGATCCAGTCCTTTGGCTTGAATACAATTTATGAACAAATTGGGCAAAGCAGAATCCTGAGCCAGACTCAGCAAATCATTTGAATTCTGCTTAACGTCGATGACCTTTCTCTTTTCCCCTTCTGTGTTTATGTCCATTTCGCATTTTCGCAATATCTATATCGTAAAAAGGATTTCCCTCAAAGTTTTTACCTACAAATTTCCAAAATTTTCACTGTCCAAAATTACCATCACATTGTTTTTTAATGGTTCTGCCTTCTTATGAGCTTTGATAATAATCGTGTCCTGGTACTCATTGACATTGGATATTTCCATGCCTCTTATTCTTCTCCACATTTTTATGTCTACTAATCTTCTATTTTGTCCAAAAGTTTCTCAATTGTTAACCTAGCATTTCTTTTCAATGATATTTCAGAAGATTGTATAACGCTTGTATTGCCATGTTAATCTTAATTCCTACTTTCCTTTCTTGATTCTGAAAGTAATGCTAGCAAAAAAGTTGTTTGTATAAAATTATTATCTTATCACACACTAGTTCGATAGCATTTAACTCACTATGTTAAATAGTTAAGGAATTCCGTCTCATTTGGTTCTTGTATTTTAAATAGGTTTACTAATTCTAAGACTATCTTCCTGGATCTCCTTAATAATATCTCTAGATATGGTCCAGTATGCTGCTCTGTTCTTGTATGGTCTAGCCCAGTCTAAACTTTTTGCCTTCTCGCGTAAGTGTAATGGATCACCATGCATACCATGGTGATACATGTATTTGAAGTTAATTTTAGACGATTATAAGTGTGTTTACCTACGTATGTGTGTTTAATTGTTATTCTAACGAATTTTATTTCCAGGTCGGATTACGAAGCAGTGGCAGGACATCGGTTTCCAAGGAGAAGACCCCAAGACGGACTTCCGTGGCATGGGTATGTTGGGTCTCGAAAATCTATTCTTTTTCGCGACGGAATACCCCATGCCCGCTCGTCACGTCCTCCTACACTCTCATCACCCCATCTACGGGTATTGTTTCGCCATTGTCGGGATAAACCTCACCAGTCTCGCGTGGACTTTATTGAGGGACGGCACGGCGAAAACTTACGTTTACAAAACCTCGAACAGCTTACCCACCATCGCCAACTTTCATCACTTCTTTAGCTATTTGTTTTACGAGTTCGATAGGTTCTGGGTCGAGTGCAAACCGAAGGACATCATGGAGTTCTCCAATATCAAAACGAAATTCGAAAGTAACCTCAGGGTTAGTTTAAAAAATCCGAATTTGACGTTCAAAATCGGTGTTTCAGTGGATAATGTCTAAAAGAAGCAGATTCAAAATGACACTGCTAATGATGGAAAATATACTGCTTGGACGGTATAAAGAGGTGGAAGATGGGAATTTATTGCTGTAGTAAGGAGAGCGTCTGCGAGCACAAGACATACTTTATCACATAACTTAGATGCCACATATTTCACAATACCCCTGAAGGAGTATTAAAAGGCACGTTTGAATTGTGATGAAATGATTTGTATAATTTTAAAACTAAGTAGCAAGTTTTACCTGTTTTCTTAGGTCAGTAACGTACTATGCTTTGTACTAAATTAGAACTGTAATTAAAGAAATAAAGTGATTTGTGTATTTAATGCAGATATTAATAAATAATTTTAAACAAGAAATATGGTTATGTTTGTACTGTTAGTTATGGAATTGAGCATACACATCAGTGCACCAATTGACATCATGTTCTTAGATTGAAATGGTGCAATATATGGACAAATTGGGATGAAGTATTTTCAGGCAAATCTCGGTTTTGTTTCTGAGCCAATGACGGTCATAGGCGACTTACGCCGTTTGTCCACCAACGAGTCCGAGAAACGAGATTATTCCTACCAATCGTACCAAGTTGAAAATGACGTAACGGACGTTGTATTGGTACAAATAATCTCGTTTCTCGGTGACGGCGTTGGTGGACAAACGGCGTTAGGCGTCAAAAAGGAGTAAGGCAGTTTTTGGAGTTTGCTGTAGAGTAGAGAGTAGAGAGAGTAAGACATAACTTCCTGGGGAATTGGTGGTTTGGGGTGGAATCAGTCTAGGAAGTAAAACTCTTCTAATATTTAAATGCTAAAAAGTGCATTCATGAGGTTCTAGAACCATAGATTTCAGAGACGAAAGCCCGAGACATCGTGCTTAGATAATGACTATCAATTTATAAACGTTTCTCATAGATTAGTTGTGGAATAACTTTAAGTTGCATTTTAATGATGTAAAGTTTTTAAAACGCAGTAAGAACATAGTGTGTTAATTATTCTCCGAATAAGGTATGTGCACTGTAATCTGACCATATAAATGTAACATTAATAACTTCACGTTTAAATATATGCAGATCCCATCGACACTGGAGATTCATCTACCAGAATGGAGAGAACGTCACAACAAAAGTAAATGTTTCTAAGGAGCACTTCTACTAAAAGTTCTTGTTTTGTGTTTCTACTGTTACCTCTTTTTTACCTAAAACGTCACAACTTTAAAATTGGTTTCCTGAAAGAGTTGAAACTCCCTGAAGACACTTCAGTAAACGATTTTAGTGAATTTTACAGAAAGCTGAGTTTCGATACATAAATTAGGAATTATTAAAACTACACAATCGATACCAATAAAATTACAATTGTGTCAATTTTCTACATAAAGCATCACAATTTCAAACCTCCTTTACCAAAAGAGTTAAAACTCGGCAAGAACCTAGAAGACAATTCAATGAAGAATTGTACCGAGCTACACCCGAAATGTAAGTTTCGATAAAAAAATTATAAATTTTTAAAACTAGAGGTCCTGGTAAATGACAACTTCACTTTTTTACTTAAAATGTCACAACTTTAAAATTGGTTTCCTGAAAGTGTTGAAGCTCCCTAAACTCTCTGAGGACACTTTAGTAAACAATTCTAGTGAGTTTTATCAAAAGTTGAGTTTCGATACAAAAATTAGAAATTATTGAAACTACAAAATCGAAGCAAATTGCAATTTCAATTGTGTTAATCTTATAGATACAGCGTCACAACTTCAAAACTCCTTTATTAGCAGAAGTGAATTTGCTAAATTTCACAAGAACACCGCAGTGAACAATTCTATTGAGTTTCACCCAAAATGTGAGTTTAAATACAGCAATTTTGAATTTTAAAACTATACTATCTGGTCAGATTGTAACTTTAATCATTTAGTTGTGTCAATTTTGTACGTAGAGCTTCACAACGTCACGACTTCTTCACTAAAAGAGGTGAAACTCACTAAACTCCGTAAGGTCACCTCAATAAACAATTCTATTAGTTTATTTATTACTTATATTGTATTTCCTCTCATACTATTATGTTATAGTAGTTTAATGTCCATCTGTGGTCTAGTTGATTTTACCAGTTTCTTGAATTGTGTTGAGATATTTGCCACAAAGAGATTATGGTCAGGTGGAACATCAGCCCCAGGGTAGGTTTCTGTAACTTTAACAATATTTTTATAACGGTTTCTGTTAATAATGTAATCAATAATTTGATTAGGCACACAGTGTTGTTCATTATCTTGAGGAGGTCTCCAAGTATAAAGACGACGAGACGGTATTTCAGTATTTTCAGTTAACTTAATAAAATAAACATTTTAATATTTCAATTATACTCGTATAACGAGCCTAATTCGATATATTTTAGGTGTATGTCAACCGTGCATCTTTTCAATTTTTCTGGGCACATTTCTTAGTCCCTTCTTGTATTACTATAGTGAAAAGACACTATTTATTATGTCTCTTTTATTGAAAAATCTAACAATACAAAATTTAGCTTTTGTAACGACAATGGATAGGTATATAAATAAATTCTCCGATTAAGGTATGTGCACCATAATCTGTGACCATATAAATCTAACATTAATAAATTTCACGTTTAAATATATGCATATCCCATCGACACTGGAGAGTCATCCACCAGGATGGAGAGAACGTCACAACAAAAGTAAATGTTTCTAAGGAGCACTTCTACTAAAAGTTCACCGGAATACTTATTGATCCTTTCGTTTTGTGTTTCTGTTACCTCTTCTTTTTGACTCAGATACAGACTCAGATAACTCAGTACATTCTCAAGATGTTCAAATTGTCTCTTTTGGCGGTTAAGCGTAATTTCGGGTGGCATTCGTTCCGCTTTTAACTTCTTCCTTCCTCTTCCAACTTTTAAACGTTGACCGGTTTACTGCTCACACCCTCCCCGCCGCCGTTGCCTTCCTGCTTCCTGTTCTCGTTCTTCTCCGAGCCGCTCTGCCAGCCGGAGTCCATGGTGCCGTCGCTGTGGCTGCCCTGGCCCTGGATCTCGTCCTCGACGCCCGCCTCTCCGTAGAGCAACCCGCCCGGGTTCCCTCCGAGGTTCTGGATGAGGGCCGAGATGTTCGAGCCCATGTTCCTACCCTTCGGGATGCCCATCTTGTACGAGAAGCCCCCGAGCGCGGTGAGGCTGCTCTGGCCCTGCCGGTACGAGTTGTCCTGCTCGGGCAGCGCCTCGTATTGCGCGTCGGGCGCGAGGTACTGCCGCTCGGCGAAGGCGCCCTCCGGGAAGTAGCCGCAGCAGTCGTCCGGCGAGATCGCGTCGTCCGTCGTCTCCGTCAGCGGCGTCTGAACGCTGCTGCTGCAGAGGCTGTTCTGCGAGACGTCTTTCGGTATCAGCTGCACGCAGGACTCGGTCGTGTACTCGAGGTCCTGGGGGAGCGGGAAGGGCATCCGGCTCCTCGTCGACATCTGCCTGTTGCCCATCCTGTGCGCGAGGTAGTCTTCGTCCTCGGTCACCGTCGACGATGAGATGTTCTCCTGGAAGTTCTGTAGGAGTTGGCTGGCGTTCGCGTCGACGGCGGCGACCGCCGTCGTCGTCGTCGCCGTCGCGGCCTCCTGCTTCTGCTGGAGCGACATGAGGCGCGGCTTCTGCGAGTCGAGCGCCTCGTCGTAGAGGGACGAGTCGTGGCCGTCGTTGCGGACGGAAATGTTGCAGCAGCTGCTCACGTCCGCGAAGTACACCTCCGACTCGGTGGGCTCTGGCTTCTCCGGGCTCGTCTCCTGCTTCTGGAAGGCGGCGTTCTCCACGCCTTGCAACCTGCGGAGGAAGAACATCGATGAACGGTGTGTCTATTGTGTCTATTTTGTACCAAAGACTTCACAACTTTAAAAAATATACAGTATAATCCGCTTAATGTGCTCTAGCTTAATGTTATCTGGATATACTGTTTCGAAAACGTGGTGTGACAAAGTTATAAAAAGTTCTCAGTAAGCATTTTTAGGGGGATGGTCAGACTGGTCGAGAAAGCACCCACTACGTCTTGGAAAAAAGCCGACATTCTTCACTGGTTGACTAGTAAGAAAAATGGTGGAGAATAATTTATTCAATTTGACAACGACATGGTTAAGAAAGAGTTACTGTCCATTGTAAATAACATGAAAGGTAAATACAAGAAATTTGTTATTGATGAAATGGCCAAAGAACGGGATATGACAATTTTAAGGTTTCCTCCATATTATTGCGAATTAAACCCCATTGAGTTAATATGGGCCCAAGTAATAGGCCATGTTGCAAGAAACAACGTATTTTTAAATTAAAAGATGTAGAGGTTCTGCTACTATTAGATGGAATAAAAATGTCTCCCCGGAAAATTGCATCATTTAATGAACAGGGCAGTAGAACCTCTAATAATTACCATAAATAACGATGATAGCTCCTCTGAATTTTCAGATGACTAATTTTAATATACAATGAATTTATAATTTTAATTTTCCACAGCAATAAGCTTCATAAATAACTTTTGTAAATCATTATAAGTATTAACGGATTTCAAAGTGATTAACAAATTCAAGACTTCTTCACTAAAACAGGTGAAACTCACTAAACTCCGCAATGGCACTTTTAAAAATAAACAATTCTAGTGAGTTTCACCAAAATCTTACTTTCAATGCAAACATTGTGGATTTTTAAACCTAGAAACCTTGCAAATGGCAACTTTACTCGCTCATTTATGTCAAATTTCTACATTAAGCACCACAATTTTAAAACTCCTGTACCGAAAGAGTTGAAACTCAGCAAAATCCTAGAGGACACTTCAATAAACAATTCCAGTGAGTTTTACCAAAATCTGAATTTCGATATCAAAATTATGAATTTCTTAATTTGAAAATTGTGGTAAATTTAAACCGTTCTCGTTTAATCCCGCCAATTTCCCACGAGAAATGCCACAACTTCGAAACTCCTTCACAAAAAGAATTATAACTCCCTTTTAGTGAGTTTTACCAAAATCTGAGTTTCAAGACAAAATTGCCCTCATTATATTGTGTTTCATTATGTATTAACAATCGAGCGAAACATATGTGAAGTTATTAATCGGACTTTCTTTAAGATCCAGTCAAAATTTCCATTTCCAAACTAACGAGGTATATTATTTATAAACCTCTACTTTGACAGGAACCACGATGATTTGGGTTAACCGGGATGGCAAAATTCAAAATTTTTTAGAAAACATACTGAAACTCCCTCTCCATTGAAACTTTGTGAATTTATAATTGGACTGTCTTTAAGATCCAGACAAAATTTCCATTTCCCAACTTACGAGGTGTATGATTTATAAACCTCTACTTTCACGGGGACGACGATGATTTGGGTTAACCGGGATGGCCATATTTAAAAATTTTTAGAAAATTTGCTGAAACTGCCTATCTCTCGAAACTTTGCGAAGCTACTAATTGGACTTCTATAATATCCAGACAAAATTTCCATTTTCAAACTTACCATAACAGCCAAATTTCAAATATTTTAGAAAGTTTACAATCCCAGTTTCTAGAAATTAAGAGTAATAACTCGTTACTTTTTAAAATGTTGGGAAAGCTTTGGTTTAGTTACTGATAAATTTTCTACTGTATGATTTATTATATTTTAGGTGCATTGAGATTTTCGAAATAATAGCAAGGATCGATTTAAAAATTTGTAGGAAATTCACTAAAATTTCAATTGTAGCCACTTTCAGAAAAATAGCCGGTTGAAATGTCTTCAAGAAACTTACGCAATTTCTGAGATATAAACTTCAAAGCTGGATCGCCTCCGTTTTATTTAATTAGTGCATATGTAGATTCAAAATGATAAAACGTGTATTAATTTCCCTTTCAATTTGCAATGTTTATTCCCAAAATTAGCGTCTTTATAAGCCACTTGTGACTTATTAATAACATCGTTAATTCCTTTGTTAACCCCACGCCGTTTCAATGAATTTACGAGCTTGCATCACTGCTTAAAATTAACTTTTGAGTAAATTCGGCGGTTTTAATATCCGACGTGAAACATTTAATCGCCTGTTTTGCGTTAGAAAAATATACAGAAAGTATTATTTGTCCGCAAGCTGTTTCGGGTAGTAGCCAAAGCCAAATCTTTATTAACGCAATGCAACCAGGTAATAACTGTCGCCTAATTCATTTCAATTAATTTTCACAGCTACTTCTAAAATTAGAATTAGAATAAATTTAATTTATGAATTAAATTGAATTAATTAAATAGAATAAATTATAACTAAAAGGGACGTAAGCAAACGGAGTATTACATTTATTCCAATCAACCAGCTAAGTGCTCTATTCGCTTTTGAGGCAACATGCAAGAGCTCATTTCCCATGCTTACGTCATTTCCGGTGGTACTTGCATAGAAAATGCAAAATACCCTCTCGGAAAAAGAAAACAAACTGTCTCATTGTCATGTCATGTCATCGTGTGCCCTTAATAGCTGTAAAAAATCCAACTACCTCGGCAAGAACCTGCACTTCTGCCCGTCCCTGCCCCCATCGCCGCCCTTTCCCTCGCTCATGCCGACCACGACGACGGGCTCGTGGTAATCGTGCTCGGCCTCCTGTTTCCCGTCCTCCGGTTGCTGCTGCCCCGCCTGACCTTTGGCGGGCTGCTCGGCCCTCTTCTTCGGCTTCCTGGTGGGCAGCGTGTGCGCGGGCGGCGGGCCGTTCCTGTCCGCGCAGCTCGACGTGTCGCCTTCGCTGGTATCAGGCTGGTGGTGGACGTGCGGGTGGACGTGGATCTCGGGCTCGGTCGTGTTCTCGTAGTTGTCCTTCGGGTGGTGGCGGGCGCGGCGAGAGCCTCCACGGAACTGCCCGCCGCCGCCGCCGCCCACGACGACGCCGCCGTCGCTCAGCTGGCAGTGGGACTCGTGGGCGTGCGAGTGGTGGATGTGGTGGTACCTACACAGCAAGCAACAACCACATCAAATGGAGAATATATTATGCTTTATTTGTTTGGGGTTAACTTGCTTCTGATACTCTAGTCTAGATGATAAGATCACATGCAAGCTTTACAGGGGGTCTTAATGCGCCTGGTGTTATATCGATGGACTCTTGAGTATGGGCGTCGCCAAATATTGTAAAAGCTTCAAAATTAATCTAACCAAGACATCTGATCTAACTGAAGAAAAACGTGAGAAGTTAAAATTATCTAGATTTTGTTTATTGGACCCCGTAAGAAAATAAAGATGTCCTTATCCTTAGATCCTTAAATCCTTCGTGACAGATTTGGAATGATACGGAAGGTCTCGCGGAGAGTATAAAAGCAAGCGTTGCCGACTAGATTCAAAAATGGTATTGGACAAGGTCTGGCACGTCGGATTACTCGCCAAACTCATCAGACTCCAAATCGCCCAACTCTTCTGCACCCCACCTCAGTAAACCTTTTACCCCTCACGCCGGCGTCCCACAAGGCTCCATTCTCGCACCACTACTCTATCTCATGTACACCCACGACATCCATCCCCCAACAAAACTGCTCTCTACTTTTCGCTGACGACACAGCCCTTTACACTTCAGTACGGACCACCCAACAGAAATTAATGGAGGGGAGAGACCACAATGTGTATTATGTACGAAAGTTTTGGCAACAAAGTCAAGTAAATCGAAGCGCCATTTAGAAACTAATCACCACAGCATAGTTGGCAAACCTCGTGATGTTTTTGCCAGGAAGTTAAAAGAAATGGAACAACAAAAAAGATACCTACATTTTTAAAACAGTATCATTACCAAACAACGCTTTGCTGACATCTTACAAAGTGGCTTACAGAATCGCGAAATGTAAGAGTTCTCATACCAACTCAGTAGAACTTATCCTACTACTATCAATTTTTCTTTAATATCAATCCCACGTTTTAAACAGTCAACCACATTAATCCTACCTTCCAGGTGACTGCATGGGTCGCCTGGCGGGCGAGTTTGGATTGGAGTAAGGCGGCGGGGGTCCCCAGACGTAGACTCCTCCTACAGGCGGCCTGTTGTCCAAAATACTGTAAGATCCAGTCGAGCCGGCCATCGGGTCTTGCATCGGACCATCTCCCATGGGTCTACTGCTGAACCCGTACTGGCTGTCGGCGCTACTCATTCCTCCTTGATAAGTCAAGGAATTGTCCCTGGAAGAAATTTGGTTTGAAAAAGGAAGCTCAAGGATATAAGATATAATGGGGTTGGTTGATCGTTTGGACTCAAGGTCCTAAACCTCTAATTAAGTTTTAGTCCAAGCAGTTGGACTGATACTGCAGTTACCTGCAGTTACTGATACCTGCGGCTTGCAGGTTGGAGTATTTATAGTAACTTGATTTTATTGAGCTTTACCATTACCTGAGTGGTAATTATTGCATGTAATGAGACACTGCTCCATCCATCATCCATAGATCAGGTTGGAACTGGCGGAATGGAGGTCTTTACAAACTTAGTACTATTTCATTTTGGTAAAAAACGAAAAGGGGTGATTCCTAGATACCAACAGTAAAAGATTTTCGTTCAAACTCTGAACAATCGAAGGATGTAAATTAAATTTTTTCATGCAAACTGCAATTTCCGAGGTATAACTTTGTTAAATCATCGAAGCCAAATTATTCGTTTCTTGATGTTGGTTTTGACAAACATTTGCCTTAAGAGGAGGGTATTGAGGATTCTCTCCTAATATGAAGTTCCATTAAGGTTTTTTCGTTTGAAACGTGGGCTCCGAAATATGAACTTTCCAAAACTATTAAACTCATGCAATTTGAACAGCCTTGTTAAAGACTAGAAAATTTAAATTAAATTTTCCCATGAAACGTCTAATTTCCGAGGAATAATTTTTTGAAAATTATAATGCTCAGAATCGTCCTACTTTTACGATTTTAATCTTTTTGCATAAGATGATGGATGATATCTTGAAGAGAAAAGTTAAATAGAGTTTTTTTTTTGGGAAAATTGTAGTTTCTGTGATATAAATTGTGGAAATTTTGAATTTGTCAAAAGTATTAAGTTCAAACGATTTTAAAAATGTTGTAAAATGATAGAATCAGACTTCCTGGCCAGAAAAGTGAAATTTAGTTTCCCCACGAAACGTCTAGCAGAAATTTTTGGAAACATGAATTTATCAAAATGGTTACAATGGTAACTTTCAAGCTTCTAAGGTAATATAGAAAAGTTATATAAGTTCTCAATGTTGACCATATGAGACATATGATGAAAATACAAAGTGTTAATTAGTTGGAAATTGGTTGGTGAAACTTTTGTATTCCTATAATTATTGTACATTTTAAACAGGTTTTGCACATAACACTATTGTAACATTGTAACACATAACATAGCTTGAGGTCACAGTGCAAAATCTTATATTTCGTAGTTTTCTTAGGGGTACTTTGAAGTACTGTAACGCGGGTTGTAAACAGCAGTGCGAGACGTGTTTACTTTTGTCGGACCCACGTCGGCGTCTCTCAAAGAACGCTTAATTGAGCCTGCCGCCAACATCTTATTAAAGAAGGAATCGTTCCCGACCTCTCTAGACCTTTCTTCATAAAAAAAGAACGTTCCAGTAATTTCCGGCACTATCGCGAACACAATTGAGAAGTGTATATAAGCGGGCCTGCGGTCGGATTATGATCAGTAGACGTGAGCGCGAGAGTAAAAAGTAAACAAGCGAAAGCGAAAGCGACTGAAGTGAAATAAATTAACGATTAAGAGTGTGATATAGGTACATTAATTAGTTAAGTGTGTTATATAAATTAGTTTAGTAATATTGTAAATAAATTAAGTAGTGTCTAGTATTAGTAATAGTGCAAATAAATTAGAAAATAAACGTTACAGTACAATTATACGGAGTTTCCGAAAACTTTACTCTCCATCAAATACCATTCACTCCATCAACCATAAGATCAACCCACGTAGCATGAAAGTTTAAAAAAAAAAAGCTTTCTGAAAACAGTTTGAAGACATTTTGAAAACATGCAATGAAGAGTTTCATCAAAAGGTTTTTAAAAGATTTAAGAAGTATTTCATGAAAGGTTTTTTCCCCAAATTTTAAAGTTTTCATGAAACATTTCAGAAAACTTTCTGTTAATTTGCATGGAAAATTTTCAAGAAAACTTTTTATTTGCTTGCAGTAAAGTTGTCTGCAAGATAATGTTAAAACTTTTATTAAAAACTTATTGGCAGAATTTTGTAAACTATTTCTGCAAGTTGCCATCATAAGGTTTTAATCATGTAACACAGAAAACTTTTGGAAGAAAATCTGAAATCATCTGTGAAGGAAAAGAAGAAGGAGAAACAGGGCTGAAAAAGTACACTTGTGGATATACCATCGGATCACATAAAAAATATTATCCCATTGTTCTCTTCACAACTCAACCAGTGTGTGTTCATCATAATAGGGGTACTCACAATTTTTTATTTAGCATGCTATAGCGTGCTAGTTGTGCTAGTCGTAGAGTTTCAGCAATAGCATGCTAAATATTCCCACAGAAATAAGTTGTTGGTCAATTTAGCACACCTGATTGTGTGCTAAATACAGTGTTTACTATGCTAAATGGCGGCCATGTTGTTTTCTTTGTCATTTCCAAAGAAGTTTTATGGTTATACTCTTGAGTTCATCTTAAAACGGTTCTCGTCTAAGTTTGGCAAAATAGATTCGTACCAATATACAGATTTTACCACCGATTCCAATTGAAATGGTACAGAATACCTACAAGAGGAAACGGCAAGAATGTTATCTAAACAATCCTCGATGACTTCATTTTCACATAACTTAAATTTTTCACTACTCTTCTCGGCATGATAAAAGAAATAAACCAAAGCAGCACCGCACTTAATTAGCAAGATTACGATAGTACTTACCTTGGGTCATTCATAATTCTAATTTTAGCATGCTAAGGATTTAGCATGCTAACTAACATTGTGAGTACCCCTAATATAAAAGTAAAGAAGAATGAAACCATAACCTACAATCCACATTGGTGGAATAACCTTGAAGAATTTTACATCGATGTCGAAAGAGATTCATCATCAACTCTTCAACTCTTCTCTCTATTTCTTCTCAACTATTCTCAACAAATATTTTACTTCTCAACTATTCAGCATTAGATGAAATATGTTTTGTATATCGTTTAGATAGTTAATTTTTTAATAACGGACCTAAATATGTTATGGGGGTGTCCGGTTTTTTGTGACCTATTGTTTTTTTCCCATAAATCGATAGAGGGGTACGTGGTATACCCATCAAGACTATTTTGACGACATGAAATTGAAAGGGTGCTTCAAATTTCGAATTTGAAAACGTGATGACTCACCCGGTCATTTTTTGAATATTTTCGTGTATCGGCAACAGTGCACACTGGAATAATAAAAGTTTGTATCGACCCAGTTAGTCAAATTAAACTTGTCAATTATCGTAGGAATATAAAGACGACAGGAGAGAGGGCCGACTTGCCTAAAAGACCGTTAGAATTCTGAAGTTATATGTTTTAAGAACGTGCGAGAAGGCCGGAGGAGATGGTAAACATATAAACATAACCTCATTGTTTTTTCGTCAAATGTGTGGTGTAGAGTGAATTTATGTGAATTAGCCACATAAAAACCGTGGATCATTCCAAACTCCACCATAGGCAGGTTGCTACAATCAGAATCAAACTTTCATGATCTACACAATATCAGAGAAGTAATCATTACTACTGTGATTTAGGTCTATAATTATTATCTTTGACAGAAGGTTGTCCAGGCTCTCGAAGTTGGCCATGTTCTTAAGTATCCGAAGAAAACACTAAGTATTCGCCAACGAATTTAATTTCTTCAATTTAATTATCTTCTCGTTGAACACCGAAGTAAATGTGCACCTATAAGTGCAGATATTACTGTCGCCAGTGTCGCCAGGAAATATACGATGAATGCAAAAAAAAGGGAAGGAATTTCTCTAAAACGCTAGCAGACACAAAGGTAACACGCGAAAGAGTGAGCAAAGAGCAAATAACAAAGTTAGGTTATGTTTGTGTTTACATTTTACTCATCTTGCAAGTTGCAAGCGCTTTGAATTGTTCCGTCATAATATGCAGCATTGCCAGCTCATATATAGAATCAAATTTTCTAGGGAAATAACCGGATGAGTCATCACGTTTTGAAATTCAAAATTTAAAGTGCCCTTTCAATTTCATGCCGTCAAAATGGTCTCGTTGGATACATCACGTTCCCCTCTATCGATTCATGGGAAAAACACATAGGTCAGAAAAAACCGGACACCTCCATTCCATCTTTTAATTTTTTTTCCCTAAAATATAATTTTTTTCCTCTCTAAATATGACCATTAATCACCCTTATATCCAACCCTTTAAAAAACTAAAGTCTCGGCTTAGCTTCGGTGAAGTGCTCTTTATATTCAACACATTATTACATACATATGATAAGTTGCAGCGACAGCTTAGATGGAAAGAGAGCAGATTCTAAGAGCAATAGGGCCACTAGACACGAGGGTGGGAAACAGAAGAAAATTTGGAACCTTAATAAACTCACAAAAAAGTTTTTAGAAATCTTGTCTGAAAAGTATTTGTACAAACCTTTTTGTAAACTTTTTTTGAAAGATATCAAGAGATTATTTGTCACGGACATTTGCTCTTTTCAGCGAGCTCTCATTGAAAGTTTTCTGAAAACTTTAACTACCTTCATTGAAAGCTATCTGAAAGCTTTTTAAAAACTGTCGTACTATGTGGGAATTTCGAGATTTTCCTTAGATACCTCGTTTAGTTAGTCAAATAAGGTTCCATTGTGGTTGTAATAACTCTTAACCTTTAACAACCGAAGGTTGTCCAGCTTCTCTAAGTTGGCCGTGGCAAATGTAAACCAAAAGAAAACATGAAGTCTTGGCTAACTACTTTATAAAGTAGTTGGCGAAGACTTGGTGTTTTCCTTTGCTTTAAACTCTTAACCTGACTGGCACTACTACTGCTCTCATATATAATAAACGACAACATAGAATGCAATCTACTGTTAAATACCTCTGTGTATCGTTCTGTCCGACATTCCCCCTGTTCCAGGGCAACCTCCTCCAGCTCCAGCCGCTCAGGGCTCGGCCCCTGTTGCTGTCCGCACTCGCTGGTGGTACATCCTCTGGGTTCGGCGAGTAGAAGTTGCCGATACGTCCTGGCGCCCAGAACCTACAGTTACAGCAGATCGTTTAAATGATGGAGAATTGAATCCACACCACAAAATGGTACAAGGCAAGTCAATTAGAAAATAGTACAAAAATATTCATATATATAAATTTAGGAGTATTGTACAATAAAAGAGACAGAATGGACATATATATAGAATTGTTTAAAATAACGCCCAGTTTTTCATAATACCCAGTAGTACAACAGGGTAAAGCGTAACTAGTAATAACCTAGTTCTATTGACTTCCTAAAATAAGATATACTAGTGAATAGTAATTAGACCAAGCTGAGAAGTTCTCCATATAATAATCAATCCTGGGTCTGTGCGTGGAAATCATATGGATATTGTAACATCTAGTCGTAAGTCCCTATTACGATCTAGATGAAACATAATATCTTAGTTAGGGTACCTTGAAGATATCCTGCTGATCTCGTTGAACACCTTGCCTTTGGGTACTTATACATAATCTAAACTACTATACCTATATAAGTGTGCTTTTTTCTATGAAACGATCTTTATTCTTTGGTTTCAGCCGGGAACGTACCTGTCTGTGGAATGATGGCTCTCCCATGGGTAAACTTGCGGTCCAGCCGGTACCGACGGGTACCTGCACTCCTCGCAGCAGCTGCAGTAGGTCGCAGGAGGCATCGGCGGTCCTCGGACCGAACCGTGGTTGCTGGGCGGACCGGAGTGCTGTTGGTAGAAGGACCTGCACCTCAGCTCCAGCTGTTCCCAATACATTTTCTTCTTCTCGTGACTGCGAGGGAAACGAGTGTTAGATTTTAGAGGTGAGGGTATTAACTAGTTCTGCAATGGGCTCATGATGTTCTTACTTACCTTAAGAGTTGATAGACTAGCATGCAGGAAAATATGCAGACCAAAATGCCGCTAACGGAGAGGCCGAACATGGCCCTCAGGCAAGAGTATAGGGCTCCGTGTATCACCTCGCAGTCTGGGGTGGCGTCGAATACGTATCGCATGCCTGGAAATATGAGCAGATGTGGAAATTTGTTTGTTCAAAAAGATAAGTAATGAGAATAGTACAGTTCCAGTGATTAATCACAATATCCAGAAAAGAATCTAGTAAAACGATGGACCATTGTTTTCTTAACGGTTTAATTGAAAATCAGTACCTATCAATAATTTTTGAATACAAGCCGAAGGTTGACAAACTTTTTGCTAATTAAAAAGTTATGCTTTTTTAACAGAAGTACAAAACTTAAAAGACTACAAAGCGAACCGAAAAAAGTTGTTGGTAAAATTTGTGCAAAATGAAAATTAATGTACTCCAAAAAAGTCTTATAAAATTTTGCCTTATCTTCAATGCTTGTGGAGATAAATACCTGTAATTGTTAATTGTAATAACCATGATCCTAGGGTACTGTATTATCGAATCAAAAACAAAATAGGGTTGAATAAAGTGATAAAGGCTCCATATCAGTATAGCAATAGAATTTTGAGTTTTCTTTGATTTTTATGTAATTTCGATCTGAAGAAAAAGAAGTAAAATAGGGCAATTTTAGGGAAACTGTTTTAAAAAAATCATTATGGTAGAAATCCATGGTCCATTTCTAAGATTTCTAGGTACCCTAGCAACATGTTTTCCTAAACCCTTACAATCGGTAAAATGGTTTAGGGAGAACGTGATCCTAGGGTAATGTATCATAGCATATAAACGAAGCAGAGTTCAATAAAAAAAAAATAAAAGATCATTCTACATAAGCACATTCAAAGAATCTTGATATATTCTATTACTTTTTATTCGAAAAATTCCCCAAAGTTACCCAATTTTACTTACTATTTTTAGATGTAGTCTTCTAGATTTTTCTAGATTTTTAGATTTTAGATCTTTTCGAATTTAGAATGTCTATTTCTTTATTGGATCCTATTTTGTTGATTAGGCAGTATGCTACCCTAGGATCATATTTATGTACGATTAAGGTAATTATCTCCATGAACGTTGGAGATAGAGCAAAACTTTATGGAACTTTTGGAGTATATTTTCATTTTACACCAGTATTAACAACAAATTAGCTATAGAGCTACAGCGATTTAAACAAATAATTTGTTCATAACTTTTGTTTACACCAACTTACGAAAAAATCCGTTATTTTTCCTACAAAACGACTCCTAATTACAAAATTTGCCTCACTGCGTCCTTAATATTTAAATTAGAGAAACAAAAATTTTCGTGCTTCTTTATTTCAGAAAATAACACTAAGACTGCATTTACCATTAAGAATTTTACATGAAGTACAGTCAATTCAAAGCATTCATATGAATTCACAAGTATTCGTATTAACGTTTCGGTCTGATATAACCAATATTAACTAAATAATCTGACTCGCGGACTTTAAATTGAATCAATATTTTCTCGAGTCTCAATGCGACAAGTCTTTGACGAGTAAATGTTAGCGTTCGACTCAAAAGTGCGTTAAAAAATAATAAATAACAAAAACTAAAAAATATTAATTATTATTAAAAATAAGTTTATTATTTATATTATAACAATATTTTAGTTTATAAGTAAAAGCCTCTTTGTGTACAGGCACATACGGTGCCTCCTCCAGAGTATTATGCAATCTTTGAACCTTTGAACTAATGTATTGAATCGGCATAAAATATAATATGCCTACATATATGTATAAATACACAATTGAAAAATTTATAAATAATTGTAAGATTGTATTGATCAAAAAGGCAAATAATAAATAAATAAATAAATAGATAAACCATAACAATTACCATCATCTGAAGCGGTGTGGGCCTCTAAGAGCACGGAGTAGCAAGTGCAGGTCCTCGTCTTTTGCGTGTAGACGCATTCTCGTAATGTCTGTAACCTGTTCATGTGGATGACCGTCGTCGTTATTGTCACCAGGACGCAAGTTAAGGCACATACTAAGCAGCAGAGGCCGCAAACTTTGATCTGAAAATAAAGCTGTCAATCTATTTGGAGTCTGCTCAAGTAGCCAGATTATACATGTTAAACCTACATACTAACATATTCTAAAAGTTTGAAACATGAAGGCTAAAATCTCTAAACCTACTTGCTTTGCTTTCGGAAACTTTTAATCTTGCGAAGATATCTACTTTTAGAGAGACCTACAGAACATAATATAAAGCTTTAAACCTAGAGCGAAACATAGTACCTAGACCATATCTGCCACGAAGTGACACCCACTACCACAGCTCAATTACACTGATTTTTCTTAAAACTTACTTCCCCTACATTTACTGCTCTTTATTTATTTTCCTGTTTCTATTACGGAAAAGAATTCTAATGACGTTTTAATTTTAATTCCAACTTTTAATAACCGTTCCACTGTCGAATACATATAAGGTCTAATTAGATTTTTGGCTAAATCTTCTCAAAAGAGCACTTCACCCTTATAGGCGTTTTAGAGTCTCCTGAATTCAAAAAACATGTTTTTGAAAAAATGTATGTCTGTTGTACGTTCTTCTCGAAAATTAAAAATTACAAACGATTTGAACTTTTTATTTGGACTTGGTATTATACCAGGACACAATTTTCGGTTTTTGGAAATTCTCTCAAAATTCACACAATATTTTTTCTAAACTTTGACCATTTGTTCTATTATCGAGTGTGTGTAATAAAGTATAATAACACCTTTGGCTAAATCTTTTCTAAGAACACTTTACAATTATGATTTTTTTCAGTTTTTGGAAATTTTCTCAAAATCTTCTAAAATGTTTTTTATAAACTTTTTATAGAAATATAATATATATATATATATATATATATATATATATATATATATATATATATATATATATATATATACATTTATAAATGAATATAAATAAAGTATCTATTCTATTATTGGCTACGTTAATAAAGTTTAACAACATTTTTTACTAAATCGTTTTTGAAAGACACTCTTGTCGTTTTTGGTTTTATGAAATTTTCTCGAATTCCTTGTGAAGAATTCTGCTTAGACTTTGAGTATTTATTCTAGTATCGGATGTTTATAATAACCAAAGGGCGGATAAAATGCAAAATGCATTTTTTGCATTATTTGCATTTTCTTCGTTTTTTTCTTCAAATTTGCATTTTTTTTCCAATCGTGCATATTTTGCATTTTTCTTTACAATCTGCTGGATATTTAGAAAAACAATGTGCTGATGAGTGACAAATCAACTTATTGACAATATAAGTTATAACTGGAACTGTAATCAAGTACCTTTACTATCTGGCAGGGGTTCATTTTCATAAGGGTTGTTTTTACCTGGGTAGTCTAATAGGAGTAGGATGTGCTTAATGACATATTATACTTAAAATTCGTAGAAAGGCTTATTTTGATCGCGGGGCAGGGTTAGCTGTTAGTGTTAGTGTGTTTCTTAATCCTCTCCGGCCATTGTACCGGTTTTAGGACCAGGTTGATGTTCTTCCAATTTGTCACTACCTTTAGAGAAGTTAAATTCAACGGTTGTTCTGTAAAGTTAAAAATGCCCAAGACAAATTTAATTGAAGTGTGGATTAAACCTTATAGTGAGCTGAAGTGGGATGGTGACAAATTATTTTGCACAACATGTTCGAAAATAGTAAGTACATAGAAAGCAATAACTACCTAGAACCTAGATTAATTTAACTGAATTAATACTGAATAACTTAGTATCTTTATAACTTAATTTAATTAACTGAATTAGTAATTCATTTACTTGCTTACAATATTCCAATTATGACAATTATTTTGAGTGGATATCTACGTAGATATCAATTAATGTGGCCATTCATAAATTACCTGGCGCATTTTTGCACTTTTTACTTTATCAAAGAATTGTGAATGGCCCCTATATAAGTCAAAGCAGCTGAATTTATTTTACTTTCAATTTTAAGTCCTATTCTTCTTTTAAAATTAAGAAACAAAACATATTTTAACAGTACCTTCTTCATATTATTATTTAAATATTTAAAAATTCGACTCTCCACAATAAACTCTTATTTATAAAAACTAATTATTCTTTTGTTTCTAAAACTATGGTTCAATTGCAAAATACATGTATGACTCTGGTTCAAGCAGTTCAATTATTAAATGTTTTTGAAGCGGAATGTAGAAAGGTACATGGAAACATTGGAAAGTTAGTTTTGTCCAAATTTTCCAGTACTATACAAGCTAACGAAGGATTTTCTGTGTTAAAAACTGTCGCAATAATGTTTACGGGCGACTTTAATTGTATAATTGATGTAAAACCAAATATTGTACACACATTAAAATACGCTCCTCTTACGTCAGTAGATGTAGAACGAACTTTTTCTATTTTCAAACATATGTTTACTGATAGAAGACAATCTTTTCTTATTGAAAACTTTGAAAAACATATAATTATAAATGCATTTTGTGCCAGCATTAATGAATGAAAAATGAATTATTATTTTATAGTCTGTTTTTTCCTATTTCTTTTGTATATCTATGTACCTATACATAATATAATATAATATGTAGTATTGAAACTAAATTGTGGTTTGTAATAAAATCAGATACATTTTAAACAAGAGTATTCTTTTTCCTTAATCCAGGACGATCCAAACGAAAAAAAAAAGTTTTTTAAGCATTTGCATTTTTTACCAAATTTTATGCATTCCTTGCATTATTTTGAAATTTTCGTGCATTTTTTTGAAATTTTCGTGCATTTTAATGCGCATTTTTTCAAACTATTCACGTGCATTTTTTCCGCCCTTTGATAATAACATATATAATATATATAAGAAAGTGGTGCAAGCAACACATCGCCATTTTTTAAAGACATATTCATCAATTGAGTCACTTGAGTGTAGGTATAACATGTTTATTCTTCACTAAAAAAGTATTGTTGGGGAGCAATTTTTGTGTTTGTTCTCTTAATTTTATTTTTTATGTGGTTTCACTCACCAAGTAACTGTATCTGTTTTTTCTTCGAGCTAGACTCATGACGCATATCCCAGTAAGTATTAACTGGAAATAAACAATAGATTAATTTTAAAAAACCAAAAATTAGTTATCTAAATAAACAAAAATAAAACACTTTAAAAGCTAAATGTGTGTATTATATCCACTTACCATAGTCGCAGGCACGAAAGTGGGAATGGTCTCGAAATATCCTAAAGTCGAAGTGTACGACCTCAACAAGAAGTATACGGCTAAGAAGAGGGCACCAAGTATGGTAGATAGGCCGCCGCAGGCGCAGCACCAGAAGACGTATTTCCTTATGCCGCTACTGCTTGGATTTGCTGGAAAAAATGGAAAATTTCGTTAACTACTAAATTGTTTAAAACTAGCTTACAGTTTCAATTTTTTTAAATGCCAACAGAAACTGTGTGGATGAGAACCTCATAGACAAAAGGCTTTAGAGTCTACATGGAAAACATTTTTACATGAGGCTTACAGTCTCATTTTGATGTCGTTTTTTACGATTTTCACTGGGATTTTCTAAATAACTAGCACAACAGCCTTTAAAAATTAATCAAAACTATTATCAAAACTTAATATTCAATAAAACTCCTTACGGTCCTTAGTGAGGTTTGCTAATTAACCTCACATTTCTATTAGTATTTTCAGTTTTGATTAATTTTGTCCAAATTAGCCCTGGCAGCAAAAACAGACGTTAGCTACACTTAAAAAAGTTTAATTAACTTTAATATTCTTTTCGTAAAAGTCAGTTAACGCTTATTAACGCTGTCAAAATGCTTCTTAAAGTAACCTCACGAAATTTCAATGTTTAAATTTGAACGAATTTTGAACATAACTGAAACTGAGTATCAATTAAAAAAACTTAATTCCATTAAATTTTTTATTTAAATGAAATGAAAACATTTAAAAAAACGTACTAAAACTTCCATTTGGCTAAGTCAGTTTTCATTACAGGTCTTCAAGAATTTTGCTTTTATTTTCGATAAATTGAATATTTTAATTTTGTTGCAATTCTTCGCATTTTATACTAGAACTTTCTGAATATATATACATGATGAATATCAATATATAATGAATATTTCTGTCAAAATATTAACTGTAAGCAAACTTTGTAACTCATACCAAAGCAGAATTTATTAACAGAAGCATGAACAAAACCTCAGTTCGACAAAATTCCTCTATGACACTTTACTGAAGTTTGCCAAGGAAATATCAACGCCTAGTTTCGAGTATATTTCGAATTTTGAATAACTATTCAACAATTTTAAGTGATTTTTGAAATGTTTTCAATTCATATAAGCAGATTCTCTATATTCTAACCAAATTCAAAAATTCGTTAAATGCACTATCCACTATCCTAACGTTGATAAAATCCGACAACTATTAATAAAGGTTTGTTAAGTAATCTTAAAAAAGGTCAACATCGAGTTTTTTTAAAAATTTCGAATTTCACGAAGATAAAGGCAATATCTAAAAATGCACATAAGTCGCTATAATTGTGCTGATTTTAGCTCCTAACTAAATCCTAAAATTCTCCAAATTAACAAATTTTCATGAATTTATAGGAGTATTAACTATAATTTACTAATTGTAATCATTTCTATGAAATTAAAACTAAATTTCGAATGATTAACGATTTTCAAAACAAACTAAATTTCGCAAATATATAAATCAAGAAACGACGTTTTTTATCGTAACACACACAATTAGTCAAGATTTATCAAATAGTTTCATAAGTTTCATCGTGGATGAAATGAATACTTTACCTACAGCTTCCCATATTAAGAAATTTTTGATGTTTTGGTGCCAAACCATCAAATGTATAAGCAAACTTACAACTGAGATTATTAGTCAATTTTGAAGTGTTCAAAAATAGTAACAACCTTTTGAAATGTTGTGATTTGGTAACTTCCTACAGCTCCTCGGTGAATTTTATTAAGTAATCTCATGAAATTTGAACTTTTCAATTTGAACAAATTTCGAATTTTATGGACAAAAGTGAACGTCCATTTTTAAAAATTTGTAACAAGAAAGGAATTTGATAATACTCCGTTAAGTTTTCATTCAAATATTCTTAAGAATCCTAAAAGTTGTTTTTTAGATGTTTTAAATACTTTTTGAATGTCTTAATGTGGCTTTTATTACTTACGATTGCTTACTTACAAGCTGTAAGCAGATTCTCAAAAAAGAAATTATGAGCTAAATTTGAAAATTGGTACGAAAAATCTACAGAAATTTGATGAAACTTCTTGAAATTCACTAAAATTTCTTAAGGTACCTAACGGAATATCAACGTTCAACGTTTCAATGATATTTGACTTTTGTAAACGAAACTAGAAGTCAATTTTGCCAAATTATTAAAAAACATCAAAAATTCAATTTCACTTTTAGTCACACTGCGCTTAATTTTTCATTTAAGTTTACGTAAGAATGTTACAAAGTTCCTGATATTGAAATTGAACAGTTTACCAGTTCTGATACTAATAGCATATTTTAAAAGCTTTCAGAAATATTAACACGGACACTTTCTAAAAATTCTGCTACGACCTTTCACTGAAGTTTGCCAAGTAATCTCATAAAAATCCAACGTTCAGTATTTGTATTTAGACTAAATACAAATTTCAAAAAAAATTTAGGCGTTATTTTCAAATCTCTAACTACAAGCACTTTTTGTAACTGATACTTCCAGGCAAATGCAAAAATTCGTCAAGTACACTAAACAAATTTTATTGACGTTCTACGACTATTGAAATATTTCAAGTAGTACTCTCAGGAAATTTCAACTTCAAATAAATTTCGAAGTGCAGAATGAAGCTAAAGGTCGATTTAAAGAAGTTATGAAAATTCAGTGAGACTCGTAATTTGATAAGTCGCTAGTGTAAGTAAACTTATAACTAACATTTCTACATAAATTAGAAAATTTGCTAAATTCGCTAACTAAATTTTGGTACAATTGCATTAACTTAAATCGGGTAAAATGGCTTAAAATTAAATTTGGTACTAGTAAGTATTCCTATGAAACTTAAGTCTAATTTTGAATTAGTTTTGAAATTCATATACCAAACTAAATGTATATTTCAAAAATTCGTGAAAAATATACCGAAACTACCTTTTTGAACAAAACGAGCAAGACACTCTATTAAATTTTTTTTATTGGTACGCTATTTTGCCTACTTATAACATGCTTTGGCGTGCGTAAATCGGGCTTTATCGCACGCGCGTGTTTTAAAGTCGCCATGGAAACGTATCAACAACAGCCATATCAACCAATAGCAGAGCGTTTTTGGCCGTAGCCGGACAAGCCGATTGGTCGCACGACGTGCGACGGGCCGTCACGAAGCGTCCCGAGTGTCATTCAAATTAATCATATTGGGTATGTATTTGGTTTTGGTATAAAAAATGGTACCAATAAAAAAAAAATAGCGTAAAGTATTCGTGGATAACTGCTCTTTCAAACACTTGCTCTATTTCGAGCACTCCGGCTACGCCGTCGTGCTCGAAAACTCGCTCGTGTTTGAAAGAGCTGAATATCCACTCATACTTTAATATACTATTATTGAACAGTTTTATACAAGGTTTCATATGTAATGAATACTTTCGAACTTTACAGTAATTCCACGATTATTCACTACTACTATCTAAATCTAATAATCTCTCAAAGTCATGAATAATTTTGAGTAATTTTTGATGTCCTGTTAGCAAATTTGCAACTGAGATTATTAGTTATTCTTCGAAAATATTAACAAAATTTGGAAATTTTGCAATTTAGCAAGTTCATTGAAGTTCACTGAAAAGTTAATCTCATAAAATTTGAAAGTTTAATTTTGCACAAATTTAGAGTTTTATTAACGTTAAGTACTTAATTTTAAAAATTTGTAACAATATTCACCGAAGCTCTTATTTTATCTATACCGCCCACATCTTTTTAGTTTTATAGAGATAAATTTTAATATTCACAAAGTTACAAACAGTAAGGTAAGTTACAAATTTAAGAGACAAATTTGAAAATTCGTTAAAAATATTAATCAAATTTTGGTGAAGGTCTCTACGACCATCCGCTGAAATTTCTTAAGGTACGTAACGAGATATCAACTTCAAGTTTGAATAAATTTCGAGTTATAATGATCTAAAAATTCGTAATAAAAACCTACTGCAACTCAACAATTTTTCATCAAAAAGTAAGTTAAGACTTAGAAAATTTTATATTTGGCATTTCGAATCCTTTCTGAGTTGGTTCGACGTTAACCTACACCAAACTTACCCTAACGCGATTTGATAACCTGCTTCAGATAATCGAATTTACTAAACCAGATTAATTAAATTAAATTACAGTAATTCCACGATTATTCACTACTACTATCTAAATAATCTCACAAAGTCATGAGTAATTTTGAGTAATATTTCATATCCTGGTAGTAACTACCAACTGTAAGCAAATTTGCAACTGAGATTATTAGTTATTTTTCGAAAATATTAACAAAATTTTGAATTTTTGCAATTTGGCAAGTTCATTGAAGTTCACTGAAAACTTAATCTCATAAAATTTGAAAGTTTAATTTTGCACAAATTTACAGTTTTATTAACGTTACTTAATTTTAAAAATTTGTAACAATATTCACTGAAGCTCTTATTTTATTTATACCACCCAAATCTTTTTAGTTTTATAGAGATACATTTTAATATTTCAGTGTTGATGCAATTCCTTATGATTATTGATAGGACTTTTAAAAAGTTCGAAGTAGTTAATTTCATGGAGTTGTAACTTTCTGTTATAAATAATTTTTGACATGTTACTAACAAAATTACAAACAGTAAGTTAAGTTACTAATTTAACAGTCAAATTTGAAAATTCCTAAACAATGTTAACCAAATTTCGGTGAAGGTCTCTACGACCATTCGCTGAAATTTCTTAAGGTACGTAACGAGATATCAACTCCAATTTTGAATAAATTTCGAGTTATATTGATCTAAAATTTCGTAAAAAAAACCTACTGCAACTCTCACAATTATTCATCAAAAAGTAACTTAAGACTTAGAGAATTTTATATTGGTCATTTCGAATCCTTTCTGAGTTGGTTCAACGTTAACTTGCACCAAACTTACCCTAACGCGATTTGATAACCTGCTTCAGATAATCGCATTTACCAAACCAGATTAATTAAATTCAATTACGCCAACATACGAAATTACGAAATGTTTTCCATGTGGAAAACATGATTGTCTGATAATATTATTTAGATGCTTTATGTATCTGATGTATAATTATGTATAATCTGATATAAATGATACATTTAAATTGGGATTTCCATGTCCAACATATATTAAAAAAAACATCTGGTACCTATATGTCTTTCACAGATTAAGATTAATGTTAACACTAAATACATTAATACAACTCATGCATGGACTTTTCCTTAGTATATCAAATTATGGAATACTATGTTGGATTGGCCTATATAATACCACCATTTCACCACTTAAAAACAAAATTTCTACAAAGTACAACCAGAACAAGATGTAAAGCACTGGAATTACCAAAATATAAATTGACTTTTGGTCAAAATAGTTACAATTATGTATCAATAAAAACTTTTAACAATCTTCCAAATGAGCTAAAGGTCTTGAACAAATCTAAGAAATTAAGAAAAAATAAATTAGAGAAATGAACTAGAGGCGATAAATCTTTGAACTATAAATTGTGAAACTTATAAATAATTGTAAGATTGTATGGATCAAAAAGGCAAATAAATAATAATAATAATAATAATAATGTTTATTTCAACGTAACAAGTTAACTAAATAAATAATTTAAAGTATTTGGGGAGGAAAGAAATAATTCAACGGGGGAAACGGCGGCCTTTGCTAAATTGGTTTTAAAATTCTCCTGTATTACCTGCATGGGGTATATGGTGAGGAGGGTAAGGTTGAATAGTGGAAGGTATGTGGTACTGGACCATCTGTATCACTGGATAGCCGTGCATCTTCCCAACAAAGATATCGCACCCACCACGACTATAATATCACAATACTAATATTATTGTATGGCACAGTTCGAAGATCTAATCACCGTTCATTTGGCACATCGTTGATTTTCCGCGCCTCGCGAAAAGTACGTGCCCAGCTTTTTGCTCGGGCTGGTGAATTTTGATTCCCGCTTCGCTCTCGGGGTGAGAGAGTGTCCCCCGATCGACAGGGCCGTAACGGTAACGTTCCAACCCCGAATCCTGTCGCCAAGGGAAAACGGTTAATTCGTAATGAGATTCTGAGGGAGGCGATGCCGTAGTAACCCCTCGGCGGCGTCGAAACCAATTACCCGTCGCGGATTTAACACCCCCCAATACCTCAGGTCGGTATCGATCCCGGAGGGGTGCTGGGTCCGACCCTGGCCCGCGTCGTCATAGTGACGCAAATCGTAGTCTTTTCCGTCTAATAGTCAATATTTACGTCACTCCCTCGCCCTTTCTCTGTCTCGCCCTTACGGCGATGTCATTGCTGGGCTCGTCGGATTGTCGGCGCTTAATTAATAATTCGATCAAGAGGGGGTAGTTTTTAAGTAAGTCCACTTGTTGGATAAACAACGCGGGATTCGGAGGGGTCTTACTTGGATTACCTCGGTTTGAGGTGGGGTGGTTTTCTCGGGGTGTGGGGGTGAATGTGTCGTTGGTATCTTCAACCAATTTTTTGGGTTTCTTAGCGAAAAGGCAAAATAGAACCACTCTACTCCAGTTAATCTATACCAAATTCAAAAAAATTATACAGGTATTTTAAGGTTCTAAATGTATTTGGGGGGTACTAGATGACGAATCCGTGAAGACGTACCTACAGCTAATTTTACTCCGTTTTTTTTTAAACAATCAAAAGTGAAAAAAATCTGTTTTTGTTCATAAAACGTTTCCGTTACAAATTTAACAAAAATACTTTAGAGAAAAGTTGTAGCCCGTTAAAAATCCTTTCATTTGACGTTTTACAAATTCAAATCGGTTAACAAATGCCTCAGATAATGACAAAAAACACTTATTTTTACACTAATTTATAAATGTTAATCAATTTCATATTAACATAACAATTTTTATATAACCCTTTGAAAATGAGGCACTTGATGAGTTTTTAAGGTGTGCTAAATTTCAGCCAGATTGATCAAATAGTCTATAAGTTATTCTAATTGTTTATTCCAGAAGGCAATTGTTTAAACAAAATTGTCCTTGCCTAAATAATGAATCTGGGTAAATTTTGAAAGTTGAAATAGATTTTATGTGGCTTTAGCTGTAAAATATACCAAGAAAACTTTATATATTTTTCAAATTTGTTATTAAAAATATCGTTAGAAAAAGGTGTTACTTTGTAGCTAATAAACATTTAGAATAACTTTATTATTATTCATGATACAAACTCGTGAATGGGTGTATTGGATAGCTGGAGTCAAAACACACGTTCTCAAAAAAAAGAACCTTCTACGACCAATAGGAACCGAGATAGCTTTTTTTTATAAAAAAAATGATATCTCCATTGTTTATAAATATTTAGAGCTGAAATTTTAACACATTATAAATGAATATCTTAGTTTTGTGATTCCATTGATAGATTTGGTATTCACGCAACGTGTAAAAAGCTACAGCCTCTTGAAGTTAAGATATTCATGAGAAACTGCCTTTTTTTAGGCAAAGACAATGGCAAACAATAATTGCCTTCTGGGATAAACAATTACAATAACTTGTAAACTACTTGATCAATCTGGCTGAAATTTAGCACACATTATAAACACATTAAATGCCTTATGTTTGATAAGTTATGTTAAGTGTTATTATGTTAATAACAAATTTATTAATATTTATAAATTAGTGCAAAAATAGGCGTGTTTTGTCATTATCTCAGGCATATGTTAACCGATTTGAATTTGTGAAACGCCAAACTAAAGGTTTTTTAATGAGCTACAATTTTTGTGTAAAGTATTTGTCTTGAAAATATAAAGGAAACGTATGAAGAAAAACATTTTTTTTTCAATTTTGACCATTGTTTAAAAAAAAATTAAGTAAAATTAGCTGTACTTCTTCACCGATTCGTCATCTAGTACCCCCCTCCCCCCAAAAAGATCTTTTAGGACCTTAAAATATCTGTATAAATATTTTCCAGCTTTTTTTTCTATCTACACTGGACTATACTATATACCTTGTAGGTAACGATAAATACCTAAATACCATTATCAAAGTTCCTAGGAGATTTTCAATAAGGCTGGAATAATATGCAAAGAAAACTCTATAAAACATGCGCATATAATGAAGGGCCGTTAGGTTTAAACCTCGGAACGCAATTATAGTCAACGGATTTTCGTAAAACCTTTCTTATTGTATTGTTGAGGGCTCAAATAAAAATGTTTACCCATTAAATCTTTTCGCTTTACCCTTAAACAACTTGTTATTAACAATTTAATGCAATATTCAAAAAAAGCGATGAAAACATATTTCGCAGAGTAGATTTTCATTTTATACACAATGTATAATATTTATGTAATAACTTTAGTATTAATGAACAATTTTGCAACTAAAAAACATTAATTTGTTAGGTAATAACATATTTATTTCAACATATTTAAAAATCGATTGTAAGACTGATTTTATTTATCTATTACTTTCTACCTCTTTTACTTCCATTCCCCCTGCTTTTCAAATTTTTATTTATATTTCGCCTAGAGAAAACAACACGTGGTTCGCCTTATATGAGATAAGCTCGAAATTCCGTTGTTAAAGTGGAATATTATCGAAACACGACTCAAGTGTCTGGCCCATCCCTAAGAACGGGAAAAGGGAAGATTCTGAGTGCGTTACAGTTTTAAAAAGGCGTGTTAGTCTTATATCATCGTTCATGAGAGTTGGTGTTGTTAAGTACGTGAAATTTATTTAACTGCAAAAGACATTCGTATTAAGCAGAGTAATTGGAAGAAGCCACTAATTGGTGAGTTTATCACTGAGCCATTCATTCTTAGACTGTTGATTAACTAACTAACTCTTTAATTAATTAACCATCGATATTTAGAAATGAGAAATAATCGTATTTGTCTCTATTTGGTATTCCAAAGATTATAGTCAGTCACTATTAGCACGGTGCCGCCTTTTATCTCGAGGCACAGTACTTCGCGCGTCTCTCCCTTAGTACTCATTGCACGTTCTTGGGGTAATTGCCACTAGGAGGTGACGGGTACCTTGCGCGTCCCTCCCCTGGTACCATTGCACGATTAGTACTAGTGTATTGCGTTTTCCTAGGATCTCGGGTGGTACTTCGCGCGTCTCTCCCTTAGTACCATTGCACACTCGACCCTAGATGTTTATGATATTGGTGTTTCCTAGTAGCTGGGGCGGGTACTTCGCGCGACTCTCCCTTAGTACCCCCTGCACGCCCAGTACTAGTGTGTTTGAGGTCTGGTGGGTATTTTGCGCGTTACTCCCCTAATACCCATTGCACAAGCCAGACGAAAATAGAGAGAAAAACGATGAACTATTATACTGTCTGATTTAATATTTGTTCTGATCACTTGATTCTACAATTTCACCAAGTCTAAAGTAATAGAGTTTATTATTGTATATATATACTATTAACAGAGAGAATGAGTTGCTCAAAGTCGTTTTTATTTCTTTGTTCCAGAAGTGCCGTCGTCTCGATCTAAAGCGTCTTGATCTTAAGCGTCTCGAACCTAAGACCACTCGCCATCTGGCCCACACAGACAATTTTTTGTCAAACAAGTCAAGTGCCTACACCATTTACTCTCATTACTATTATTATTATTATTATTATTATTATTATTACATATCAATATAATCATTTACATATATTATTATACTTCCAATTTAATTAAAAGTGGGATCATATATTACTAAATAATCAAAATTGGGATTATTACTATTATCATAATTTTTATATATACTACACGATGAAAATACGTTTGCAGACTAGATTTGTTTGTATATTCAATAGACGACATTGATTAGTCACTATAGTACAAATTAACAATGTACAACGAAAATATAATACTTTGTTAATAGCAATTTATTCCAAAATTTAAAGATATTGTAAAGGAAAAATGGCACAAATGGAACATATAAAGAATTGACATTCCCGCAATGATTTCACAAAATATAAGTAAGTTTTGCTTAAACAAAGTGAGCCCTGGATCAGCAATTTTGGTTGATGGCAATAGGGTCAAATATCATTAAACATTCAAGGTGTTACTAATATACATATAGATTTTCTCGTTAACCAGTAAATCTTTTGTGATTGAATTTTGATAGTAACTTCTATTTTGTGAAAGTTGCAAGGATAGAGCTTTTTCTAAAAATAAAAAATATTTTAGATTCGAAAAATAGTTTGTTTTTATTTAAACAAGTAATGAACCAATATAGATCAACGAAGTTTCAAATTAATCGTTTTTCTAATGTTCATAAAATAGAAAACAAAAACGAATACTTATGTTGGGTTTCAGGTATATACTTAAAAACACATTTTTCATAACTTTTTGCATATTTAAACAAAGATTTATGTTCTCAATATCTAAAACGAGATCAAATTATTTTTATCTAATTCAACTCGATTATACACCATGTACTTCTAAGCACTTTGCCATCACACAAACTATCTACAATCCACAATCATAAGGAATGTTTGAACAATGCTTACAGATGATCAACATCCAGTGACGCTTCCAATAGTTTACAAAATTAACTTAACCAACTGCAAAGGACGTTATTAAAACGAAAAATGAAAATCGACGAACCTAAATCGATCCATATAACATTTTTCCTTCATTTTACTTTTAAGCAAAAAGCATTGCAACACAATTCCTAGTCTTCTACATAGACGGTTTAACTGTCAAAAAGCAAAGCCTGATACACTAAATTAATAGGCCGATAGGAAGTAAATCCCACTTAACACTAACCCCAAAACAATCAATAATCCTACCTGGTGCTCTGGAGTCAAACACTGGAAGACCAAGTGAAACCAACAAAACCCTTAGAGGTTAGCCAAAAATTCTATGGATGATCACAAGGGCGCACTAGTACATAATCAATAAAATCGTAGGTGCTAACCTGAAGTACCACCCACACAAGACACCATTCTATTACCTACACATCGTTATACTAACAAACCGAAAATAAAACAACTATAAGTTATCAAAATATTTTACTGCATCCAATTCTCTAAGAAGACAGCTAAAGATGAAAAACACACTAGCCATCCTACCTTTTGATTGGATAAAGAAAGATGTAGTATCGTCTACGACCAAAATCGAAGACGAAAAATAAGTTATAAGAGAAGAAGCAGTAATTATGTCAATATTGGTAGGTATTAATATCATTCAAAGTGAGTATGTCTGCTGTAAACACAAGAGATAATGCGTATTTGCTGTAAATTGCATGCAATGGACTAAAAAGGAAGCGTAATTGAATATAGTTTGGAAATATCTAGTTTTCTGGCTGTATTAGAACCTGTGTTTTAGAGTGCTGTACTCCTATACTATGTTTGGCTTTGGCAAAAAAGATAGGACTAGATGTTAGATTTGTAAGTTATGTATATTCAGAAAAGTACGGTGTATTATTGGCAAACGAGTATAAATTGACAAACTAAATATACTTAATAAAGAAGTTGGATCCAAAAGACTTGCAATAACATGTAAAATAGTACTGTAGAGAAATTTAATAAAATCTAGCCAAGTCAATACCAATGTATTCTTTTCTTTTAAATTAAAATTAATTTTTTTATAAATTTTCTTTAAGAGTTCGTTTAAACTCCAATGAATTGTTTTAAGAACATCTCACATAAGCACTAATGTGCGATCTTAACCATTAGTACAATGTTTACACAGTACTACCTAATGGCGATAATGTCAGATGTGCTTCTTCGCTCTTTTCTCACGGTTATACGTCGATTATTTAAAAGGCCCCCGTTAATAATGCTTGTACGGCCGTTCACGCTTGTTGGAAATGTCATTAACGTTCCAAATGAGAGATACAGAGAAGGTAAAAAAGGCTAATAGTTGAGACCGTTTCCCGTCGACGAATGGTAATGCGATTCGAAATGGTAACGCTTTGTTTGACACGGGAATCGATCGATCCGGGCGATTTTTACAAACGGGGGAGTTTACTAAATTTCTATAATTTAGGAAGAACGGAATTAGTATTGCTTTAAAGCTGAAATCGTAAGGATTCGTACTTTTCGGATTTAAGCAGACCGTTACACGTCCGCTACTGCGCATGCACCACTTTCGTGTAAATCTCGCAACTCTGATCTTATGGTTCAGTTTCGTTATGAACAAAACTGCGAATTGAAATCGCGGATTTTCCGAACTTCCCCCACAACCAAACCATTACCGACCGAATTCGCAAACCAACGATTAAACCGCGAATTTCCCGACTTTCACGACCTACGATCGCACATTTTCCGACCACACTGTACTAGTAGGGCCATAATAAATTATAAATAACACAAATTAATAGATAAATAAAAGTTAATAAACTCCGAAGAACGCCAATATAGCCGAATTAAAATCCCAAAATTTCCAACCACCCCAAATTTTCCAAACTTCGCGAACTAAGTGTAAATACTGCTTTAATTACATCCGCCTATATACTCACGCTTTACTTACACTTAACCGCTTATTTAACTAGACACTTGCACATGCCCTGTAAAATATTCGAACCGATTTACGTTTTCTGAATATGTATAGGTTACTTACACCGTAGCTGGAAACTCACTTTCGATAATTGTGAATAATTCATTGCCGTATTCTGTATAATATTCTGACGCTTACAGAACATAAATTGTTATTGTGTAAGTTACTTGCGACTTAAGAGAGTAAACTCTTCAAATCTGGCGCCCGAGCAAACCGTTCCGTAAACTCAATAAAGCGTCAATTTCGTCAAATAACCAACTGTTTCGTCCAAGACTTGCTCCGTAGTCTATCAAAGAGCGTTAATTGAAAACTTAAAAAACATGTTTTTTTTTTAGATTTTTCAATGGTGAGCCTCCAGGATAAATCGAAGCACTAGAAAAACTTTTTTTGAATGAAATCTAAGGGTTGTGTTGGTTTCACTTGGTGTTCCAGTGTTTGATTCCACAGCACCAGGTAGGATTATTGATTGCTTTGGGGTTAGTGTTAAGTGGGATTTACTTCCTATCGCCCAATTAATTTAGTGTATCAGTCTTTGCTTTTTGACAGTTAAGCCGTCTATGTAGAAGACTAGCAACTTTGTTGCAATGCTTTTTGCTGAAAGGTAAAATGAAGTAAATGTCAGATGGATCGATTTCCGTTCGTTGATTTTCATTTCTCGTTTTAATAACGTCCTTTGCATTTGGTTAAGATAATTTTGTAAACTATTGGAAGCTTCACTGGATGTTGATCATCTGTAAGCATTGTTCAAACATTCCAACAAAATAAAAATAAACCGCCTTGCGAAAATAGGAGTTTCTACTAGCTATACATAACCTCAAAATAACCTACTTAACCCCTTTTAACTTCTGGTTTTTCTCTGTCAAAAGAAAACGAATTCTGAGTATTTGTCTATTTGTAGTACGTGTTTTGGTCCTGATACGGGCCGTTAATTACCAGCAATACTGAGTGCCAGTTTCACAATAAATGTTCGAAGTGACCCTTGTTGTCAGAATTAGATAGATTCAAATCATTAGAGTGCGGCACATCAAAGATTACATGCACAGATATTCCAACGCCAACTAGAAAACAATCATTCTGAAACACGTTGTATATTTAGTTTGTCAATTTATACCCGTTTGCTAATAATACACCGTATTTTTTGAATTTACATAACTTACAAATCTAACATCTAGTCCTATTTTTTTTTTTGTCAAAGCCAAACATAATATATAGTACAGCACTCTAAAACACAGGTTCTAATACAGCCAGAGACCTAGATATTTCCAAACTATATTCAATTACGCTTCCTTTTCAGTACATTGCATCCAATTCACAGCAAATATGCATTATCTCTTATGTTTACAGCAGACATACTCACTTTGAATGATCTTATTAATACCTACTAATATTGACATAATTACTGCTACTTCTCTTATAACTTATTTTTCGTCTTCGATTTTGGTCGTAGACGTTACATCTTTCTTTATCCAATCAAAAGGTCGGATGGCTAGTGTGTTTTTCATCTTTAGCTGTCTTCTTATAGAAATTGATGCAGTAAAATATTTTGATAACTTATAGTTGTGTTATTTTTGGTTTGTTAGTATAACGATGTGTAGGTATAGAATGGTGTCTTGTGTGGGTGGTATCTTCAGGTTAGCACCTACGATTTTATTGGTTATGTACTAGTGCGCCCTTGTAATCATCCATAGAATTTTTGGCTGACCTCTAAAGGTTGTGTTGGTTTCATTTGGTCTCCCAGTGTTTGACTCCACAGCACCAGGTAGGATTATTGATTGCTTTGGGGTTAGTGTTAAGTGGGATTTACTTCCTATCGGCCAATTAATTTAGTGTATCAGTCTTTGCTTTTTGACAGTTAAGCCGTCTATGTAGAAGACTAGCAACTTTGTTGCAATGCTTTTTGCTTAAAGGTAAAATGAAGTAAATGTTATATGGATCGATTTCCGTTCGTTGATTTTCATTTCTCGTTTTAATAACGTCCTTTGCATTTGGTTGAGATAATTTTGTAAACTATTGGAAGCTTCACTGGATGTTTTATCTCACTCATTTTAGATATAGACAACTTAAATCTTCGTTGGAATATGTATAAAGTCATGAAAAATGTTTTTTTAAGTATACCTGAAACCCAACATAAGTATTCGTTTTTTCTTCTTCTATTTTATGGACATTAAAGAAACGGTTAATTTGAAACTTCGTTGATCCACATTGGTTCATTACTTATTTAACTAACAACAAAGTATTTTTCGAATCTAAAATATTTTTTATTTTTGGAAAAAGCTCTAATATCCTTGCAACTTTCACAAAATAGAAGTTACTATCAAAATTCTATCACAAAAGATTCATTGGTTAACGAGAAAATCTATTTGTATATTACAAGCACCTTAAATGTTTAAATGCTATTTGACACTATTGCCACAGTACTATTGCCATCGACTAAAATTGCTGAACCAGGGCTCACTTACAAAACTTACTTATATTTTGTGAAACCATTGCGGAAATGTCAATTCTTTATATGTGCCATTTGTGCCATTTTTCCTTTACAATATTTTTGAATTTTGCAATAAATTGTTATTAACAAATTATTACTTTTTCGTTGTACATTGTAAATTTGTACTATAGTGACCAATCAATATCATTTAGTGAATATACAATCAAATCTAGTCTGCAAACGTATTTTCGTCGATTTTATAAATGTTGAAATAATTTGTTATTAATAAATTATTGAGTTTTAGTTGCAAAATTGTTCATTGATATTAAAGTTACTACATAAATATTATTCATTGTGTATAAAGTGAAAATTTAATCTGCGAAATGTTTTCATCGATTTTTTTTGAATTTTGTAATAAATTGTTAATAACAAGTGGTTTAAGGTTAAAGCGAAAAGATTTAATGGGTAAACAGTTTTACTTGAGCCCTCAACAATACAATAAGAAAGGTTTTACGAAAATCCGTTGACTATAATTGGGTTCCGAGGTATAAACCTAACGGCCCTTCATTATATGCGCATGTTCTATAGAGTTTTCTTTGCATATCATTCGAGCCTTATTGAAAATCTCTTAGGAACTTTGATAATGGTATTTATCGTTACCTACAAGGTATATAGTCCAGTGTAGATAGAAAAAAAGCTGGAAAAAATTTATACAGGTATTTTAAGGTCCTAAAAGGTATTGGGGGGGGGGTACTAGATGACGAATCGGTGAAGAAGTACAGCTAATTTTACGTAGTTATTTTTAAACAATGGTCAAAACTGAAAAAAATTGTTTTTGTTCATACAACGTTTCCTTTATATTTTTACAACAAATACTTTACACAAAAGTTTAGCTCATTAAAAAACCTTTATAATTTGGCGTTTCACAAATTCAAATCGGTTAACAAATGCCTGAAATAATGGCAAAACACGCCTATTTTTGCACTAATTTATAAATGTTAATAAACTTGTCAAACATAAGGCATTTAATGTGCCTATAAGGTGTGCTGAATTTCATCCAGATTGATCAAATAGTTTGCAAGTTATTCTAATTGTTTATCCCAGAAGGCAATTGTTCAAACCATTGTCTGCCTAAATAAGGCAGTTTCTCATGAATACCTTAACTCTAAGAGGCAGTAGCTTTTTACATGTTGCGTGAATACCAAATCTATCAATGGGATCATAAAACTAAGATATTCATTTATAATGTGGTAAAATTTCATCTCTAAGTATTTATAAACAATAGAGATTTCATTTGTTATCCAGCTATCCAGCTATCCAGCTATCCAATAGTCTCTCATAGGTTTGTACCATCAATAATAATAAAGTTATTCTAAACGTTTATTGGCTAAAAAGTAACACCTTTTTCAAACGATATTTTTAATAACATATTTAAAAAATATATAAAGTTTTCTTGGTATATCTTACAGCTAAAGCCACAGAAAATCTATTTCAACTTTCAAAATTTACCTAGATTCGTTATTTAAGCAAGGACAATTGTTTAAACAATTGCCTTCTGGGATAAACAATTAGAATAACTTATAAACTACTTGATCAATCTGGCTGAAATGCAACACACCTTAAAAACTCATCAAATGCCTCAATTTTAAAAGGTTATATTAAATGTTGTTATGTCATAAACAAGATTATTAAGATTTATAAATTAGTGCAAAAATAATCGTTTTTTGCCAATATCTCAGGCATTTCTTAACCGATTTGAATTTATAAAAAGCCACATTAAAGAATTTTTAATGCGCTATAACTTTTATTCAAAGTATTTTTCTCAAAAATGTGACGGAAACGTTTTATGAACAAAAACAGATTCTTTTCACTTTTTACCATTGTTTAAAACAAAAACTAAGCAAAATGACCTGTTCGACTTCACGAATTCGTCATCTAGTACCCCCCAAATAACTTTTAGAACCTTAAAATACCTGTATAAGATTATCCCGTGAAATTGATGAATTTGGCATAGATTGACTGGAGTAATAATATTCGACCGTGGCAAATTGGGCGAAAGTACCTGAGCATATTATGGAATAGACAAATTGGGTGAAGGGATCTCGGGAATGACTTAATCCGAAAGGCAAACTTGGCGACAGTAATTTGCGTATGCCCTTGCCCTTGCCCTTTAATATTTCCGTAATAAAGATGGGATTTCCCGTAACTTGAGTATTCCCTTGCCCTTACCCATTTTCCTTGCCCTTTCTTAAGAGTCCATCACCCGGCGCTGCTGCGCGATAAGAGACAAGTACGAGGTAGCGGTAGGCGTGACTCTAATTCTCCCTTCCACTACTTTTTAACTAGCTAGGACTAAGTTAATTTTCTCACTAAGTTTAAATTCCCAAATACATACGATGCAGCACTTTACAGCTAGCTTTCTAGCGATTGTTAGGGTTTAGGGAAAACATGACTCTAGGGTAGTGTATTATCGTATCAAAACGAAATAGGGTTCAGTGAAGAGATAAAGGATTATTTTACATCGGTCTAGTAATAGAATTTTGAGTTTTTTCTTATTTTGGTCAAATTTCGATCTGAAAATAGTAGGTAAAATAGGGCAAGTTTAGGGGAGGTTTTAAACGGACAAAAAGAAAATATCAAAAATCCGTTGCTATAGTAAATCCACTGAGAAGAAAACTTCCATGAAACACAAACGTTCAAATTCAAAGCGCGCGACCAGCTAGCGAATAAGTACAGGGTCGCATTAAGAATGATCGCCTTGACTATAATTTATCTTTTACTAAGATTTTACTAAGGATGTTCATCTCTTTCTTTTCTGTATACATTTAAAATAATGGTTTTCTCCCCGCAGCTTAAGTATGTTCCAGGTCTCTTTTTGGGAGGCGAGCAGGGAAGGTGGTTTTCCATAATTGCAATAGATCACAGAAATATGTTTATACAAATTTATATCAAAAACCTGAATAACAATAGCGATACGTTAAAATAAACCATCAACTAAAAGTCCACTATCACCGTCAACGACTTACCTGAACGCTTGTAAACAGACAACCATAGATCAGACAAATAAACTTGTTAATTTCACTGAACCGACTCTGTACATCAACAATTCCCGCCAAAAGTTTTATGACTTTACCACCAATAGCAAACGACGTGTATTAGGTGTTGTCTAACTTTACTACCTTTCTCGTTTCGTGGGTGTTTTCTTCTCAGTGGATTTACTATAGACCGATGTGTATTTGTGTTTTTCGCTGCGAGTGGATTTTATTTGAAAAGAATATTTCAAATGATATTCGAGTTATCATACTTCCCCCTTATCTCTAGATCCGCTTTAAATTGAATCGTTGATAGACCCGTAAGGTTAAATTTCTATTGGGTCGAAAATAACGGGAGCATGTAAAGTCGTCACCAGCCAGGTACTATATAAACTTCCTGACAGATTTTAAAACGCTAATCCTACTTGTATTTTCGTCACCGAGGTCAGGGCAGGTAATTTGGGAATCGGTTTAAAAGGGCAAGGAAATATTTGTACTTGTGGAATAACCATGTTCCAAAATAAGGAAATAAGTAGGTTACATTTTGTTAAATGTGTTTCTTTTCAGGTTACGAATGTACTCGTATAAATGCTGTAATCTACTATTTAAATAATTATAAAGTGATAGACTGAATGCGTAGACATTTTATTTTAAAATTTTTATGATGGTGAGGAAATTACCTCTGAGTAATCAACAACGACTCTGCAGGTCGATGACGAAAATACAGGTCGAATTTGTCCCTTAATTACTTTGGTGACGAGTTTTCCTAACCCGAAAATAACTGTACAATAAAACCACCTTTTCGGTCATCGTGTCGAAAATCACTAACTCGTTTTGATTTTACCAGCCATAGTCTAGTCAACATGTACCATTTTTGAAAACTTTTTTGTATAGTCTCCGAAAATTATGATCATGGTGTCATTCTCGTAATGTCATGTAGGAAGTTTAAGGAAAGGTCCCAAAAGGCGCTCAAAAAAATTGCAAAAGTTATAAACAATTAAGTAAAAAAAAGTCTGGCTTTTTTTTTGAATATCTCTAAAAATATTAAAGATTTTCGAAATATTAAAAGGGATCTGAAAAGATCAGTAAATTTTCTAAAAAAAAGTTCCAACTCCCGAAACGGTACCTCCAATATTTATAATTTTTACAGAGCCCTGAAAATAGAGCCAAAAACGGCTAGTCTGGCTTTCGCGCGCATTGTCTGACCCCGACACAATAACAAAAAAAATTATTTTAACATATTAAATATGAATATCAAGGAACAAAAAAATTCATGAATTATAGGGATACATCAGTTAACAATAATCCGCGGTTAAAAAATTTTTATCCCAATTTCTCCATGAATTATGCATTTGTTATTTAAGAAATTTTTCTACACTGAACGTTAACATAAAAACCCCGATAATTATTGAACTAAAACCCTAGAATTTTTTTCACTTACTGAAGTTATTGTTAATAGGCTTACAAATAGATCACCGTTGCAAAAATTGTAAAGTTTTGATTTTCCACTTTTTTATTAACAATTGAAAATTAAACAATACGAGAAAGTCAACATTTTTTTTTAAATATCTTGAAGGTTTCGATTTCTAAGGGTTTCAAGCTATATAAATGTATTTTATTTTTTATTTTTTACCACAATTGTTTAAAAAATTGTTACAAACAAATACATGATAATACATAATGATAAATCATGTCAACAATAATGTCAATAATGACAAATACATATTGAGCAAATCAATTTTTTTTTGTGATATATTCATTGATGATAATCATGATTTTTAAAGAAAAAACGATTTCTTAAAAAATGTATTTGTTGCTACAAAATGCGTTTGTTAATTAACATCGTATTTGCGGCTAAATATTAAAATCAAGGAACCAATTTTTCTCTACAAATCATTACTTCTATTGTTCTTAGAGTTTCTTAAAAAAAAGGTATTTTCTTTACTTTTCATTTGTTTATTTAATAAACAATTTGTTACTAGCAAATTCATTTTTTTCGGTTATTTTTTTGAATTGTACTTAATCCTGTAATAAAAATAGCCATGTGTTGTTTTTTTACGAAAAAACATTATTTTTTATTTTTTGTACAATTTTTAATAGATATTATTATGCCTTGTAACTTGTCCTTTTTATTCGGTTTTTGCTTTAATAATTACAATGACTTTTAAACTATTGCAGATATAACAATAATGCTTTGGGTATTTTTAGTTCAATATTAATTAATTAACAATTTACGCCTTTCCCTGTGGTTTTAGCTCTGTTATTTAGTTAATTACATTACTATTATTTTTTAGTATAGGCCGAGTCGGCCACCGAATCGGCGCATCGCTTATGGACTATCTGTACTTCAAAACACACGTGATTCGGCTGCCGCTCGGCATAAACCTCTCCGTGTGATTTCCTGGAAGTCAGTAGTCCATAATGAAATAAATAACAGAGCTACAAGCACAGTGAAAGGCTTAAATTGTTAACTAATTAATAATGATCAAAAATGACATAAAGCATTATTGTTATATCTGCAATCGTTTAAAAGTTTTTGTAATTAGGAAAGCAAAAACCAAATAAAAAGGCCAAGTTTCAAGGCATTATAATATCTATTAAAAATTGTACAAAAAATAGAAAATAACGTTTTTTCATAAAAAACAACACATGGCTATTTTTATTACAGAATTAAGTACTATTTAGAAAAATAAACGAAAAAAATGAATTTGCTAGTAACAAATTGTTTACTAAATATACAAATGAAAAGTAAAGAAAATACCTTTTTTTAAGAAACTCTAAGAACAATAGAAGTAATGATTTGTAGAGAAAAAATGGTTCCTTAATTTTAATATCTAGCCGCAAATACGATTGTTAATTAACAAACGCATTTTGTAGCAACAAATACATTTTTTTAAGAAATCGTTTTTTCTTTAAAAATCATGATTTTCATCACTGAATATATCACAAAAAAAATTTGAATTGCTCATAAACAATGTATTTGTTTATAACAATTTTTTAAACAATGGTGGTAATAAATAAAAAATAAAATACATTTATATAGCTTGAAACCCTCAGAAATCGAAACCTTCAAAATATTTAAAAAAAGATTTTGTTGACTTTCTCATATTGTTTAATTTTCAATTGTTAATAAAAAAGAGGAAAATCAAAACTTTACAATTTTTGCAACGGTGATCTACATATTTGTAAGCCTATTAACAATAACTTCAGTGAGTGAAAAAAATCCTAGGGTTTTAGTTCAATAATTATCGGGGTTTTTACGTTAACATTCAGTGTAGAAAAATTTCTTAAATAACAAATGTATAATTCATGGAGAAATTGCGATAAAAATATTTTTAACCGCGGATTATTGTTAACTGATGTATCCCTATAATACATGAATTTTTTTGTTCTTTGATATTCATATTTAATATGTTAAAATAATTTTTTTTGTTATTGTGTCAGGATCAGGCAACGCGCGCGGAAGCCAGACTAGCCGTTTTTGGCTCTATTTTCAGGGCTCTGTAAAAATTATAAATATTGGAGGTACCGTTTCGGGAGTTGGAACTTTATTTCAGCAAATTTACTGATCTTTTCAGATCCCTTTTAATATTTCGAAAATCTTTAATATTTTTAGAGATATAAAAAAACAAAAGCCAGACTTTTTTTTTATTTAATTGTTTATAACTTTTGCAATTTTTTTGAGCGCCTTTTGGGACCTTTCATTAAAATTTCTACATGACATTACGAATCGAATGACACTATGATCATAATTTTCGGAGACTATACAAAAAAGTTTTCAAAAATGGTACATGTTGACTAGACACCTGTGGCTCGCTACCTGTAAGGTGCTATTCGCCCAATTTGCCTGTATCATAAAACGACCTTACTGCGTATGAAGGTAAACTATAATATTTTGTCGCCCAATTCGCATCCACTCATAACAACATTAAACGAGCAGTGCTCTTTAGTCCCATGCTTAGTACTTACCGATCCTCGGTCGATACCTGCCGCCGAGGCTGCCCTCGTACCTCGGCCTCGGGGGCGGCCTGGGCGGCAGCGCGGGCGGTAGCGGCGACACTTCGATCCTGTCCTCGTCCGACTTGGCGTTCTGCCCTATCTGCTCCACGTGCTCGACGTGCTCGCATTCGTCCTGACAGGGACACGAGGGCGGCGGTGGCGCCTTAGGTGCGACGTCCGCCGCCTTCGCGACCGCGTGGTGGTGGTGGTGGTGATGGTGATGGTGCAGGTGCTGCAAGTGGGGCGGAGGCGGCGGGTTCGGGGCCGACTCCTGGGGCTGCTTGTCGCACGTGCACGCGTGCACGTGCGAGAGCAGGGCGTGCTCGCTCGCCTCGCTCGATTGGTAGGCGAGCTCGCCCTTCTGGGGGTCCGGGGAGGGGGTCGACATCGTCGGGGGCGGCGGCGGGGCTACATCTTCGAGTCAGGGGTGCGACCTGCAAAAAAATTAATGATTGATTGCTCATGAGCTGGGCAAATGCATATTTCCATGACCGAAGGTTGTCCAGCTTCTCAAAAGTGGCCATGGTAGTTTAAACCAGAAGAAAACGCAAAGTCTTCGGCCAACTAATTTATTTCAAATGAGCGACCGGTTTCGACGTCCTAGAAGTCATCTTCAAACTCGTACTAAATATGTGAGGAGCATTAGATAACCGAAGGTAAGTATCTGACTATACAATACTCACATAAGGAGCCAAAAAATGTTTTTTTTGTGTTGTATTGTAAGATACTTACCTTCGATTATCTTGTCTTGTCTTGTCTTATTAAGTTAACGTCTCTTTTACGCTGCCAGGGCCAATTTGGACGGGACCTACAGTTTAACGTGGCTCCGAACCACGGTCCTCGAGCACGGTTGTATCCCCTTAAGGCTCTCACCCCAGTTGACTCACTCGTGCTCTACCGACTCAGGGTGTGTGTATCCTAGTCCCACCCTCCTACAGGATATCCGATCCTATCCGGCCTCCTTCGATTATCTAATGCTCCTCATTTATTTAGTACGAACCTGAAGGATGACTTATAGGACGTCGAAACCGGTCACGCATTTGTAATAAATTGGTTAGCGAAGACTTTGCGTTTTCTTCTGGTTTGCATATTTCCATATTTTTTTCTATTGGCCAATTTCAGATATGTAATATTCTTGAGTACATTATAAATAATTTTTTTGCTAAAAAGAACAGTTTTATTCTGCATATTTCGCATAAATCGCATTGTTTTAACCAATAATGCATATTTTTAATTCTATCTGCATATTAAAGCATATTTTAAATGATTTTTCAAAATTTTTAATATTTCAAGTATTTTAAATGTTTTATTATAGCCACATATTTTGTTAACAATTTGCCTCCTTTCTACGAAAAACTTTGAAGCAATGCTCCTTTCATGACTTTAAATTATGTTTAATTCCAACCCGGGGTAAGACGAAACAATTACGAAAATTACCTGGTTTTATAATCCCTGGACTAAAATAGCCAGGCGTTCATAGCGTTGGTCGGTATATAGCCAATTTAATTGTTGGTGTTCTGGATGGTAAACCCTCCCCAACTTATATAGTAGCTATCAGTAAATTAGACCAGACAAACTTCAACAATTGCGAGATTTGTTAATGATCCGCTTGCTCGTCGACAATATCCTAATGATGATAACAGGTGCTGCAAGCTATATGTTGAAAGCTGGTCAAAGTTTACAAATATTTCATCCAAATTTATTGCACGTTACTTGTACCGTCCATGCTATTAATAGAGTTGCCGAAACTATTAGATTTGAGTATCCGTTTGTAAACTAATTAATTAACAATGGAAGAAAAAAAATTTAATCTCCCCTAAAAGTAAAAGTTTACCGGGAAATGCTTCCTAGCCTTGCATTACCTTCACAACCGAAAATAACATGAATAGAAGCAGCGTTATTTTATGTTAACCATTATACAGAATTTAAAAGGGTAGTTAATAATTTTGAAGCAGAATCAGCAGAGTCAATAGCTAGAAGTCCACTTTTGTATCATACCTGAAACCTGAAACTATTAAAAATGAGAAGCTGGTAGTTTATCTTTAAGCGAGTTAGTCCAGTTGGTCGACAGCTTAAACAATATTTTAAAATTAGCCAATAATTCTGTAGGGAAAAAAAATAACTCCAAATTCATTGAAATTAAAAAAAATGGATTTTCTATTCTTTTAAATATAAAAAAATAATTGATGGAGAAAAAGTTGATGATGGAGCGATACCGAATAGTATGTATTAATACTCCCAAAGTAATTTCTTCATTTAAATATGCCCCTGTCACATCCTGCTACGTTGAGAGATCATTTTCAAAATATAAAACGCTATTAGGTTCTAAATTCATTAATATTGTACAAACCTATACGCTATAGTTACATTTTGTTGTTGTTGTATTGTAAGTTTTATCTAGGTATATAAATTATGTGTATTTTATTTGTAATTGTAATTTGCATAAAACTTAAATAAAATGTCAATTCATTCATAAGTTTTGTTTTCGCTAATTTTTTATTAATTGCATATTTTAGAGCATATACGGTACTTTACTGCATACTTCATGCATAATTTTCATATTTTTTATTGCATACTGCATGCATATTTAAACCAATTTTTAATGCATGTATGTCCAGGTCTACTCGTCGAATTCGGTTCATTGCTTGGACGGCAAGTTATTGATGGCACGATTCTTGGCAAAGGGGGAAGCAAATATGGCCGTCGTTCGTGAATTGTGGTAGGTAACAAAACAGTTGTTCATAGGAGAGATCAAAAGGAAGCAAAATTAAGAGAAAACAATTTAGTTTCTATTCATTACGAGATCAAATTATTTTGGCCCAAAAGCATCTTATCCTATTCTAACGTTTATTTCTAATTTATTTTCACTATCCTAATTATTAACTACACGTTACTTAATTTATCTTAGACTATTACTGAACTAATTTATATAACACACTTAACTACTTCCTAACTAATTAATTTATATCACTCTTAAATGTAATTTATTTTTACGCTCTCGCTTTTCACCTTGTTTACTACGTCGCGCTTCCGTCTAATAATAATTCTCCGACCGCAAGCCCGCTTATATACATTTCTCAATTGTATTCTCGATAATTCCACAAAGAACTCGATTCATCTCGATAATAATGTTTACCTAGGAAACGTCCAGAAGGTCATAAATCACTTTTCCTTAATGAGATGTTGCGGGAACGCTCGGCACGGTTTTTATTGCTCGCCGCTGCACTTAATAAGCGTAGCAGCGTTCCTTTGAGGAAAGCCGCCGAGGTCCGACAGGAGTAAACACATTTCGCTCTGCTGTTTACATTTCGCGTTACACTATTTTGTTGCGGCTTATTTAACTTTTTTTAAAAACTTTTTTATCACAAACTTCATTGAAAAAGGAATGTGGGCGATACCAGGACAATCATCAATACTCATACTGAACCCTGGAAGTACTTGAAAGCAACATTCTTAACATTTGTATGAAAAATACTTGTCGTTTTATTAAAAAGAGAACGGGCACAATAGTCTGTACTGTAGAACAGTGCGAAGTGCGAAGCTTATCACTCTTTTTTTTCTTCATTGGGAAATTACGTTTATACAGTAGTAAATAATACGGAACTCGAATTAACCACAATAAAACAAGTGGGAATTCACAAACTACGCGACATTGTGGTGCGTTGCACACGCATCTTCATTTCCCAACATAATTCGACACTTTCAAGACTTTCCCACGAGAACGGCAACGTCGCCTCTTTACCTACCACCGATCTTACAGCTTGACGTCTTTAACATCGACGGCGGCAACTTCGTGCTCGGGGTCAACGTGGAGCTGATAACCGGCTGTCGAATCACCGTGACGTACCCAGAAAACGAACACGAGAGAGAGAGAGAGAGAGAGAGAGAGAGAGAGAGAGAGAGAGAGAGAGAGAGAGAGAGAGAACTTATATTTTTCCCCCTCTATGCTCGGAATCGTATGTATTATATTATAGGCATATCTGGTATATACAGAGCATGTATACAATACTATACATACTCTGTTCAAAACAAATCCCGATACACGTCATTTTGATGACGTCAGAATCATCCAATACTACTAACTTAATATAGTCACAGGAGATCGCAATTTATGTGTTCCGTGTATATTTTAGGTTGACAATATATATGGTTATGTTATGTGTATTCTCAACCTAAAATATACACGGAACACATAAATTGCGATGTCCTGGGACTATATTAAGTTGGTAGTATTGGATGTTTGGTGACGTTTGGTAACAGCGTTACATATTATTGTGACGCTCGCTCAAGCATTTTACTCTACAGAAAACATAATATGACGCCAGTATAGAAGCTTCGCTTCAAATAATTAGTGGTTACTTTACCTACATTAAAAGTATAGTACATTAACTGGAAAATGTGAGTCTTCAAAACTTTTCTTATTAACAATTAGTAATTGGTAACTGTACAAATGATAAAAATTGGACTATTTTCACAATGACTGGATAAGTAAAAACGATTTTACAAAACTATTGATTCTATAACTTCTCTCTTTTGCACACCTTTTAAGCATCTTAAAACTCGTAGTAAAAAGATCGTTTGATTAATTTTTCATAATTTGTTGAAAAATTACATCAATAACGAAGTACGCCCATTTCTCATGTATTTTTTGCAATAACTTTTTTATTTGTTGGCAGATTTTAACTTAGCAATCCTCAAATTTTACATTTGTATATTTCACATAAAACTGTACATCACTTTTCTCTACGACATATAGTTTTTCCAATATATTAGAAAAATCACTTTTTACGATTTTATGACCGCGATAGAACAATGACGCAGACATTTTAAGCCAAAAATGATTTTAAGAATCTACCTAATTCTGAATTAGGTTTTCTGTATTCGAATGTCAGGCCAAGAAAAATTTTTTGTTAATGGGAAAGTGTGTGACCACTTCGAAATTTATAAAAATATATTCAGGTTCGAATTTGAATTTTATCAAAAATTATTTTAGGTGGATTTTAGGAAATGAAAATGGAACGTCCTTAAATGATCCTTCTTCTTTTGACAGAATTCCTTCAAAAAAACTTTCCTGACTACCACCCAAATCGTTTTTCTACAATTACCTCACTCGTCGTTACCTTGTCCCCTTCTCAGGTAATGTCTAAATCATACCTACTTCACCACAGGTACCCTACAAACATTACAAGCGCATAAAGACCAGTCCAAACATCTCTTTCGATTTGCTCCTTCGACCAAAAACACCCAACTTTTTATTAAACTGACACATTATCGTTTACCTTTCGGAAGATACTTAAAAATCGGTCTACCTGCCGTTAAAAGGATCTCCGACCTTTAACGAGGGAATCGGAGGAAAAACGGAGCTTGTGTGAGGCAAGAACGCGGAAGAAGGACTTTAACAAAATGTCACGTTGAATAGGTTTCGTTGAAAATGTTCTAGGAGTTGTACGGGTTTACAGGTTATTGTATATTTTGTGTTCATGTAGGTGGGATTAACGAGAATTGATAAGGTATATGAAGTAGTTACAGAATGTGGATGAGAGGAGAGGTCAATCAGGCTCGTCTCGTAAGAAATGGAATTTATAAGTTATTTTTGGGGAAGATTCTTTTAAATTGTCAAATTGGTGAAATTTTGTGTATCTTAATTCCTTAAAATAAAATATTAAATAAATAAATAATAAAACGTTAAATAAAAATAATACGATGGTTAATGAATAATTAACAAAAACAATTTTTATAATATAAATGAACAAGAATTATTTTTCAAAAGTACATCCATCACTTCTTCTCCATAATACCCCTTAATAATAATATCTGATCTGTGATAGATCTTTCCCCTCTCTTTTTGATGTCCCCCCTACCCTTATTTATCCATATGTTCGTACCAGGTACCAGTCACTATTGTATTATTTAACATTTAAAAATTTAAAGCATTTTCTAATTACACAGGTCAACAAATTTAAACTTTTGAGGTAACATTGACGAAAATATGAAGTACGTTGTAGTACTTACTAAATTCGAATATAATAAGCTAATGACTTGTAACACGTAGGAACCGTTACAAGTGTACATGTTACATGTTACAGGGGTTGGCTGGCGGGTAAAAAACATGGGACATATTTTTACAATCTATAATATTATTCCAATATAATAATATTTCTTCTACTTCTTCTGCTGCTGCATTTCAAGGATTAGGCTTGCAGCCTGTTCCGTCTTCATGTTTGTCATCTCTTTATAGGCCTACCCACGTATCTTCTTCCTTTTGGTCCGTAGTGTTTGTTTTATTTGTTTAACTTACCTATCAGCATTCATTCCTTCGATATGTTGTCTCCGTTTTAATGACTTCTGTTGTATTCTGTCATTTACTGAGAATATGTTCAATTCGGTCTTCATTTCTTCATTTCTTATTTGGTCTCTTATTGTGTAAGCTTTTGTCCTTCTTAATAATTTCATTTTAGCTAACTGTATGGGTTGTCTATCTTGCTTACGTAGTACCCAAGTTTCATTCCGTATGTCAACACTGGTGGTACCATCACTTTATAAAACCTCATCTTTGTTTCTTTACTTGTCTTGTTTTGTATTGTTCTTTGTATGGTTCCAGACATCATTTCATATTTATGTAGGTTGTTTATTTGTAGCTTATGTTACACCCTAGAAAATTAGTGATACCTTTTCTACGGACAGTTTGTTTAGTGTAATCTTGGAGCTTATCGGTTGTTTTCCTATAAAAGCCATAACTTTCGTCTTTTTTTCTGATATTTTTAGATTACACTTCTTACATATTTGATTTAAGGGGTAAATTGCCTTTTGTAGGTCGTCTTCTGTTTTTTGTAGAAGTATTTGGCCATGTAAATGAAATTATTAGTAGGTGTCAGGTGTCACCCTTATTCCTGGGTTAATTTCTTGTTTCCAGTGTCTTTATATTTTCATATTTGATTTATATGTTAAAGAGGATTGGTGACAAACTGCACCCTTGTTTAACCCCCCTTGTTTTGTTTTTTCCAGTGTTTATTATTATCTCTGTATTATAATATAAACTGCTTATCACTTCTATTATGTGTCTGGGATAACCTCGTCTATTCATAATTTTCCAAATTTTCTATTTACCCGATCGAAGGCTTTTTCATAGTCAATAAAGGCAATATGGGTGACTAGATTATATTCCCTCCGTTTCTCTATTAATTGTCGTACTATTTAAGCGGCGTCCAGACAGAGGCAACAAGTAGTAACTTTTGTCATCAATGACTAGTTTATAGAAACAAAGTTGCCGATTTTGGATACATGTTTCTGGTTGCTCGAGTCGCCGCGACCAATGTTTCCCCGTGTCGCGTGTTTCGCTTGATGAGCGGTAACTTCAAAGGAAATTCAGGAACACTCTTCGACAAGTTGCAAGTTGCTACTTTGTTTCTTTTGTGTGGACGATCGGTTTATTTTGTCGAGTCGCTTGTCGCCGTTGAACATAGCTGATTGTCTTTTTAATTCCGTATTATTTTGTGCAGTGCGTGTAGTGATACATAGTTAATAATATGGCCCTATGGACACAAGATAAGACAATATTATTACTAGAATTATATAAAGAAGCCGAGTGTTTATGGAATCCGAAAAATGAAAATCACAAATGTGGAAACAAAAGGCACGATGCTCTGAAGGAAATATCACTCGTTGTAGAATTCGATGTATCAGAGGTGAAACGAAAAATTAAAAATTTAACCGGGCAGTTCTACAGAGAGCGGATGAAATATAGAAGGTACAAAAAATCTGGCGCTGGATCTCACTTCATTTCAAAGTGGTTTGCCTATAAGTATATGCTTTTTCTGAAAGATAAAAACAAGGTAAATCCTTGTAGGGAAGGAGGATTCCAAAGTCAAGTAAGTAACTTTTTAGGATTTATTGACATTTTTTAAAACTGCATACCTACTTATCTCAAAAATAATAACGTACATCGTACATACATCAATAATTTTCTTGCCATATTATTGATCCAACCGGTGTCTGGAAAAAATTCGTAAATTCTTGTCGTACATTCTGAGCTTCCAACGTTGGTTTCCGTCCTGTTTTTATCAAGGGAAGAAATGTAGATTCTCCTGGTGTCTCTCTTCTCCAGTTACCATGTATAACTTCTCCCGTGTCCTTATCTTCAGAATCAAATGTGCCTCTCGGTGTATAGCAGAATTTCGAATCAATAGATCCTCTGAGATAATTATGTAAAGAGATACAAGCAGAAACTACACTTTTTGCTTTCTCGGGTTCCAATAGTAAAGGTTTCTGAAAAACCCTAAATCTTGCATTTAATATTCCAAACACGTTTTCAGAAACACGTCTAGCTCTGCTAAGTCGATAATTGAATATTCTTCTAGGCGATCCTTTATCTTGAGTCCCAGGATATGGTTTCAGTATATTAGGAGATAAAGGAAATGCATCATCTCCTAAAAATACATAAGGAACTGCTCTTTCGCAGTCAGGCAATGGTGCTGATACCGGCAAATTCAATTTATTCTCCACTAATTTTTTCCTGAAAGTAGTACTTCCAAAAACTCCTCCATCCGAAATTCTCCCCTGAGCTCCAACATTGTAGTATATTACCTGGTAATTCGCATTTGCTACAGCAAAGAGAACAATGCTGAAAAATCCCTTGTAGTTGAAAAATTCGCTTCCACTTTTATGTGGAGCTTGTATTGTAATGTGTTTTCCATCCATTACTCCGACACAGTGTGGAAAATTCCATCGAGAGTAAAACTCATTTGCTATAGACCGCCACTCTTGTTCATTCGCTGGTAACTGAAATTAAAAATATTTAAATTGAGATAATTAAAAAACACAAAATGATTATTTAGAATGACATTTTTTACAGGAAAATACAATTGATTCATCTGATGATGATGCAACCTGCGACATGGAAGATAGTTTTCAAGAAACGCAATCGGAGAATCAGAACACGACGGCTGACGAGAGTTCTCAAAATACTGCCAATCATTCTGTGACTCAAACTTGTAATAATATACCGGAGCCCATGCAAGTTGCCTCAAACGAAGACATAACAAAGCCAGCTTCTTCCAAAGCAAACTCTTCTTTGACTGTACAACGTCCTGCATATCTTACCTCATCAAAGGTCATTCTAAAAGATAATGCTTCGAATATGATCGATGCTAAGAAAAACATAACCGACTCTTCGACCACAAAAAGGTTGAAAAAGAAGAAGAGTACTGAAGATGACCAACAACGACAGGAAGCTTACTCGATAATGAAAAAGATGTATGATAATAAATTGGAGAGGGATGAATGTCAAATTTTCGGTGATCTTGTTGCTACAAAACTGAGAAAGTTGACCACAGATCATGCTAAAGAATCAGTACAGCATTTAATTTCCAATATTTTATGGGAAGCCAGTTTGGGGAAATATGACTATCCTCCATGCGCCTATCCAAATATAAGACCACAAAGCACTTCTTCACAATTTTACTCATCCGAAGGAACACCCATGCCATCACCATCTTTTCATAGTAATGAATCACAAATCATTCTCTCACCACAGCAGCCGTTTTTGGAAATAGCTCCACCAGCCGACAGTGCCGATGGACTTCAAAGCGGCAATACACCTGATCCCAGATTGTCAGAATGCTCTCGTGGCCAGAAAGACTTAATATCTCAAGCACTGTTTAATTTAAATTGAAACAGTTAGGTACCTCTCTATCTACTACTTTTCTAAAATAAATTTTTCCTGAATACTTAAGTAATTTACTCACCTCCACTTCCTTCTCAAGTACTTTAATCAAGGCGTCACACACTTCGGGAATTATAAGTGAAATTGCTTGCTTAGATATTTTAAAAAGGTACATCAGTGAGTGGTATGAATCACCTGTGGCCAAGAACCGTAATGTCACCAGCAAACGTTCTTTTGCAGAGATTGCACGTCTCCAGTTTGTGTCCTCTATTGTAATTATTGGTCCTATTTTGGTCAGTAGTATTTCAAAGTCACTGCTTGACATTCGTAAAAAGTTTTTCAAGTGACCACCGCAAGTTAACTGATCGTCAGTAATCAAAGTTGCCATGAGATTTGTTCCGCCTCCGTGAGACCTCTCTTGTAAAAAAGGACGTACCCAACAGTTTTTGCGCTTGCGTTTCTTTTTACCCAAAACAACAAAAGCTGCTGCAGCTATTATTGCATGAAAATTTGGGATTAAGCTCAACTTACCCTCCACTTCAAATTCTATATGTGCCGACGGGTACTGTTTAATTTTTAAGGGTGAAAACTACCCCTTATTCCCAAAATCTGTGAAACAGATTAAGGATAGTGAAATTTGGTTCAGATGAGTTAAATAATGATTGATTGATGCTCGAATCGTTATTTTACAATATTAAAAACCTTAAAAAATATTTTCTTAGGGGTAGAAACGATCTCTTATCACTAAAACTTGCCAAAAAAGCTTAAGGTAAGTAAAATTTCGTCCAAATGAGTTAAATAATGATTGTTTGATGCTTTAAACGTTATTTCAGAATATTTAAGCCCTTAAAAATTCATTCTTGATATCGCAATGAAAAATAGATTTTTTGATGAACTCTCGGCTGAAATAGAAAAAATAAAAAAAACAACACGAAATATTGATCTTGGGAGATTTCAATGGCCGAGTGGGGAAAAGGAGAAACTGTAAAGTTGTAGGAAGATATGGGGAGGACACGGAAAATGACAATGGGCACAGACTCATAGATATCTGCCAGGAATTCTCAATGAAAATTCTCAATGGGCACTTCCAACACAAGGATATTCATACATATACTTGGACAAGACCGAGTTTGGGACAAAAATCTGTAATAGACTACATCATTAGTAAACAACAATCGTCTATAAAACCATTAGACGTAAGAGTTTTCAGAGGAGTAGAATGTGGCTCTGACCACTTTTGTGTAAAAGGGAAATTCTATTTGACATTTAAAAACAAAAAAGACCCGAACGTGGAAGAAGAAGGAACAAAAAATGTAGAACCAAGGTACAATATAGAGAGCCTAAAAGACGAAGGAACAACCTTTTTATGTAAATTAAGACTTGCACTCAAAATACAGCAAACTATAGAAGGAAGCGCGAACGATATGTATGAGGAATTAAAAGAAACAATCAAAGAAGCAGCCCACGAAGCATTAGGGACGAAACAAAACAAAAAACATCACAGTAATTTCTGGTGGAATGAAGATTTGGAGCAATTAACAAAAGAGAAAAAATCACTATACGAAAGATGGCTAAACACACAAGATGTCGATGATAGGAAAGAGTACAACAGATTCAGATATTTAGTAAAGAAAGAAACAAACAAGGCAAAAAACAACGCGTGGGATCAAAAATGTGTCCAGATCAATTCTTTGTTGGGAAGTTCTAGATCTCGAGAAGCCTGGAAATGCGTAAATAGTTTAAGGAAGAATAACAAGGAACAGCACAGAATAGAGGTAATAGGAATGAAGAATTGGGAAACATATTATAAAAAGCTTTTAACAGAAAATAGAGAGGAATTCAGAGATAAAACATGAGAAGACGAAAAAAAAAGAGATAGGAAATATAATAAACGAGAATATCACAGTAGAAGAGATAAAGCTGATACTCAAAACGATGAAAAACAATAAATCTCCAGGTCCGGGAGGAATTCCTATTGAACTAATCAAGTATGCCCCTGATCAAACTATCGAAATTTTATGTAAAATATTTAACAAAATAATGAAGGGAGATGAATTACCAGATGAGTGGAATAAATCTTTTATAAGCTCAGTATACAAGAAAGGAAATAAAAAAGAATGTGATAACTACAGAGGCATAGCTGTGACATCTTCAATAGGGAGACTGTATGGGCGCATTATTAAGAAAAGACTGGAGAAAGAAATAGTAGAAATCGAGGAGCAAAGTGGATTCAGGCCAGGAAGGTCATGTATTGACAACCTGTTCACTCTCAGGCAGATCTCAGAAAAGTGTATAGCCAGAGGAAAAGAATTACATGTGATATTTATTGACCTAAGGAAAGCCTATGATTCAGTGCCTCAAATTAAACTATGGAGAGCTATGGAGGAGACAAACATTAGCAAACAGGACATAGAAGCAATTAAAAAAATATACAAAAAGGCAACGAGCCAAGTGAAAATAGGAGCTCGGTTATCGACACCATTTAAAACGAACAAAGGGCTAAGACAAGGGTGCCCAATATCCCCAACTCTATTCAAAGTGTACCTAGAACAAGCTTTACACAAGTGGATGAAGAAGTGTAAGGGTATGGGTATAAAATTAAACTATGAACATATTCACACATTGCTGTTCGCTGATGATCAATTAATATTAGCAGAGGATGAAGACGACGCCAGCTATATGGTCAGAAAGTTAATAGACGAATATAAAGAGTGGGGTTTAGAGCTCAACTTAGAAAACACTCAATATATGGTCATTGGGGGAGCAGCAAGGGATTTGAATATAGAAGGAAATACAATAAAACATACAAACCACTACAAATATTTAGGGGTAACAATTACGCAAGACGGCAGGGATGAAATGGACATAAGAAGAAAAATAGAACAGGGAAAGACCATAACAAGACAACTAAACCCATATCTATGGAACAAAAATATAAAAGAAAAAACAAAAAAGCAAATTTATCAGACGATATTCGAGAGCTGTGTAACCTATGGTGCGGAAATTTGGGTTATCAACAAAAATATTCAAGACAGACTTCTCTCTGCGGAAATGGATTTCTGGAGGAGAAGTGCCGGTATTTCAACGACACAACACATCCGAAACGATGTCATTAGAGACACTATGCATGTCGAAAATAACATCCTAGATGAAATCGAAAGGAAAAAACTGCTATGGTATGGCCACATGCAACGAATGGAGGAAAGCCGAATACCAAAAAAAGCTTTTGAATGGCAGCCTGTAGAACATAGGAAGAGAGGAAGACCCAGAACAGAATGGCTAAACAGTATAAGAGAGGCCATGGAAAATAGAGGTTTAGAAGAATATGATTGGATAGATAAGAAAAGGTGGAGGATGAGATGCGAGAAACGGACATGATCTGTAAACCTCGCTATATATATATATATATATATATATATATATATATATATATAAAATTCATTCTTTAGGGGTATAAACTACCCCTTATTACTAAAACATACAAAAAAATCTTAAGGTGAGTAAAATTTAGTTCAGATGAGTTAAATAATGAATGTTTGATGCTGTAAACAGTATTTCAGTATATGTCAACCCTTAAAAATCAACCCTTATTATAGTTCAATTTAAAAAAATCATTCACCCTCAAAAAATTAATAATTTATAGCTGCGTTTCAATTTAGAAATGCTAGTATTCAAAATATTATTAACTTTATTTTGCAACTCTTAAAAACCACCCCTGCATAAAATTGCAATGCTCATAACTACATTAATATGTAAAAGTAGAAACATATTTTTATATTCTAAATATCTTCACTTGCTTCATTAGTATCATGATCATCTTCTTCGTCATCTTCTCTTAATGGTCTTCTATTAATAAAGGATAAAACGAAGCTTTAGCTGTTTTCCTCTTTCCTACATCACCAAACAAAGATAGCAAAACGACAAGAGTAAAGTGCCTTTCAGACTATTATTTATTACATAATTAATATATTATTATATTATTATATTATATTATAAACTATAATTATATATCAAAATATATAATATAGTTTAATAACATTTTCGCCTAAATCTTCTCTAAAGGGCACTTTACGCTTGTAATTTTTCGTTTTTGAAAGTATCTCAAAATCCACTTTGAGGTATTGATTTTACTATCGAATTTGTAAAATTAAGTTTAATAACATTTTTGACTAAATCCTATCTGAAGGTTTTTTGTCGTTTTTCAATTTTTGTTATTTTATCGACTTATAACAAATAATGTTAAATATTGCTACTTTGGAGTTTTGACGTGTAATTAGAAATTAAATTTGATTTGAATTTAAATGAGAAATTACTAATATTGATTATTTTTGAGACAAAATAAGCAGAAGAGCATTTGGAGTTGTTTATTGTCGATAGAATTAGTAAACACATACGTTATAAGTTATGATTCCAGAAGTTTCTTTGATTGGAACATCATTTAAAATGTAGGTAGGTAGGTATTTTAGATACTAATGTAACTTAAAGAAACTAGTAAGAGGAACAAAAATTTTCAAAAGTGACAAGACTATGTTAGTAAAACTGATTTAACGTAGAAAGCCAAATGCAGAAAGCATTAGGAATATACGAGATTTAAAAAAAAAAGTGGTAGTGTATAGGTATTACAATTTTTTTGATTAAATATAATTAAAAAATAAAAAAAATATAGTTAAGTATTACATATTACACTTGTGATTTCTGTAATGTTAATTCTCGATTTGGTTATTCAATTCATATGACAATTTATGCCTGTACAATATTCAGGTTTTTTTTTCTGATTATTTAAAATAAAGTTATTAAACTTGTGAATTCTGTTATGTTGATTCTCGATTTAGTTATTAAATTCATACGGCAATTTATGCCTGTACAACCTTCCGTTCTTTAAATATACATTGTATATAATTGGTTGCCTGAATTCCACATTCGTACAATTTCATTTTAAACTGTAACAGAAATTTTTGAAAATGTCCAAATATGGCGTTCTTTATATACGACATACCGGAAGTAGGTTAACACCGCCTCTTTAGCTCAGTGGTAGAGCACTGGTCTCGTAAACCAGGGGTCGTGAGTTCAATCCTCACAGGAGGCAACACCCCTTTTTTCCCTTTATTACATGTTTTTAAAAATTCTTTAGTTTTAAACAAACAGGTATAAGTCTGAATGTATATTGGTATTGAGATTTTCGTCTCGTAAAGTTAGGAATGATAAAAATATCTTTGAAATGTCATAAATAAGCAAATATAAATTTGCGACGCGTTGACTTTCAAAATCAATGATGGTATCGAGTTTGTCTCGTCTTGAAATTCCAAACGAAAGCGATACTATACCAGACTTTAAGATTGCGAGTCAAGAAATAGATCTTTTGTTCTTGTTTCGAGTTTCATTTTTCAACATTGGAAAAAAAGATATAGCTACAATAAAAAAATAAAAATACAAAAAAGTCTCGTCTTGTCTTGAATTTCGAGACGACTTAAGACGAGGTTTAAACAATCAAATTTCGATACGAGACGAAATCCAAAACTCTCGATTATATCTGTTTGTACAATTTAACCTAAGTTACTAGTTCTTGCGTTAGTAGTTGTAACTATATATTTCTTACTGGATAAAATAGAGAAAATAACATTTGGCCTTAATGTTTCGCAGCTTAGAACTAAAATTGACGAAATCTTCTTGTTAGCTTTTCAAGCTGGCCTGGATAACATAATTAAACATTACAACATATCATTATTATTACAGTCAACTCCGTTTATAACGTACCTCAAGGGAACTTAAAAAAAGTACGATAAATGCGAAGTACGTTAAATACATCCAATAAGAACGCTAAGCGTTGTTTTTATTGGGATGGTTCGTCATGTTGGGGTGTTTCAGTTAAATTAAGGATAATAAACAAATTAGTCGGGTTCGGATCTATTCATCATTTACGCAGCAGGTACACATAATATATAACAGGTATATTTTTGGGGAAATCCGTGTTTCGCTAATCCTGTTAATTCCTTGATCCCTAACCGTCCTAACGGTCTGTGATTTGTCATGCTAATGCTGACAATTTCTTCGAAATTCGTGGTAATAACGTACTTCCTAAGAGATTTTCGTCCGTTAAATCCGACAATCCGTTAAAAGCAAGTACGGTAAATACGATGCTTATTTCTAATAAAGTAAAGGGCATCAGTTCTGGACTTCCTAAACAGTTCGCTAAATCCGATAGTCCGCTAAATGCGAGTGCGTTGTAAACGAAGTTGACTATTAGTACATTTAATATAAAATTGTAATTAATGTTAGACATTTTGAGTTAACTAATTGGGACAAAGAACTCAAGAAATAACAAGAACAGTTTTCAAATTCAGTGGATTTTACTCAGCTTTCTCATAAAACACCTAAGTAAAATATCATGTTTCTTTTTTTCAAAAGATTATTATGTGGCTAGTATGACTTTTATACTGAAATTTAGCGTTAGACAAAAATATTAAACTGTATTCTACACATTACATACTAAAAGATATTCACGATTTAAAAACAATTCTTCAGGCGGATTTCCAGAAAAATTCGAAAAACCGAAGAACGACAAAACTAAAGTGCCCCTCAGAAAAGATTTAGCCAAAAATGGTTATAAAAAAAATGGTGATGTGTAACATCGTAAGACAGTCTCATGGCTGGACCAAACATTCATGGCAACATTGTTAGTGCCCTTTACGGAGGTTTTAAAAAAAAATTCAAATAAAAGTTGTACCTACCCATTAGTTAGGTCAGTTCAAATATAGAATTTAATAAAAATTGGTCGGAGAAAATTGAGAAGAACTGAATATTCACAAGAGTAAAGGGCACTTCGCAAAGGATCAATCTAGATAACGATAACGGCAATCCATAAGAATTAAATAGTAAAGTAAATATACAAAGTTTAAATAAAAACGTTGGGCCAGTTTTTGAGATAATCCAATAAAACTAAAATTGACAAGAGTAAAGTGCCCTTTGCCCTTAACTGATTCTCATGAAATTTATGATGTCGCAAGTTTTCAGGACACCCAGCCTAACTATAAAATGTCAACTGTCCACTATTTATAGTTTCTGAGAAAACGTTGACCACATACCATAAATACACACTGACATGTTTTCCGAACTCAAAACGTCCAGAAATGCCAATATCTCAAATTCCGAAAATCAGCATTTTTACAATAGGTACTTTCACTTACCAAATGGGTACTCCATATGAGAAAGGAAAAACCTTATTACACACATTTGACAGTAGGTTAAGAAAAAGCTTAGAAGAAGAATATTAGTGGATTTTGAGCATATTTCCAAAAACCGAAAAATGACAAGAGTAAACTGGTCCTTTATCCCGGTCGATTTCAATGAAAAACTTATTGGGTGGTCCTGGTGTTGCACAAAGTTTAAATGCAAAGTTGTAACTCTTCGTTTTTAATTTGCGAGAAAAACGTATCACAAGCAAACACACACATTTGATCAAAAACATGTTTTTTGAATGCAGAGGTGACCTTAAAAAAGTGGGTTTACTTGAAAACTTTTTTATAAAATCATTTGTTTTTTTTAATTGTTACATTAACTAGTGAGTAACATAAACACCAAAGCAGATGTAGCGATCTCGTCATAAAATATTTTTAATAAATTAGTGTTGGTTTTCTTTCGTTCATCAACAAATATCAATATTGTAACGCGAAATGTAAACAGCAGCGCGAAACGTGTTTACTCTTATCGCACCTTGGCGGCTTACCTCAAAGGAACGCCGCTACGCTTGAGTCCCGGCAACATCTTAAAGAAGAATGATTTATGACATTCCCGACCTCTCTAGAACAAACATTATTTGAGAAAGGAATGACCTGCAATCATCGCGAATACAATTGAGGTGTATTATAAGCGGGCTTGCGGTCGGAGAAGAGATTAGACGTGAAGCCGCGAGTGAAAAAATAAGGCGAAAGACAGACCGGTGAAATAAATTACATTTACGAGTGATATAAATTAAATAGTTAGGAGATAGTTAAGTGTGTTATATAAATTAGTTCAGTAATAGTCTAAGATAAATTAAGTAGTGTGTAGTGTAAAATTAGGACAGTGTAAATAAATTAGAAAATAAACATTACAATATTATGAATTACAAAAAGAAATGTAATAAATGAAACTACCTCGATACCTAACTGCTTTATTGTTCTAAATAATGTTCTACACATTTAATATTCTATATAAACTCTTCGTTTTTGATAAATTCCGATAAATTTGAGATAATGAGGTGTGGGCTGTATGACAAGGAGCAGCATATTTAGACCTCGCTCCATCCTAAAACTAGTCTCGGTTCGGGACTACTTTACGTATCTTTATCATGTCTATATATAAAACATATTTATCCCTCAAATAGTTCCTTTAGTTTTACTCTTGTGAAATTGGTTAAATTGTGACCTCCCCCTACCCCTCTAATATTTCATATTACACAAAACAATACAATAACAATGGATTAAAAATGCTTTTATATCCTAACTAAACTGAAAAAGTTATTATGGTATATATTTCCTATATTTTTCACTATAGTTATTTTAATATCCTTTTATTGTCTGCAAACCTGCAAAAAGATAATCAATATCTACTCATTTCTAAATGCAGCTTTGGTGATTGATTTAGAAGTACATGAAGGTGAAGGGTACGTTTGTATTTATGATTTCCATTTTTCGTGGTACGAATTATAGCTAATTGTCCATTTTCAAGACTCTCACAGTATCTCAACTTTAATTCATATAGTGTAGGATTATTTGGTTTCTGTTCCCATTGTAAATTAAATAATTTGTGACACAATAAGAAATACTGTTCCCCCTTTTTTTTGTGACAATTTGTGTCTAAGTAATTAGTCAAGTTGAATTTGTAAGAAAAACGTAATTTATGTTCTTGGAAATGGTTCGGCATACTTCTGACTTGCATTTTTGTGAAACATATTGGGCATGTCTTTCTATTAAATTCACACATGAATTCGTGGTCCAACACTGAATATTGCCCACAGTTCCACCTACAAGGAACTTTGACGAAATCGTGTAAATCGTAATCAATTTTTTTGGTCAAACATTCACAAATCCGACACCAATTCCTACAGTCTCGACACAGAAAATGTACCTCTAACAAACATTTATACACAAACTGTCCCACATAATTCTTACAATTCGAACAGACAAGCTTAATCTTTTCACCGTTTATTCCTTCAAGTGTCATTCGCATATAGTTTAATTGAAAAAATGGAAATTTGTTGTTGGGAACGAGCGTCACTTTTAATACATTTTGGCAGGCTGAGGCTGATTGGGCCTGCTTACATTCGGTGCGATGTGCCACCTGTGTATCGAACTGATCGGGAGTTGTGTCTGCTGATGGAGTTTTATCAACCACCCTCAGTGGCAAATCAACCTCATGAACTTTCCGACAATTTTTTGAGACATCCAAGTTAAAAATGATTCTAACTGGGTCCGTCGATGGTCCAATACTGATAGCACAGCAGTCGTTACTTCCAGACTGAGACTTGGAGAGCCTCGTAGTAGTAACTTTCACGGTAGAATCTACGATTACAATGAATTCTTGCTCTATGTCTTCTCTTGTTAATGTCGCAGCGCCAATGTATAATGTGTCTACGCGATATTGTAAGGATATGAAGAAGACAATGTCGTTCTGGATGTAAAGCAAAGTGTCCTTATCGGTCTGCGAAGTCGTGTAGGAGTTCTTCCTCAGGTATCGGGTCGGATGTTGGATTTTGTAGTGGCGTATGAGATCCAAGACGGACCTTTCGTTCCCGTCCTCGCATTTCGGGCAGACGACGGTCACGCCGATACACTCCTTCTCGTGGACAGCAACATTTATGGGGAGCAGCAACTTGGTACAGCCCTCGTATCTATTCACGCACTTGAACAGACAGTTTTTCACGACGAGCTCGTACAAAGACTTCGTACCTCCGTCGCCTTCTTCGTTGCACCTTCCGCACTTCACTTCGCGAGTCTTGTAAGCCTTTATCGGGAACGTCGAGAGGTATCCGCTGCACTCGGAGCACACCAGGGCTTCGAGCTGCTCGTCGGACAGGATCGAAGCCATTCTAATGCCGTACCTTTTGTCGAAACCAAGAAATAGAAAATACGATCAATCAGTGATTAACATTTAACGAGGACTCTGGACTCGACTCACTCGACTGATATCTGATATGTATTTTACATTTCACTTGAGATCCATGATAACACCGACAACAGTACACAAACATGAGATTAGAGATTATACACAGAACATCTATATTACTGCAGATTACTGCAGAGGATGAGGAACAATAGGTTTTTTTTCTAACAATTAGGGAGAGGGGGTAATGAGTTTTGTAGACGGAACCGGCCATATTGAGAAGCCACTTTTCGAACTTTTCAAAATTTAACAAATAATTAAAAATACATACATATTTTTAATATAATATACCCACTACATAATTGAATCAGCTCTTCCTCTCCTTCCTGGTTTCCTGTTTGTTCTTTGTCTCTCTGGTATACCTGAAGCATATTTCTTTTTTGCTATTTTTCCTTTTTTACTTTCTCATATGAGGTACTCGTATATGAGAGAGTATTGTAATCGGGTCGATTTTTCGAAATTGAGCCATTAGCATTTCTGAACGTTTTGGGGTTCCCTGAGTCCAAAAAACATGTTTTTGGAAAACCGTCTGTATGTATGTGTGTATGTCTGTGGTAGGATTTTCTCAAAAACCAAAAACAACAAACGGTCAAAACTTTGTATTTAGACTTTGTACCATACCGGGACGTGAAAATAAGCTTTTCATTAAAATCGACCAGGATAAAAGGGTAGTTTACTCTTGTCATTTTTCGGTTTTTTGAATTTTTCTCGAAATCCGCTATAAGAATTTTTTTGAAACTTTGAATATTTATTGTACGATTAAATAGGTATAAAAAAGTTTTCTAACGATTTTGGCTAAATCTTCTGTGAAGGATACTTTATACTTGTCGATTTTTGGATTTTTGTATTATTCTCGGAATTCGTTCCAAGAATTCTTCTTAAATTTGAAAATTTATTGTGCAATTAAATATGTATAAAAAGGTTTGTAACGTTTTCGGCTAAATCTTCTGTGAAGAGCACTTTATACTTGTGGTTTTTTAATTTTTGAATTTTTCTTAAAATCTGCTACAAGAATTTATTTTAAATTTAGAATATATATCCTACCATTGAATTAGTATAAAATAAACTTTTCTATCGTTTTTTGCAAAATCTTCTGGGAAAGGCACTTTGTATCATTCTTCAATTTTTTGAATTTTTCCCGAAATTTGCTCCAAGAATTTTTATAAAATTTTGAGTACTTATACTACATTAGATATAATATATAAAAAAGTTTTGAAACGTTTTTGGCTAAATCTACTGTGAGGAGTACTTTATAGGTACTTGTCGTTTTTCGGTTTGTTGCTTAAATTAACCCCTGTATATGAGAAAGTACTCTGATGAACACATCAAGATTTTTTTACTGAATAATCCCAATATCGGAAAATTAACAGGTATAAGTACTCAGCAATTCTATGAAACTTTACAAGATTTCGTCCCTAAATATCGTTAAAGTAGGGACGCTCAGGTAAATACAGATAGGTAGGTAGTTTCTGGAATTTCCATTAACTACAAGTTCTTATTATAAAACCGGCATAGGGATTTAAATAAACGAAAACATTTTTGAGTAAAATTGTACAAGTGTTTGTTATTTAAGCTGCAACTCTGTGTTGATGAGTGTCGCATGATGCAGTATAAGCTATAAATTTGTCAGTGGCATTTTTGATTAATCACAGAAAATATTTTAATGGTTTTGCGAGTGATAATAAATCTTTGAGGTTGATATTTTTAGTATTAAAATAATTCCTGGCGATTTATACAATTTTTCAATTAATAGCTTATTTTTAGTTGGCATTCTAGTCAGTGGCGTGGTTGTAATTTTTTGTTTATTTCAGTTTTCCAAAGAATGAAAAACAGCGTAAGGTTGTAAAAACTGATGTAGGTAATTTTGGTATAAACTATTATTATAAATATACATTAAATTAATCAAGAAAATAAAAAAAAAACATTCTTTAGTTAATTCGTATTGAGCAACCTTCGTATTCTTTTATATGTTACCATTTTGTGACATTTTATGGAAAATAAAACTGCTTTATACAAACTGGAATTATTATTTCATAACTTTAGTTAATGTATTTTAAATGCTACGCCACTGGAGAGAAAGATTTCTGGCAGGAGTCGGCCATACGCAGAAGCCACTTTGGTCTGTGCTTTGGTCTATTTGTTTGAACCACATTTGTTATAGTAGGGAAGCCCAAGAGGGGATTTTTGGATTTACTCGAGCGCGTCAGATTAATATAAGGGAGGATACCTTATATATTGATAAGTACCTCCAGCCAGTATGAGCCCTTAATATGGGGGGTTCGCCAAGGGGAACCCGTCAGATTAGTAAAAAATATCGATCATCTGAAATACTCGAGCGCGTCAGATTAAGATAAGGGGGGTTAATTATTAACTAAAAGTGTCCATTTTGCTAATCTGACGATTTGAGCGTAGCCTAAGGGAGTGGGAGGGTAACAAAGTTGCAAAAAAAAACGATGTGTGGATTTACTCGAGCGCGGTCGTTTTCGTTTTTATTCTAGAGGTAATTATACCAGAATAACAGAAAAAATATAATCTGACGATTTCCGCAAGCCGAAAGTAATCAAAATCGTTAATTAAGAGCGTGCAGCTATGGTAAAACATGTATTTTTGGTAAACATGTATAGATGCGTCGCAAGACAACCGCTAAGGTCGATCTCTGTCTATTGTTGTCGCTCTCACTCTAACTCGCACTCGCAAATAGGTCTGGCGTAACGTTACAATGTTTTTTGAACCGGCAGGTAGCCGGCACATCGATTTATAAGACGCATATCACGTCAATATGACTCTTTGACAATACAAAATGTTAAAAACTTTACTCCGTGTAAACAGTGTAATGTACAACATCATACTACTCTATTTAAGTAACACCCTGTACATTATTTTCGACTTTCGATGTTTATTACTCCCTTAGCTATTCGATTGTAATGTAATGTACCTACCACTCTCGTGTCACCACCCTGTATATATAAATCGATATGTTATTGTATATTTCCGCTATTGGTAATGTAAAGAATTAGTCATCTTGTTTTCGACAATTTTAAATATCATAAGTACACATATTAACATTATAATCGTAAAGTAAAGTAAGCAATGCCCTTTTGGTTTCCACTCGAAAACAAGATCATTAGCTCTAAGTTGAACCTTGTAATTCGATAGATAAGAATATTATATAAAATCCAAAGAAGAATCGGAAGAACACACTTATATTTTCATCGTCTTGTTGTACGTTTGTCGTTATTTTTAATAAATCATTTAAAGGTCCGAGAGCATTTTTCCTTTCTGGCAGCCGAACATTACAAATTGGTGTCAGAAGTGGGATTTTCTCGAAGATCAACAGATCTAAAGAAAAACGTGGAAATTCGAAAAGTACGTTCGTGAGCGTTTCGCGAGTTCCTGTCTCTCCGAGAAACTTCATCTCCGCTGCATAAGTTCCTGAGTTCCTAGTTCTTCGAGAACTGGTCTACATCTCTACGATCTTACAGCAGAGAAAAACCAGGAAATCTCCGTCCTCAGACCTCTGAAGTACCAACATCGAAGTCCACACTAGGCTGCGCCAACTAGGGTACGTCACTTCCAAGTACGTCAAAGACTCCAGTTCGCTGAAAGGACCACAAATGACCTTCGGACCTATCTGCACGATCCTGTAAGTTGATAATCTACTGATGGTATATCCAGATTTGAATTCACTTTTCAACGAAAATCTACAAAATCCTACAGTCACTAGTGAAAGTGAATCAGTGAATAGTGCTAATCCTAATCATTCTAATAACATGGCTACTGTTTCCTTAGAATTAGCTGTACAAATGCTAACCAAATTTGATGGCGATAAAGCTAAACTTCATGAATTTTTAGATAATTGCGATAAAGCTCATAAATTAGTAAAACCAGAAGTTCAAACTATTCTTTTCAATATAATCGAGACTAAACTAACTGGCAATGCTCGAGCAATAACTCGAAGTCGAGATTTTGAAAATTGGGAAAGCCTTAGGAAACATTTACTAGATAGCTATTCAGAAAAACGTACTATGGGACAATGGCAATTAGAACTCAATTCATGCAGACAAAATCAATACGAAAATGTAATGTCATACTCTTCAAAAATTGAAAATTGTTATATTAAACTATTAAATTGTCTTGATACTACTTTATCAACAACATCAAGGGAAGCATGTATCAATTTATTAAAAGAACAAGCTTTAAGTGTTTTTATAACGGGATTAAAAATGGATCTTCAAATTTTAGTTAAATCACAAAGACCAAAAACTTTAGAAAAAGCAATTGCACTCGCCCTTCAAGAGGAGCAAGAATTAAAGTCAAAACAAGAAATCCATAAATATCAAAACATTAACAATTCTTATACTAAACATTGCGACTTTTGTAATAAACCTGGACATACATCATTTACATGTAGGAAAAAACATCAACCTAATCAAGTTAGACATTTCCAACAAAATCCTCCAACAACATCTCGTCAGTTTAATCAAAATCCAAATCAAAATAACCAACAAAACTCTAATAACCAAGCTCACCGATTTTCATATAACGATAAATTTTGCAGGTACTGTAAAAAGAAAGGACACTTAATAGAAGAATGTAGAAAACGCGACTATAATAATAGAATGAAAAATAATCCTACTCAAGGCAATACTTCGTCAAATAATGTTAACCAAGTTTCATCCTTCGAAACTCAAAATCCTCCTTTAAACTCCCAAGGCACTTGTCAATCGACCGTGTCAAGGAATGCCAGATCACTTCAGGTCGAGTTTCAATAATAAATTATGCAGTAACCACGTATGTACACATTCAAGCTTCCGAACTAATTTCAAATCCTTCAACATTCTTAATTGATAGTGGTGCTGACATTTGTCTTATAAAATTGTCAAAATTAAAAGAAGATACTCCAGTATTCGAAGATAATCCAATTACCTTAAAAGGTATCGATGATGTTCTAAATCCTACTCAAACTCTAGGATATGCTAATTTAGAAATTGTTATTGAAGATAAAACATTTTCACACATATTTCATATCGTCAAAGACAATTTTCCCATCCCGTACGATGGAATCTTAGGAAATGATCTCTTTATAAAAACCAATTGTTTAATCGACTATCAAAATAATCACATATCAATCCTAGGAAAAGCAATTTCACTAAATCACATAAAAAATCCTTATCCAAACTCACAAATGGTTCAAAATACCAAACAATCTCTAAATCAATCTCAAGATCAATCTCTAAATCAATCTCTAAAATTAAACGTAAATTCAACCACTCCAAAGCTTAAATCAAACTCAAATGATCAAGTAGATAACGATTCTTATATTCTAAAACCTAGGAGTGAAACAATTGTAAAGGTAAAAGTCATTAACGGTGAACTTCACGAAGGTTTACTTCCTCATACAACATTACTAGACGGTGTTTATTTATGCCCCAGTATTGTTAGAGTAATCGATTGCAAATACGCTCTCACCAGTATCCTCAATACTACAGAAAAATCTGTCAAAGTCACTGAAATTTCTCTAGAACTAGAAAAAATCCAAGATCCTTGTAATATAAGAATATCAAATTCGAACAGATCCATCAACTCTTCTAATTCAAGTAGATTACAACATATCACGGATTCACTTAGACTTGATCACCTTAATTCTGAAGAAAAAACTTCTATTATTGAAATATGTCACGAGTATAATCATATTTTTTACTTAGAAGGAGATATATTAAGCTCAACTAATGCAACAATGCACGAAATTCCCGTCACATCAAGTATACCAATAAATACTAAAACATACCGATATCCTGAAATTCATAAAGATGAAGTGAATAAACAGATCACTAAAATGTTGGATCAAAATATTATAAAACCCTCTTCGTCTCCTTGGAATTCTCCTGTATGGATCGTTCCAAAGAAAGTAGACGCTTCCGGCAAACAAAAATGGAGAATCGTTGTAGACTATAGGAAATTGAATGAAGTCACCATTGGAGATTCTTATCCATTGCCAAATATTTCAGATATTCTAGACCAACTTGGACATTCAAAATATTTTTCCACTATAGATTTGACTTCAGGATTCCACCAAATTGAAATGTCTCCTAAAGACGCCGAAAAAACTGCTTTTTCTATTCCTAATGGTCACTTCGAATTCCAAAGAATGCCTTTTGGGTTAAAAAACGCTCCTGCGTCATTTCAAAGGCTGATGAATACAGTTTTAGCTGGAATTCAAAACATCAGGTGCTTCGTGTACTTAGATGATATCGTTATTTTTGTAGACACACTCGAAAATCATAATAAAAGGTTAAGAGAAGTATTCGAAAGACTGTCTAAATTTAATTTAAAACTGCAACCCGATAAATGCGAATTTCTCCGCAAAGAAGTTATCTATTTGGGTCATATAATTACTGACCAGGGTGTTAAACCTTGTACTGACAAAATTAAAGCTGTACTAAATTTTAAGGTACCCGCAAATCAAAAAGAAATTAAAAGCTTTTTAGGTCTAGCTGGTTATTACCGTAGATTTATTCCTAATTTTAGTGCCATAACTCATCCATTAACCAATCTCCTTAAGAAAAATGTAGCATTTAATTGGACTAGTTTACAACAAGGTGCTTTTGAAAAACTTAAAACTGTTCTTTGTTCAGAACCTTTGTTGCAATACCCTGATTTTTCTAAAAAATTCTACTTAACAACTGATGCTAGCAATTATGCAATAGGCTCTGTTTTATCACAAAATGATCCTCCATATGACTTACCAATTGCTTATGCAAGTAGAACTCTCAATAAAGCTGAGATAAATTATACAACAACTGAAAAAGAATTATTAGCTATTGTCTGGAGCATCAAACATTTCAGACCGTATTTATTTGGTCGAAAATTTACCATTATGACTGATCATAAGCCCCTTACGTGGTTATTCTCAGTAAAAGATCCAGGTTCGCGCTTGATTAGATGGAGACTCGCTATAGAACAATATGAATATGATATTATCTACAAACCAGGGAAAACTAATGTAGTTGCTGACTCACTCAGCAGATTACCTGTAGAAATTGAATCTTCTATTTCATCTATTTCAACATTTTCCAAAGATTCGGAAAATTACAATACTTTCTTAGAAAAAATCCAAACTACTATAATAAATTACAACAATACCGAGGAAATTAGTGAAAAACTTTCAGATACATCGGAAGTAATTTGTTTACCAATGTCTCTAGATTTTGAACTATGTGAAGAATTTCAGAAAGACATAATTAAAGACTCTTCTCAGTTAAGTGAACTAAAAACACAAAACCTAAATTTAGGTGATGTAGTCAAGTCAAATAACAATGATAAAATAATATATTATTTCTTTATTAAAAGTAATCACTGGGAAAATACTTCATATGAAATACTTTTTGATTCTCTAAAAAATTTAAAATTAGAAGTGATAAACGATAACATTAATATAATTAGTCTCCCTAGATTGTCTTTCACCTTTGACAAACTCAGTTGGAACAAGATCCGATCAATGATTAGATTTATTTTTAAAGATACACAGATCAAAATTAAAATTTATCACGATATTCTAACTCATCCTTCAGATGAAGATATTCCAAAAATATTAGAAGAAAACCACTCCAATCCCATATCCGGTCACTCCGGGTTTCATAGAACATATAACAGGATAAAGAAACATTTCAAATGGACAAATATGAAAACTGATATAAAAAATTTTATTAAAACATGTGAATCCTGCCAAAGGAACAAATTAATTCGTAACAAAACAATTCAACCTATGGAAATCACGTCAACGAGCTCTGCACCTCTAGAAAAAATATTTTTAGATATAGTAGGTCCCCTTACATTAACAGAAGACGGTAATAAATATATACTTACTCTACAGGATGACCTAACCAAATATTCCCAAGCATATGCAATTCCAAACCATGAAGCAGTCACTATAGCAACTAAACTAGTAGAAAATTTTATTTGCAAATTTGGTATCCCTAAATATATATTAACTGATCAAGGAAAAGATTTTACCTCTGACCTTCTGAATCAAGTATCTAAATTATTTAAAATAAAACAATTAAATTGCACTGCCTATCACCCTCAGAGCAACGGAGCATTGGAAAGAAGTCATTTAACATTAGCCGATTATTTAAAACATTATATTAATAAAGAACAAACTGATTGGGACAAATGGTTGGACTTCGCAATGTTTTCATACAATACTACCACACACACTTCCACTAAATTTACTCCCCATGAATTAATATTTGGAACCAAACCGAATATTCCTTCAAGTCTACTTCAAACTCCCGAATTTAAATATACTTATGAAAATTACTTAGATGAACTAAAATTAAAACTACAAAAATCACAACAGATAGCTAAAGAAAATCTCATAAAATCAAAGGAAGTAAATAAAAATTATTATGATAGAAAGATCAGCAAAGGAATTAAATTCGAAATAGGACAGCAAGTATACTTAGAAAATGAACAAGTTGCAAAAGGTAAATCAAAGAAATTAACACAAAATTATAATGGACCTTATAAAATAGTAGAAATTAATTCGCCAGTAAATGTAACTATTTTGATTAAAAATAAAAAGATCAAAGTTCATACCAACAGATTGAAACCAGCTTTTGTTTCAGATTGTTAGTACTATGGTTTATTCTAAATGGCTGCCACTGTCAATACGTCAATTCTCCTCTTCAACAGTCATCCGGATTGTATTACGAGCATATCAAAAACGTAAGATTTTTCGAAAACAATTGGAACTTAGTGACATATATTAATATGAACGGTTTTAATAAAAAATTACAACTTATAGAAAATTCCTTCGAAAAAACTAAAATGCTGTGCACTAACTTACCTGATAATGACTTTTCTCTTTGTAGAACGTCTCTAATTGTTTTGGATAAACTACTTCCGTCCTTATATCAAAAACAAACTTACCTAAAAACCTTAATGAGTAATGTTAAACTCTCTAGAAGAGTAAAGAGAGGATGGTTTAATTTTGTAGGTTCAACATTTAAAACCATATTCGGAACTTTGGATGAAGATGATGCTGAATATTATAATAAGGTTATAAGTAAGGTTAATGAAAATGAAAAGAATTTAGTAGATCTTTTGGATCAACAAATTCAAGTTGTAAAAACTACTATAGTTAATTTTAATCATACCATTAGTGATCTAAATAAAAATAAGGAATTATTTAATATAAATTTTCAACGACTCTCTAATTATAGTGAAGTGTTAAATAAAAATTATCTTAGTTTAGAGTTCAAACAAACACTTGATGAACATTTTAGTTTGTTAACACTACTCACCTCTGAGCTGGAAATGGACTTCACAAATATGATAGACGCAATTTTGTTTGCTAAATCTAATACCTTACATCCGTTTGTGATAACACCAAGCCAATTAATTCAAGAATTAAGTAAAACAATTACTTACCTAAAACCTTCGACTTCTTATCCCTTTCCACTAGACACACAAAACGCATACAAGTTTCTTGATATAATTAAAATTCAATATCACTTTTCACAAGATAGAATAGTTTTTGTTATAGGTATTCCAATAATTAATTCTATGCAATTTTATCTTTATAATTTAATACCTCTTCCAACGTTTCATCCATCAACGAAAAACTATGTCTTTATATTACCCAATGCCAAGTTCTTATCTATGTCAGAATCCAAAATTTTGCATTCTACTCTTAACTCTTTAGATCAATGTAGAAGTATAAGTGCTATTGAAACGATTTGTGAGAACATCGAACCAATTTATTCGTTTCATTCACGACAAATTTGCGAAACGACTCTACTTTCAGGCATGAAAATAATACCTGATACATGTGAAATGAGAATTTTACCAAATACTTTTGAAATTTGGCATAAGTTACAAGGTAACGTAAATCATTGGATATATATATATTGCCAAAAACTACCGACGCTACTATTAATTGTGTAGATAAAAAACCAATTAATCTAATTTTAAATAACACAGGAATTCTAGAACTTGACTCAAACTGTCAACTTTACACAAGTTCGACGACTTTAATTACAGAACAGAAAATTCATGAAAGTACGTTCAATTCAATATTACCAGATTTCAATATCCTCGATTGTGTAGAAAAGGATCCCAAACAGAATAATACCGATGAGAAGTTACAGTTAATTCCGATTCAACCAATAAACTTAGATACCGAATCCTTGAAGTTAGCAAGCCACAAATTAGACGATATACAACAAACGACTAGGCAATTTTCAGATAATAATTCTTCTTTCTTTAATAATATTGTTAAAAGTAGTTATTTCACCTATGTCATATTTACCATTCTTAAAGTAATTGCCTTATATGTATTATATAAATTATTTAGATATTTAAGTGATAAATGTAAGAATTCTCAGAGTCATCATTCACATGACAAAAGCAATTGTTGCCAATCGGTCGTTAATTGTTTAACATTTAATGTAAATAAAAAACGCGATCCTTCAGATGTTTCTATTAAATTAGATAATCTCAATTCCGATGAATCAACCGAAGAACAGCAACCCTTGCGCAAAAGCGAGAGAATAGCTAGACTAAAGAATAAATAACATGTAATATATTTTTTGTAATAATAATTTTTGTAATTGTAATAATACTAGTATAATATTTCTCGTTATGTATCAATGTATTTCTATTTGCCTATATCTACATGTATCTTATTGTGTATTCATTATGTATTTAATGTTTTTATAATTCTTTTGACCCTTGCAAAAAAAAAAATTTTAATCAACTCTATTTTTTTTTCTCTTTAAGGGGGAAGGTGTAATGTACCTACCACTCTCGTGTCACCACCCTGTATATATAAATCGATATGTTATTGTATATTTCCGCTATTGGTAATGTAAAGAATTAGTCATCTTGTTTTCGACAATTTTAAATATCATAAGTACACATATTAACATTATAATCGTAAAGTAAAGTAAGCAATGCCCTTTTGGTTTCCACTCGAAAACAAGATCATTAGCTCTAAGTTGAACCTTGTAATTCGATAGATAAGAATATTATATAAAATCCAAAGAAGAAGCGGAAGAACACACTTATATTTTCATCGTCTTGTTGTACGTTTGTCGTTATTTTTAATAAATCATTTAAAGGTCCGAGAGCATTTTTCCTTTCTGGCAGCCGAACATTACAGTAAGGCAAATATCTAATGACTTGTTATCTTCAGGGATTTATATACTGCCAAATATTTTCGTCATTCCTAAGGTTATTATTTCTTCTAGTACCTAATAGATTTTTCTTTATTCTCAAAAGAGCATTGGATATTTGTCAAACGATACTATTAATGATATTTGTAAGTGATAACACAAAATTCGTTGTTGTTCAGTTACTGTTGTTTATTTGAGTCTATAAAATGTCTATCAGATAATTAGAAGGGGAATTACTCTTCGAATCTTACTGGTAGTGAGTCGTCGTCAAGTTGTAACGTGGTTTTTACAAATAAAGTAGTTAGGAAAATATTGCATTTCTTTAAATTGATTGTCCATTACAATAGATGAAATATTGATGTACTCACTATACGCCTAGTTTAACTTAGGTAAGGTACAAGTCTGCATACAGATACTGTACTGCCTATCGTCTCTCTACAGAGAAAATGTGTACTTATGGAGCTACACACATTACCGCTCTACAATGTACAGGATAAATTCCAATAGTCAGTCCAGTCGTTAACTTCTACAACTCTCATAAATATTTCTGGACGAAAACCATTAAACGTGACATTTTGTGAAAATTCATCTTCCGCGTTCTTGCCTCACAAAAGCTCCTTTTTGCCTGAGTCCCTCGCAAAAGAGCCTTTTACGTTACGGGGGGTCGATTTCGATTGTTATCCCAAACAAAATAGATATCGATATACATTTTTCCCGAAAGGTATATTGTTTGTTTAATACGGTGCAAGAAAAGAAATGTTTACAACAGTTCTACATATTCAGCTGACAGAATAAATATTATTGGTAACTATAATGTTACCAATAATTATATAGTATTATTATAATTAATTAATAAATTAATATTTAATATTATATTACTACTTATTATAATGTAACTCAGAGCAAAGACCAAGTTATGACTTGAAAAAAATCAAAGAACCAAACAACACATTACTGTGTACCCTTGTGGCAGAATTAATACATTCCCATTCCTACTTGCCACATCCATGGCAGAACTGCCTGATGTTCGTATGTTGAGACGTCAGGTTAAACAGAATGAAAATAACATTTATTATTTTGTATTTTGAATGTCGATTTATACAACTCCCGTTGTACATTTTTCGGTCTTTTTAATAACCTAACCTAACCTAACATTATAGTTACCAATAATTATTTTAATTATTATATGTTATTATATTTAATTAATAAATTAGTATTTAATATTGTATTACTTATCATAATGTAACTCAGAGCAAAGACAAAGTTATGACTTGAAAAAAATCAAAGAACCAAACAAACACATTGCTGTGTACCATTGTGGCAGAATTAATACATTCCCATTCCTATACTTGCCACATCCATGGCAGAACTGTCTACTGTTCGTATGTTAAGACGTCAGATTAAACAGAATGAAAATAACATTTATTATTTTGTATTTTGAATGTCGATTTATACAGCTCCTGTTAAACATTTTTCGGTATTTTTAATTGCAACAAATTTGATTGCAAACTTTTATGTTTCTCTTAAAAACTTCGTTAATTACAGCCCTTAATGTGTTCATTAAATTTCATTTTAAAAAAAGGCTAATCTAGCTCTTAATGGTCATAGGATCAGATCCACTTTTTTATTGTAAGTGTTATTACGCAAAAAGTGCTGTTTTATTAAGCCATTTTGCATAAATAAATATTAATTATTTTTTTACATAGAGCGTATTAATCTGAGTCGTTTCAAAAAGAATGAGCACAACATTATTAACATATATTTTTTTAATTTTTATTGAATATAAATTATTATTATTATTATTACTGAATTAACTGGACGTCATAATGCTGATTTTTGCAAAAAATGGGACAATCAATTAGATTTATGCGTAGATTATTCGTTAATATTTCCACTAATTTTAATAAGTATGTAATAAAATTAAAAATTTATTGCCAACGTTCAAAACGGTCATTTTGCGTGTTTTTGCAGTAACGTTTTTATATCTAGAGCAATTTTGATGTAGTAAGTCCCATTTTGGGTATTTTATTCTCAAAAACTCCTCTCGATTAACTTGAAACGTGTAAAATTAAAAGCTTTTGGGTCATACATAACAAAGTGACTTTGTTGGTTTAATTGCTTATTTAATCATACTTCAATTAAATAAAGTTGTAAATTGGCAGATGAGAGTCTCCTTATAATATCTCAAACGACACTTTGAACACAACTGTTAAACCCGTCTTTTCATGCAAAATAGCTAATTTCCTGACAACTTGGCTCCTCTATAGAACGGTATCTCTGAAGTTAAATTTAAATTATTAGCTAATTAGTGAATATGAAGTTAATTAAATAATAATAGAGGAGCCAGGCTGTAATTAATGGAAAATCATTTTTTTAATGATTTTTCTGATATTTCGGAGGTGAGTTTAATGAGGAGGGTTGAGGGGGGGTATCGTCAGTAATAGATTGGCAATAAAATATGCCGCGTGGTTATAAATAAATATATAATAATAATATAAATAAAGGGCCAGGCTCTATTTAACGGACATACATTTTTTATGATTGTTCTGATACTTCGGGGGTGAGTTTATTGACAAGGGTTGAAGGGGTGGTTATGGGATTGCGCTACTAGACCCTATCGTCAGCAATAAATTAGTAATAAAACGGCGCACACGATCTCCCGTAAGGGTTTATACCGAACACAGTTATACCTGAATTTGTTATAATCCGCGACACGGGCTCCCGTAAGGGTTCATACCTTACAAATTTATACCTGCGTTTGTTATATACCTAGTACAATGTTGCACCTTACACATTATTAATATCAGTAAATTTATTCGCTATACATTTTACAAAATTATACCTTGTGATATGTCTTTTCTTACTTGTATTGGACAATTTTATCAGTTATTGTTATAAATTTGGATTGAACTTTGGGGTTAATAGGACAATCTTCTATAAAGTCGAAAACAAAACTGTCTCCTCCTAAAATTGTGTAAGCCATCTTCCTACGCTTGAATTTACATCACCCACTCTTTAAGTACGGGAATTCATGTGCGATTTACTACTTGAAAACCCCTACGGGAGTTTATGTGAGGGATTGATATTAACAATATTGTCCGTGGCGGGACCTCGCTTGCGGCCCAATAAAATATGCCGCTTGTTTTACGTATATTTTTTTTGTATGATGTGGCTTAAGCCAGATTATCCCCTTTTTCTCGCTAAGGGGTGAAAGAATAAAATCAGACTTTGCTTGAGAGGTCAGCAATTAAACAGTAATAAAAAACCCAGGTTGTAATTAATGGAAAACCATTTTTATGATTTTTTCTGATATTTCGGGGGTGAGTTTAATGCTAGGGGTTGAAGGGGTGGTTCTGGGATTGCGCTACCAGTCTCTATCTTCAGCAATAAAACATGCCACATTGTTTTACGTATATATCTCTGCGGTTCCGAAGATACAGGTGTGGATGATGTGGCTTAAGTCTTAAGTCAGATTATCCTCTTTTTCTCGCTAAGGGGTGGAGCAATAAAATCGTGGTTTGCGTAATTAATTGGCAATAAAATATGAGCCTATGGTAAATGCTGACTTATGAAGTGGATGATCTGGCTTAATAAATATATATATTTACGGAGCGTAGACACAAATTGACTATGGATAATTGTAAAAAAATACATGATTGTATATTGTAATAAATAACTACCCACCTAATTATTGATAATAAGACATTGTATATGTATATTTATTACGGCGGGCGTAATTTCGGCCGGTAATCCCATCGGCTACCTGACCATAGGATGTAAATTTGGCCGGAGGTTTAAAGAGTCCTTCTTATCTTATATGTAATTTCGGCCGGATGAAATAAAATATTGTTAAATTTTATAAGTGATACATTGATACATTACCGAAGGAGGCGAATTCGGAACCACACAGGTTTTCTCTTGCAAATTCTGATAATGCCTATTAGGCTCAGCGAGTACATGTTTGATCCTTGCCCTCTTGCGTCTCTAAACTTTTTTTTATTTCCCTATTATTTCACCATTTCCAACAATATCAATATGTGTCATGTTAATAAAAATAAATTCCACATTCCTACCATAAAAATTACCCTCGGCCGAATTTACGTCTGTGATTAGCAGTGCCCTTTACTTTGGGCAGGTACCCAAGGGGATTACCGGCCGAAATTACATCCGCCCATTTATTAAATAATGATAATTGCGTATCATAGTACCTTTCATAAAAGCATATTGCATATTTAAGGGCCTATATTGCATATTTAGGCACTTTTTTAGTGCATATTGCATGCATATTGGCACATTTTTTATGGTGCACATTTTCCAGTCCCAGTCATTAGCAACTTTCACCCTCTTATCCGGCAAGGCCATTAGCTTACCAGCAATTATTTCAGAAAGGGTAGGTATCGGTACCAACGTCTTCATGGGATTATTTCCATCAAATTCTTCCGCGTTGACTTTTCCCGAGATCGTTACTACTTCTGTCTGTTACGGTTCGGCATCCAAGGTCCGCGGAACGGTCGAGACTTACTTCTTGCGGGACGAACGGACACGAGATGAAGAGAGAAGAACGCGTAAAGGTAAAGGACTCGAGCGTCCGTGTCGTCGATCTGTTAAAACATTTAATTATTACCTTACCTACTTGTCCTCCGTGCGTCGGCAGCCGTCGTCGTCGTCGTCGGAATGCACCAGCCTCGCATAACTGTTAACGCGTGTGTAAGATAAGAGATACTCGAAAAACGTGACGAGCCAACCGAAGAACTTCTCCCGAACTGACCGCACACTTAGCCACCACTTCACTTGGAGCACTAGACCGGACTCCTCCGGAGGGTCCTTCTGGTCCGGGTGGTACGTTCTTCGCGCTCGCGGTAGAGGAGCAGTACCGTCGGTAGTACCGTCGACCAGCGAACGTGGAGAATTCCACATTCCACTCCTTCTGATGGTCTCTATCGGCAGCTGTCGGTCTTTGTCTGCCGCAGGAGCGTAACGCGAGCTCTTTACCGGGAGGCCTACAGGGCGACCCGACGAAGTCGAGATCGACTTTTACTTTAAGAGCGCGAAGAAGATGTCTTGCCTGGGATTTGTCAGATGACTCTTTGATCCATTAACTGAACCCATGTCAGAATTTCTAACAGTGATCTATAAAAAATAAAAATACTAAACGGAGTAGTTTTCAACGAAACGTCAGAAGTGTACTGAAAAAGAGACCAAAAAAATGCACTTCATACTGAAGTGCTGAAGACATAAATTTGTGTTATGACCGGAACTGACATAACTGAATCTCTCTTTTCCATCTTTTCAAAATTTCTAAAAGTGATATATGAAAATATTAAACGGAGCAATTTTCAACGAAACGTCAGAAGTGTACTGAAAAAGACCACATGATAATCTCTCTCTTCCTTCTTTTCTTTTCTTTTAGCTTAATTTCTATCTAGGCTCCATCTTACCTATCTATCTTATTTCTATTTAGCCCTCCGCTAAATGTTTCCAAGTCTCCCTATGCATTAAAAAGAACTGAACTCATGTCAAAATTTCTAAAAGTGATCTATGAAAACATTAAACGGAGTAGTTTTCAACGAAACGTCAGTGTACTGAAAAAGAGACCAAAAAAATGCACTTCATACATTGCATCATACTTCATGCACATAGAAGTGCTGAAGACATAAATTTGTGTTATGACCGGAGCTGACATATCGAGAAGATGTACGAATGGTTCATGATAATCTCTCTTTCCCGTCTTTTCTTTACATTTAGCCTAATTTCTATGCTTCCATAACTGGATATAGGCCTCCCCTAAATGTTTCCAAATTCTGGAAATTGGATAGATCCCGGCTGAGCCACAAATTTCATTTTCAGATTCTCTTACATTTGTTTCATATACACCATCACTTTGAATTAATTTCGAGAACATATTCCATCTATTAAACGGAGTAGTTTTCTACGAAACGTCAGAATTGTACTGAAAAAGAGACCAACAAGAATGCACTTCATACTGAAGTGCTGAAGACATAAATTTGTGTTATGATCGGAACTGACATATCGAGAAGATGTACGAATGGTTCATGATAAACTCTCTTTACTGCCTCGTTTCGTACATGTTGCATCCTTGACGCAAACCTGAAAATATGTAATACTACTGGACCTAAGGGTCAGGTGGGATCAAGTAGTAATGTTAGATTTTTCCTAGCGAGCACAAAAGCATGTTAGAATCATGTTATTTCTAGTCGCTTACACATTTAACGAGGCATACTTCAGCATGTCGACGGTTCTACAGTCTGGGATTTAGAGTAAACATGAGGCGACTTGTTGGGCTCGTCCCTGACGGGATATTCCTCCACCAAGTACCATTCGCGGGCAGGGAGTAGGAACGGTAGCCCCCTATGTAATTGACGGTTCTACATTCTATATATACCTTAGAGGAAGAATCTTGAATGAATCCAATAAAAATCTAGGGTATTAAATTCATTTGGGCTTGGGATATACCAAATCTAACTTTAGCCCACTTCTTCTTCAACTGCTTGTTCGTTTCAAATATTTGCGAATTTTTGAAATTTTTGAATGCCACGTTCTCAGGTTCTTGACCCATGAATCCTTGTTCTTCGAGGCCCTCTCTTTCCAAACACTTTTCCTTGGAGGTTGGATTTTAAGAGTCTGTAACGACCGAAGGTTGTACAGCTTCTCTAAGTTGGCCGTGGCAATGTAACCAAATGGAAACACCAAGTCTTCACCAACTGCCTTATTAACGTTGAGCGACCGGTTTCGACTTTATCGAAGCCATCCTCAGGCTCGCACTACATGAATGAGGAGCATTAGATCACAGAAGGTAAGTGCCTTACAAAAAAAACTTTAATAAAGCAGTTGGTGAAGAGTTGGTGTTTTCATTTGGTTACGTTAAGAGTCTGTGTTTGTTATGTGCCCGAGATGTTCTAGTTTCCGTCTCATTACTTCGTTTTCCTTCTTCATTCTTTCCAGTACTCTTTCGTTAGTAACTCTATCCACCCATGATAATCTAAAGATCCTTCTATTGAGCCACATCTGGAAGGCATTATCAAGTTTATTTTGTGCTGCTTCGGTCAATGTTCAGGATTCTATCTCATAGTATAATATGGGAAGCTCATAGCAACGCAGGAGTCCTAGTCCTAGTTCGATCCTAGGAATCCTAGTTCGATATCTAGTTCGAGGTTGTGGCTTTTAAAGAGTTTAGACATTTTGATGATGCTCTTGCTTTTTCTATCCTACATTTGATTTCTTGTGAGAGGTCGCTCTGTTCAATTACTAAGGTTCCTAGGTGAACAAATTTGGATACAAGTTCTACTAATATATTTTTAATAAGTAGTAGGCAGTTTTATTTCGTCTGTTTACTTCTTATGACCATAAATTTTGTTATTTTTATGTTCATTTCTAGCCCATATCGTTCACTTATATCATTCACTTGTCCATTGTGAAATATGACGGTACCATCTAGCGGACATTATTTAGGCCGTTGACTTTTATGGGAGCTGTCTAGTTCCAGTACAAGTTCTGTATGATTCTAAGATCTTTATCGTCCATTGCGGTGCCTTTCAGTACTTGTATCATCTTCTGGTATTGGATTTTGTCAAACGGCTTCTAGTACACGTCTAAAAAGCGTGTAAAAATGTAACAATTCATATCCCTACGTTGTTGGAATAATACTTGTAGACTGAATGGTTCATCTCTTGGTCCCATTCCCTTCATGAAGCCAAATTGTGCGTCTGCTACTCTCAGACAGTACTAAATAGCGTGGAATATCACGCTATATCATCACATGTGGAAAGTGCTAAGTAACACCTTTTAATGTTAGAAGCTTGTTACTCTCGAATATCCTAGAAGGAGGATATATACACTAATTGGTAGCTAGAAGCATCTAGATTCAGATAGTAAATATCTACCTATCTAGAAAGAAGCCTAGAAGCGACGCTTATCAAAAACTAGGTATATGTTAAGATATGAATGGTGCTGTATTTTAGACAATCCTAATCCATAACGTACTAGGATATAGAGTTCATTCGGGACTGGAAAATGTATGAATACAACTATAGCATGTCTATTATATAAAACAGCTAGGTACTAGCTTATTTCCAGATTACAATCTTGTTAGTCTAGGTCTAGAGTATTCCAGTTGAAGGATCGAAACACTAATTACTAGTTAGAGTGTAATAAATTATAATATTCCAGTCACGTGACTGGGGTAGTACTGTAATCTAGAAAAAGCTCAGAAGCTCCACTTATTAGAAACTAGACTTATTCAAAAACTTTTAGTGTGCTATATTCTAGAACATCTTAAATTCAGAAAACAATCGGTAACTAAAGTGTGCTAGGATATAATATTCACTTAGCCTTAGTCTTGAATTATTCTAAAATCTAACCTTAGCAAGACAGTTCTAAATCACCTAAAATATCCATCACATATTGAAAACGGTGAGTAACACTTTCGTCCAAAGTTAGAAACTTGTTCTTCTGAAATATTCTAATAGCAGGATATTTTCACTAATTGGTGGCTAGAGTGGGCTAGAATCTATACTCGGATCGTGTGGAAACTAGGGTATATAGTTCACTTTGTGGAAAATATGAGAATAAAACTATTATAATAGTAAACAAAACAGCTAGGTACTAACTTATTTCAAGACTATAGTATAGTTATTCCAGAGTATCCCAGCAGGAGGATCCAAACATTAATTATTATTTAGAGTGTACTTAAATATAGAATTCACATGTCTCAGAATGGGATCGTACTGTAATTTAAGAAAGAGCTCAGAAACGACATTTATTCGAAACTAGACATATTTTACCACGTTTAGTGTGCTAGGTTTTAGAATATTTTTAGATTCGAAACCCAATCGGTTACTAAAATGTGTTAGAATATAACATTCACTTAGTTTTAAAATATGCTAGAATATAACTTTGGCAAGACAGTACTAAAATACTGAAATATCGATCAGAAATTGAATGTGCTAGGAAACACTTTCGTCCAAAGTTAGAGACTTGTTATTCTGAAAGTTCCTAGTAGAACTATATATACACTAATTGGTGCCTAGAGTGAGCTAGAATCTCTAATTCATATGTTTTTAGAATTTGTTTGCTCGGGTGGGATAGAATATACTTATCTAGAATAGAGCTCAGAAGCAACACTATTTAGAAACTAGGTATATTTCTAGACAATTCTACAATCACATGAACCAATAAAAATCACGTTCTGGAGAATGTAGAAGATGTGATTCTAGAATATCACCATGAAAATATTTGAAATTTTATCAGTGTCTAAAACTTATTACGATATAGGTGCAGTTCACTTTAGCCTGGAAAATATTGGTATGCAACTATTAGTGGGTAATATTATAGAAAACAGCTAGATACTAGCTTATTTCATGAAGATACCAGGTAACACCTTCCCTCAACGTTAAAAGCTTGTTATTCTGAAATATCTAGAAGAAGGATAAGTACACGAATTGGTAACTAGAATGTGCTAGAATCTCTGATTCATATGTGTCTGGGATAGGTTGGCACGGAAGTGATAGAATATGTCTATTAAGAAAATAGCCCAGAAGCCATATTTATTAAAACTAGGTATGTTTTAAGAGATGAACTGTGCTATATTCTAGGACATCCTAGTGAATGGATTTGGAATCTAATCGGTAACTAGAATGTACTAGGATATAAGGATATATAATTTTCTCGGATCTGGGACCATGGGATATGGAATAAGTAGTATGTGAAAAGTGCTAGGTACATATTAGTTTATTTAAATATTATGACTTTGATATTGTAAAGTACCTTCGCAGCAGCATCTAAACATTAATTAATAGGTAGAGTGTGCTGGAATCTAGAATTCACAATTGCCTGGGAATATACTAGTTTGGACGGGACAGTACTGTAGGTAATCTAAAAAAGGGCTCAGAATCGACAATAACAATAAACTATGCATGTTTTAAGACTTAAACTTTGCTATATTCTAAAATACCATACAGGAAGGAATATACATTTAATAGCTAGCTAGAATGACTAAATAGGTAATTCACTCTCACTTGCAGTATGCTATGATCCAACTTTGATTAGGCCCGTACTATGAAACGTATTAAGTACTGGATAATTTCATGGTTTCAACGTGACTTTTTTTTACCTGTTTGCCATTCTTTATTTTGTACATTTTTGTTTTGTTTCTTTTTCAAATTATCTATTTTTTTACGAAAGCAGTAATTACAAAGGTACTTCTAGATAATAGAAGTTACTGTATTTCCACAGTGATCCACAGTGAAAATTAAATGAAACCAAAGACTATGTACATTGTCTTTGATGAAACCAAAGGAAGGTTAAAGGTGTTTGAATGGCAGTTGCGATAATTATTTGTCAAATTTTTAAAACTGTTTTAGTTTGGAGGTAATGAAATTTAACCAAATTGTTACAATTTCAAAACTCGATTAATAAATATCCAAAGTTGTTAGGTAGCCATTACTATTTACACAATTAATAGAGCATTAAGTGAATTGAAGTAACAATAAAATTTGCAGTTTTTTAAATTGGTACTCTTCTTTAGTAAAATGTTAAATAACTAATCTGCAACTTTAAAACTCTAATTAAGGAACTGATATTTACTCTCATTGATATTTCATTGATGCGACAGGAAGGTAAATGACAGTTCTTATTTTTGGTATTGATTACGTTATTGTATTTTTATTTTTGCAAGCATATTGCCAATGTTATTGTTGGTTCACTAGAATATTCAACCAAAATATATTTAATGAATTCTGAATGCCTTGAAAGAGCAAACTGTTCCACTATTGCTCAATTGTTCACAACATCCTTATCGCTGCTTTGGGCAGACGGAGTTCATGTACTTCTGTTTGTGAGCGATGCTGCTCCATATATGAAGAAGGCAGGAAAGCTGTGAATAGTTTAATAAAGTTTCACACATGATACATTTAACATGCAACATGCACCGTATAGGAGAGGAAATCAGGGAACATTTTTCAGATGTAGATAAATTGGTATCTTCACCGAAGAAGATTTTTTTGAAATCACTATCTAGTTATCTAGAAGAAGAATTTTTAAGTAAATGGCGCCTGAGTTACCTTCAGCCCCACAACCTGTACCAACTCGGTGAAGTACATGAGTTTTAGCAGCCTGTTACTACTCAAATAAGTTTAAGAGAATTATAGAAGTAGTTTTAAATTTAGACGAAGATTTAACAAAAATTGATAAAATTCGTTTAGACAAAAAAGGTGTACAATCCGATTAAGCGTTCATATCCTCCAATTATTCATTCATTCCAGATAAAATTACTATTTTGGAAAGCAGAAATTTCCAAAGGTAAAAGATCATTTTCACAGTTAAAATGTATACTGTCTGATAGAAAAGGGAAGCATTAACAATAGACAATAAAAAAAAATTTAGTAATTAGTTGTAACGTAAACGCATTAATCTTTTTTTATTAGTTTAAGTCACAGTTGTATCTTTATTAACAATGTGATCAATAAATTTTATTAAGTATATTCCAATGTGTTAGTGTGTTGTACAATAAATGCATGTCGAATATTAAGCGAATTTTATTTTTTATTAACCCCTATTTTATTTTTTTAATGGCTATTTAAAAATTTTTCGTACCATTTTGCCTGCCTATTTTATAGTTGATTTATACTTCTCAAGTGACTTAGGAAACATAAAACGCGAGTGGCATACAATGTTTTATCCAACAAGTGGAAGAAATCGTTTTTTATGAGATAATAATTAATAGGCTTTGTGATCAAATCAAAGCTACTTGCGTCTCAGTACCCTATAAATGTCAGAATGACTTGACAGTGACTTTTTTACATTTTGGTTAAAGTAGGTTGTTTGTTTAGTTGCCACGGGCAATAATAAATAGAATACTACTTTAAATATGAACTCACTAGTGAGTTATGGATTATAACACACTAGTGTGGTATTTGATAGTTTACTTGTCTAAAATGACATTAATAATGACAGTCATAACTGTCATGTGTTGGATAAAAATTTTTTAATGCCTGAACATTCGGGCTCTTCTCATTGCCATTTCTGTTTGCACACCTTGTATGTGTAAAAGTCGGTTGTCTCGATCGACGCCCGCCCATGGCCGCGACCATACCCAAAGAAGAACGAGAGAGAGAAAGAGAGATGTTGCGTTTCTCTCCTCTTCTATAGAGGATCACGAGCATGTTCTCCTCTTGCGCTCGATTCTAATTCGACCGACCGGCTCCCACAAGAGCCACATTGGCACGCTCGCGATGCCCACGTAGGCGACGGGAGAAACGCCACTGCGCTCTGCTCATGGGAGGAAGAGAGACGGCGAGATCTACGGGGGAATGCCCGGAATGCCAACTACCCCTCCTTCGACGAACGGAGGTATTCTTATGGGAAAATTGTTAAGTTTTCCGCGAGACCAAAAGATGAGGAAATGGGGATCGTTTAGAGGGTCTGCCTAATAAAATCAACGCATACTTAGGAGGGAAAAAAAGCTCAGAATCCTGGAGGTTCATAAAATACGTAACGTCGAATTCAAAAAATAAGGCAAATATTCAAATTATACCAACAAAGAAATGGGCCGATCATTATCAGATGTTGTTGACAGAAAATAGAGAAGAATATTTATCGAGTTCACCAACAGAGGTGGTAGTAGAGGGCGAAATAATTTCCATAGACATTGATACAATCAAAAATGGAGTGAAAAAATTAAGAAACGGCCGAGCTGCAGGCCCAGCAGGAATTCCCGCAAAACTTATAAAATGTGGATCAGAAAAACTGTTTAAACAACTTACTTGGTGTATAAACAAATATCTAAACGGTGCCCCTGTGCCTGAAGAATGGAAAAAAGCTTACATAACTATAACTTCCATCCACAAAAAAGGAAGTAATCTAGAATGCTCAAATTATAGGGGTATATCAGTAACCAGTACTCTAAGCCGTTTGTATGGAAGAATTATTCTAGACCTCATTGAAGACGAATACAGAGACAAAGAAGAAGAAGAATCTGGGTTCCGAACAGGAAGAACGTGTAACGATAATATCCTCTGTTTAAAACAAATTATTGAAAAGAGATCTACCACCAACCAAGAAACACATCTAATGTTCATAGATCTCCAAAAAGCCTATGATACAGTTCCGGTGGGGAAACTATGGAAAGCATTACAAGAAACCAACATTAACCATACCATCATAAGAACTCTCAAAAATTTATATGCGGGTTCCAAGTCAAGAGTAAAGATTGGCAATAGAGGGTCAGAGAAATTCCTGGTGGATAAAGGATTGCGACAAGGCTGTTGTATATTACCAACACTATTCAAGATCTAGGTATGTAGCAAGAGCCTTACACAAGTGGAAAAGGAAATGCAAAGGAATGGGTATTGACATCGGAGAGACGTACTTATAATACGCTACAGTTCGCTGACGATCAAGTCATCATAGCAAACGATAAAGATGACTCAGAATATACGGCCCGGAAGCTTCAAGAAGAGTATAGTAACTGGGGACTGGAGCTCAACACACAGAAAACAAAATGCCTCCCTATAGGAGCAGAACTATCTAATATCCAATTGGAGAATGATGAAGTGGCAAACTGCAGTAGATATACATATCTGGGTGTGAAATTTGACACTTCAGGTAGAGATGACAGAGAGATTCAGAAAAGAATAACACAAGCCAGAAGAACAACTCAGTGTCTGAATGGTATACTGTGGAGCAGCAACATCGGAAACAAAACGAAAACATACTATACATGAAATTCTCATTAAAAGCAGTTTAACCTATGGAGCAAAGACGTGGAGAATAACGGAACAAAATCGAAGAAAACTTGAGGCGACTGAAACGGACGTTTTTAGAAGAGCACTGGGTGTATCAAGGAGAAATAGAATATACGAAATGAGGAGGTAAGACAACGGATGGGAATAGATGGTTCACTAATGACTGATAATAGAGAGAAAGCAACTAATATGGACATGTCCAGCGGATGGAAGAAACGAGATTGCCCAAAATAGCCATGAAGTGGATACCACCAAATCGTAAAAAACGAGGAAGACCTAAAAGAACGTGGAGAGAAGGTATGAACAAAGCCATGAGTGCCCGGGATCTGAGGGAAGACCAATGGAATAACCAAAACGAATGGAAGTTGGGCATCGGACAACGACGAAAGACGTTTTAAACTGATACCAAAGACAAATACGGTTTTGTCTTTGCTGATACATACATACATACATGACAGTTATAACGGTCATTATAGACAAGTAAACTACCAAATAACACACTAGTGTGTTATAATCCACAACTCACTCACTAGTGAGTTATGGATTATAACTCATGTTAATATTTAAAGTAGTATTCTATTGATTCATTTATTCATTGCCCATTGCCCGTGGAAACCAAACAAACAACCTACTTTAACCCAACGATTATAGACTAACCAGGATTGCTCACTTACATTTAACCAATGTTGGACAGTTTTGTGACGTCACCACCGGTGCTGCAGTGCGTTTACGTGTTGATCTGTGGATAACGTGATGTGGATATCGTACGTAAATATGGATTACGTAGAGTACGTACGTAAACCGTACAGTTTACAATGATAAATCTTACTGTTTAATACAGTAAAATGAATAAATCTCTATCTTCTGTCCAGCACCGGTGGTGACGTCACAGAGTTTTTGCCAGGCAGATTCGGCGAACTGAGCAATCCTGGTAGTCTATAATCGTTGACTTTAACCAAAATGTAAAAAAGTCACTGTCAAGTCATTCTGACATTTATAGGGTACTGAGACGCAAGTAGCTTTGATTTGATCACAAAGCTTATTAATTATTATCACATAAAAAACGATTTCTTCCACTTGTTGGATAAAACATTGTATGCCACTCACATGTTATGTATCCTAAGTCACTAAAGAATTTATACCACTTGGCCTGACGACCTCGTGGTATAAATCTTCTCGCGTGACTTATTTTCAACATAACACACTAGTACCATAAATAACTAGTATTTTCGTCACTGATCCAGCCGAGCAACTGACAAGCCTTTTAGGTAACATAAACCCAAAACCTACACATTTCCTGGGTAGGATTCGGTAGTATAAATCAATTACTGACAATTAATGGTTAAAAATTAATTCGCCAACAATTAAAAAAATAAAAAAATCTAATGAAAATTCGCTGTGGCCATTTTTTAAAACATGTTAACCCAACCAATTCCTATGACAACAAATAACAGTAAGTAGCCCACAAATATGTGAATTTTCATAAACAATTGTTGTTTAGCATTTACTTCAACAAATTATATTGTTTATTTAAAAGTAAATTTATAAATAACTGGTATACCTATTTGTAATGTACCCGAGGAGTACATACAAATTAAAAAATGGCGGTGTGTAACATCGTAAGACTTTCTCATATGGCCGAACAAAATAATCATAGCAACATTATCACCGTTTTATAAAATAAATTATGTATTGAATATTAACATTTTCTCTTATTAGTCAATATTTCTTTTGATTATTTATTAGATGAAAAAGATTTCTGAAAAATGTTTTTGAATACAACTGACCTTATCGAAACGATAAATAAATTTACTTCTGTACTATAACAACAACAAATTTCAATATCCATACTTCACAATAAGAATCCAATCATCGAATTGGAATAAATAAAAATAACTTTATTTAATGGAGATGTATCAGTTAGACTAAACAATCACTCTACAAATCAATGCACTTAAGGAAGTTCCCTTTAGGGCAATTTTAGACAAAAATGTTTCAAATAAAAGGAATATGCATTACACAGCTAACTTAAGATATGTTATGAGATTTGGTATAAATCACTTAAACCGTTTTAAAGAAAATTGTACAACAAAATAAAAAAATTTAAGATTAAAGTGCCCTTTAGGACAGCTTTAAAAAATATTTCTAATAAAAATTTGACATATTTAATATATTAATTTAAATATAGTTGTTTAATGAAAATTATTAATTATCAAATACTAACTATTTGATCAATTAATTATTAAATTGTATGAGTTAACCCGCATTTTGATAAGAAGAAGTGATTTGGAAATTATATGAGACAACTTGGTTCTATTGGTAGAGTCCTATGACTCCTATATACGTTCCGTCTATTACGTAAGTAGGTACTTATCAAATAAAAAATATCGCAAAACGAATATACCTAAACTTAAAAACATTAAGATAACAATATTAACAGAATCAAGAGTAATGTTCTTTGATGGGGCCCCACTAAAATGCTCCAGAAGAGAGAAGTAATTAATGAGAAAGAGAGTTTTCATAGCCACCCAGGAGGTACCTACATGCGCAGCTCGTTACCTTTTTTGTTTTAAGTGGTCGGTTCGCCTCTAACGAAATCAACCTGAGAAGCCCCATTTGAAATCGATGGAAGCCCTATTAATCCACTTTTCTCTTGTTGCTTTATTTTTAATGGGGCCCCGTAATTTCTTTACATTCATTACGTAAAACACAAGAAAGTGCAAATGGAAACGAAACAATTAGAAGGTGTGCACCTCTAAAAGTACCTGAAGAGGAGAAGTTACATAACAAATACAATGAAAAAGAATACCTACCTTGAGAAATACCTGAAAGTAAAAGGTGCAGTATATCTGAAAAAAAACAATGTTACGTACCTTAAATTATCTAAAACAGATAAAAGGGATAAAAGGTAACAAAACAATTAAAAATTAGCTAAAATTCTCTAAAAAAAATTGCCTGAAAATGCAAAACAAAATAAATACATCTTGAAACATACCTGAAAGTAAAAATAGCAGTATATCTGAAACAAAACACCGTTAAGTACCTTAAATTATCTAAAACACAAAGAAATCCGAAGGGTAACAGAACAATTAAAAAATTATTAAAAGTGCATGAAAAGAAAAAGATGTACATGAATCGACATAACATATACAGTGAAAAAGAATACCATAACAAATACCTGAATTCCAAAATAGCAGTATATCTGAAAAAAAGAATGTTTAATACCTGAAATTAACTAAAACAGACAACAAAGGGAAACAAAACAATTAAAAAATGGATAAAAGTGCCTGAAAAAATACCCGAAAATGCAAAACAAATACACCATAAGACATACCTGAAAGTAAAAACGGCAGTGTTAAAAAAAATTTAAGTACCTGAAATTAAAAAAAATTACGAGAGATTCCATGCCAACTGCTCCACAATGAATGGGGTGGTTTCCAAATCGCTACCAAAAATATTACATCTTCTTCGGGATGCCAAAATATCTTGAATCCCAAATTTTCAGCTAGTAATTTTGCGCCAGTCGATTTCTATGTGGAATTTTGTTTCTTCTTCCATTTTTTCGCGGTCCATGGCAAATTTTGATTTCTGGAATGCCAGAGTGTAATTTTGATCCAGGAAAACTTCCAAATATGCTATGTCGACGTAAAATTTTTCGAGGAATCCGTTCCCGCCATCAGAATTATGATTAGATTCTTTCCCGAGCGGAAAATCGAGAAAAACTGATTTTTCCTCAGATGGCCGTAACTAAAAAGTTTATTTTTTCTAAATTTTTTGCGATAAGTCAAAATGTTCCTTTTTTCAAGTACTTTAAGAGAAACATAAATTTCCGGTGTGTATTTGCGTTTAAAGTATAAAAATCAGCAAAAAACTTTTTTTTTTAATTTTTTCCCCCTTTCAACCTTTTAAAAGGTCATACAAATGGTCATCTTGACATCTTTTCTCTCCAAACTTCGCTCCATTTAAGATCAAGATTGTAGCTCTATTTTCTTTTTCAGTGAATTTGGGAAGCAAAAAATCAGTCTAAATAAACAATAGTCAAATTGTTACCAGAAGAAAATTACCTGCTAGTTCAACTGATACAGCTGAGGCTCTATAAAATATACAAAATATGTAAAGCATAGAAAAGAAAGAGTCTGATTAATGAGTCGCGAAAAACTAGGAATTTCTCCAGATTATATAGAATCTTTGGATTTACTACGTAGCGGGACGCCAATCATATTTATGGGTTATAATGGTCAATGCAGTACAAAACAAATGTATTTTCAAGTTATACTTTATTGATTTATTCAATGGTAAATATATATTTTTATAGAGCGGGGGAGTCAACGCTAAATTTGCTGAAATTTGCTTCAATCTTCTGTATTTGAGCTTTACCCAAAGTAAATCTTTTCTGCGAGTTGCGTTTTTCAGTGCGTTTCACCTCACAAATAACATGTGGGAAAGCTATAGTCAACCAGATGGTGAACTCCGGAATAAAGTAGCTACACTTTGGTACTAGGATCCAAGCTAAGTACGGATATTTCTGGCACAAGATCTTCTTCGTTAGCCTGAATTATATAACCCAAATTCCAGTTGTTATTAAATACAAAAGCAACATGTAAATTTGCCTTCCATAGTTTCACCACTTTACCTCTCAAATCAATGAGCAATGCCCACTTTTTATCCATACTACTAGTGTGTTTACATTTGATGATTTGCTTATCATGTACACAAAACTGGTGGAAACCTCTCTTGCCGGAAATCGTTTTTGCTTGCCTCTTGAAATTACTCAAAATTTGCTCACTACTTACAAAATTTGAGAAGCTCATTCTGTCAAGATTTGGTTAGAACAGAGTTGTTTCAAATTCGAGATAGCAGCTTGCCGCTTGATCATGCCCCGAACAGTATTTAATAAAAAACATTTGCTTTTTTACAGAGGACCTGAAGCATGATGCTTCTGTTGTGAAAGTTTTCATCAAAAAAGTATTTAAATATGTAAACAATTTCCAGATGTCAGATGTTTTGAGTTCTTCAGCGATGGATGCGGGGGTCAATATAAAAACGCGGAAATTTTTGCTTCTTATACGAATATCAAGAAAGATTTTCAATTATTATGAAGTGGAATTACTTTGCCACATCACATGGAAAATCGGCTTGTGATGGAATCGGGGGCATGATCAAGCGGCAAGCTGCTATCGCGAGTTTGAAACGACCCTATTCAAACCAAATCTTGACTTTGAATGAGCTTCTCAAATTTTGTGAAAAAAACATCAAGCCTGTCTTATGTCAATATTTCGCTTCAGATGAAATAGAATCAGTTAGGAGTAGGTACCTACCTATAAAAAAAGATAGAATTATTGTTCCTGAAAATAAGAAAAATATTTATGTATAACCTACGTACTTACCAGAAAACCAAAAAATATAAAACTCGCTCGCACAGCACTAAAAGCACCACGATCCACGAAAACTTTTCCGATTTTTCCAATGGAAACCATCTCCGGCAATGGCCAGACTAGCTTCGAAACGTCAAACGATGATTTAACAGTAAAAACGCGGCCATAAAGAAATGTGCACCTACCTGAAAATAAAGAAGAAAGTCTATTAGAGTTGAAATTAAATGAAAATTTGAATTCAATATGACCTTAAGACCGTTAAAAATCTCTTCCTTTCTCGGATGTGTGCGAAGCCGCTCTCAGATGATCATTTTCTGTAAAGGGGATAAACCGAATTAAAGAATGAACAATGAAACGACTCATTTTTGTAAAATAGACAAGTTTGAAATTACAAAACAACAAAATTTCCGTTACAAAGTGAGAAAGATTATGTAATCAGATAACAAATAAATTTCTTCCTTTCTTGCAGTTGAATTTTAAATATCTCATCATTTCCAATTTTTTTAAATAAATTTCACCTTACTATGTGAAATTGAAACAAATTTAACAATCCCTAAATGTAACAGACGCCACACACTTAGACTAACCACACAATCTTATAAAAAATACAATAGAAAGGCACAATTATTTGGTTACTGGTGTTCAATTTATAAGATTCACTAATATTGATAGAAATTAATAAGATTTCAATGTAACTTGTAAATATTTCTTTGGAGGGATACTTACCACTTACCCAAGGATTCCCAAGGCCCGAATCTCCTCTCTCCTCTCATGTGTGGATCCTGGAGGCATGTCGTCTTCTTCCTCGCCATCCAAAAGACATTAACAATCTAGGACTTATTTAATGGGAGAATGTTCTCGGGGAGATGAGATGAAATCAAAAATGTTCTCGATGATCCCCAAATAATAACAATAACTAATCGTTTACAATGCCGACGTTTCGCTCAGAATCCTGAACATATTCATGGCTCTACATGTCCTTGTTATAAAATATGTTTAACTCTGTGTTGGATAGGTTAGTTTTGAAATTGGATAGCATATGTATTAGACTATTTCTAACTTTGGAGATTTGGTCTAATGATTGAGAGCAGGAATCAAGCTGGTGTAGTGTGTGTTCAAGTGAGGCAATGAATGAGACAATGTAATGTTTTTTCTTTTTTTGATTAAAAGGTATTGTAAATTTTGGACCTAACGCTAAGATGTATTTAACATCGTCCGGTACAACAATATTTGAAAGGTTTACAAACCAGGAAGAACAATTGTTAGAGATCATGGTTTTAAATCTCTTGTATAATGTTGGTTGCTTATCAAGTAATCTATTAAATTTTGAGATGTTTTTGATTTTTGATTTTTCGAAATATGAATTCGTTTTTTTGTTCCTCGAAGGTTAAAAATCTATTCAAATCACAGTTATTTAGAAAATTGCTTAGTTTATGAACTATGTTTTGTCTGCTATGTTGTTTTATCCTTAAGTCATTTTCAAATTCGTTAAGTTCATGTGAAAGTGTTTTATATTTTAGGTCAAAAAGAAAGTTCTTTTGTGGACGTATGTGTTGGGATGTGAAATCATTGTGAAGGTTTAGAAAAGACGGAAAAACGCCTTCTGTTTTACATCTTCTGAGAAAAATGATCTTATTTTTGACTCTAGTAATAGCGTTCATAATTTTGGATAAATTTTTTAGGTATTTTACTTGTTGAGGACCATATACAGTTTTTACAAAGTTGTAGAACCCATATGTGTTTGACATGGTGAGACTGGGTTCAATGATGATAAGATAATTTGATTGGTTATATAAGATGGATACTTAGCTTCGTTGAGACGTGTCGATGTTGAAAGCCTCTTCGGAGAATGTTTAATCTTCGTAAAGAATGGGAGAATGTTCTCGGGGAGATGAGATGAAATCAAAAATGTTCATGGCTCTACATGACATGTAGAGCCATGAATATGTTCAGGATTCTGAGCGAAACGTCGGCATTGTAAACGATTAGTTATTGTTATTATTTGGGGATCATCGAGAACATTTTTGATTTTAGGACTTATTTAAGTGATCAAAAATTAACCCTAACAATCAAAGCTTTGAAATGACGTTCCAGTGTAAATTTGAATGCCACACAGAATCAGTGTAATTTGGAAAAGATTTATGTGCTTCCAAAATTATATCTAGGAGCCTTTAGGAAGTCCGAGAGAGTAGACGTTAGTGGTGGGAGGCGTTTCATTCACAAAACTCACTTTCACAATCAAAATCACAAGGCACTCGATTTTCGAATAATTCTTCGCGCCCGCATAGTTCCGCATCCGAACGCTAACTGGGCCCTACGGAGAATTACACAATTAATCATCTCGACACCTAATAATGCTTATCTTAACGACGATATTTTAACGAGCCTTTTTGCACACTTATTGTTATTGAAACTTATTTCGTAATACTAGATTTTTGCTTCTAATAGTAACACTTATACAACAGATATTTTTTGCTGGTGAGTTATTCCCGAAAGTTTTCTAAACGTTGGATATTCCTAACAGTGAATCTTATTAAATTAGAGCTACAGAAAAATTGAAAAAGAAGACAAGAAATATTAATATGGGTTTACCTAAAATATGCAAAGAAAGTGGACGAAAATGTTATGTATATACAGCTACCTACTTATTATTATAATAAATTAAATAATGATCTTAAATTATTGCAAACTAAATAGTACTTCGAAATAAGACTTCAATCATAGACTTGGAATAAGTAGGTAAAACAACTTTACCTACTTGATAGAGATGTACCAGCTAGATTGAACAATATTACTTTACAAACCGATGCATTTAAGGAAGTGTCATTTGGGGCAATTTTAGACAAAAATGCTTCAAATAAAAGGTATAGGCATTAAACACTAAATAAAGTTGAGATATGGTATAAATCACCAAAACCGTTTTAAAGAAAATTTTACAACAAAATAGAAATTGTTAAAAATAAATTGCCTTTAATAATATTTTTAGAAGAAAATATTTCAAATAAAAATTTTATACCTTGAATATGATTATTCAAATATAAAGTTTAATGAAAACATTCAAAGCCGTTTTGATTTCTTTTTGAGAAAGTGTAAATGTTCAATAGTGCCCTTTAAGGAGGTATTACAAAAAAAATGGTTCAAATAGAAGTTGTAGCTATTAATTAGGTCCGTTCAAATCTGAAATTTGGTAAGAAGTGGTAAAGCTGTTTTAAAGAAAATTGAAGAAGATCAGTGAAGATACCAATCGAGATTCATTTCATTCTATTAAAATCAGTCGGTTTCGTTTTTTGCCTTTTTTTATTGAATCGTTGCATTTGCCATGAAAATCCATGCAATTCGAAGAAAAATTACTTGTATTCCTTTTCTAAGCAAAGTTATTTCATTTCCAATATTTTACCAATTTTTTTAAGGGTAGACCAAATGCATATTATAATGTAAAAAACATCACGTGCATTAGTCCCAACATGTTGTATGAAAGTGATTTTTTTAATAAAGGTATGATTCTTATTTTAGGAGACAAAACATAATTTATAAAAATGTGGTTTTCAGGTTACACACAGGTTATTCCTAGATTGCAGAAGCTGCTAATAAGGCCAAACTTTCGTACTCCAATAATGGTAGCCTAAGTCAATTTCAATATAAGTTGACGTCTCAAAGTCACACCCATCCAATGAAACACATATCGATGTTTAAACAGGAACCAATATATTTCTTAGGACATGTTTCGAGTCCCTAGGACTCATCATCAGCTACACTTTGCTTGTAAAAAACCAATCACAATAGTGTATAACATTGTACATTATACACATTATTATTACACATTATCATACACATTATAACATTATTATACACTATCTTAACGCGGGGTACCCAATTTCTAATTTAATGAGAAAGTAATTTTTGAGCAAACTATTGATCTGAACGTAAAAATATTTGTGTAAGTCCAAATCTCAATTTGTTTAAATGAATACTTATTGGACAAAAGGCCTGTGAATGTTTCTGGATAATTCACTACATTTAATCTTAAATATTGATATGGGTTTAAAATATAAAAAATTCAATTGAAGTTTATTCTCTGGAAAATAGAAATAGAAAAACAAAACAGAAAACATATAAAACATAGTGTTATTTCCTAGATCAAAATTTTTAATCGGCCGCTACTGGTAAATTCAATATCATACCAATACAAGTTCTATTCATAAATCTTCTCGTGAAAGCAAATTACCAAGTCTAGACAATATAAAATTATATTTCCTGTTTTGTATCAAGCGTGCAATTTGATAGTCTAAGATGCTGATGTATAAATAATGCCTAGGATTTAGCTTCTACATTTTTCAACGGTTTCGTCAACTTTAGAACAAAACAAAAAATGGCAGTGATACCTCAACTTTCTCAAAATTTATTATAATTTTCCCCCCAAAAACGTCTATATTACAATGGAATCTCAAAATGCAATTGAAACATAACAAAAATTGCAATCTTAGCGTTTGCTCATTGCAGTCGTTACGTAATTAAACAATTATTATAACGTGGAATTTCGTTTACCTAAAGTTATTAAGCTGTTACGGATTACCTATCAGATAAGTGAGAGGTTGTAATTAACAACGAGACGAAGGTACGCTCCTAATTATAACGAAGTTTAGCTTTTAATCACTACATTAATATAATTTAATTTTAAATTTATAAAGTTGCGCACGCTTTTTCCATCGGAAGCCGTTTGCAATTACCTACCTACACCGTTTCTAACGGTTTTTTGGTCTTTGTACGGAGATGACAAAATACTTCATAATTACTTTATTGCACTACAATTTTGAATTGTGATACAATTCGAAATGCAATGCAACAAAGTCCTTTTCATTAATACCATATTACCATATTCATCCCTGAAAGCAAACATGAGATACCTATGAGATACTATGAGTCTTGATAAAAAATGAAAATTCAAAAACAAACTTCAATTTTGTCGGTTAACGGTCGTTACCAAATGACGTCAGTCTGGATTTTAAAGGTTTTATCAAGATTCAAGTTAACAATCGTAGGCAACCATCATAATGAGATGTACGATACAGGTCAGGCCTTAAGTAGATTTACTGTAGTAATAAAATTTATAAAGCGGTTATTGTTGGACATGTTACGTTTAGGTTTCAAGTTATTTCGTATTTTGAATGGAGCGAAAAATTTAAAGTACATATCGTAAATTGCAATTAGTTAAGTCGTTATATGTAATTAGTGCCAGGCCTCAATGTAACTTTTCCAAAAGTAGTTATTGTCTATTTTAACGCCATATTGTGTGGAACTTACATCGTGTCTTCAATCTCCTAATGAAATTATACTTATGAAACCATATACAAGGAAACTGAAGCGAACATGAGTGTAATAATAATAATAATAACGTTCAGAAGGAAGAGCTTAAATGAATTGAAATTTTATTGTAGAAGTAGAACTTGAGGCCCATACTAAAATTCTAGGAATAGATCATATAGAGACATCCACAAGATGCTTCCATTCTTTTAAGAAATTGAAGAGGAGAGGTAACTCTTATAAACAAAGTCATATCTGTATATACATTTGCATATTTAATCCATTCTCACTTATTATTGCACACTTTACCTAAAATCCAGCGATATATCACATCTGTGGTATATTTAAAATATTTCTCTGTACCTAATAGGGTAGATAATGAATGAAATGCGCCAAATAAACTCTGCATTGTTAGAGATATTCCCAGATAATCGCTAAGAAGAGGTGGAAACATTTTGAACATAACCCAGGTTTTGAACATTAGTGTCAAATTTCTTAGTGGCTCAGGTGAGCCTTTACCAAATACAATAAATGTTAATGTGACGCCCAAATTCAAATACTGCCGATGTACTTCAGTAGATGAGAAACTGTTCTTTTCCACTTATAAAAATATTTTTAAAGATCGAGGAAAAAAACACTTACCTACCGAACATTTGGAAGAGTATCTGACTGTTTATGTTTACAAGAGAAACAAAATGTAAAAGAAATGTTGATTATAATGGATACGTTATTTAACAACTAACTAAATGTACGCTGATTTTGGGGTAAAAAATTTTTTTTTTTTTATTACTGGATGTTGCATACTTTGACACCTTTCATACATATTTTAGGTATTTTTTATATTTTAATATACATGCATATTTCAAGCTTTTCGTATTGCATACAATCCTGTCTCTGCTCATAAACCGTACTTTACTTTTCGAGAAAACTTCTCGGACTAGTTTTCCAAGTTTTCTAACGTTTCTGCTTCTAATTTTGAAGAGACCTTTTCTAGATTTCTATAGAAAATTCATTTAATTTAAATGCACTGAAGTGTGCGTTTTCTGAATGTATTCCAATATTTATTATAATTCATTCATTCTCTCAGATCTCAATTTAAGTAAAAGGAGCTTTCATTCTATCGTAAGTATGGCATAGTATGGTACTAAGCACGGTAAGTAATTAGACAATTTTTTGTACCAATTATTTCAGTTCGATCAAAATTCAATACAACCATTTATACTTCCCAAAGGATAATACGGAGAGTGTAAAAAATATTTGAATAACCCTCGTTGATTTCTTTGTTTATAATTATTTTAATATTATTATATAAAGTACAAGAAATATTTATGTAATAATTAATTTTTCACTACATGTATTTTTGATCTACTGATTATCATTCGTTGTTTTACGTTATGGCGATAGGTGCAAAATTAGAAACAAAAGAGAAGTACTAAACAAATAATTAAAATTATCTTTGTAATGTTTAAGTCACCGTAATTAGCACTTTATTATTGTAACTATTTTTAATTGTGACGTTAATATATATTTTTTATTAATATATTTTGTAATAAAATGTAGTCCTGTTTCATTTCTCAATTCATACTGTACTTAGTCTTGAAAAATATGTCAATAATTTGAACTGAAAGAGCGCAGTAGATACCTATGATTTAAAGTTTAAGTTTGAAGTTGCAAATCGGTAATTATCTGAATTTTTTTAAGTAACTTGTTTGCAAAATTCAGACATAACTTCAAATGTACCAAATGAACGCACCCAATTTTTCCTAAACAGCTATATAATAGCTGTATAGCTATATATACTTCAAAATATTACTAATTACAATTTTTTCATCAAGATAAGTTAGAGTTTACAAGTTCATATGTTGTGATTGCTTATTGTGACATAACTTATTTATTTTATAACTTATTGTAACTTCAAAGAACTGATTAAAAGGCAAAGTAATGAATTTATATGCTTCAATTTTACACGATTTTGTTAAAATAAATTTAGGCATATGTTATTGTTTTTTTATAACCTTGTTATCTAGTTTTGGTTGACAGTGTTCATAATATAGTAGAAATTGTTTTGTAACATTTATAACACACTGTAACAGGTTTTAAATTTTGATCAATCTTAAATAACCTAATAGATGTTAAGAGGTAAGTGATTCATGTACTCTATGCGCTTATTGTAACTATATTAAGACCAATTATTGTAACGTTAGTAACTTTTATTAAACGAGAAAATAATGTAAGGTTTTCTTTGGGCAAACAAGTTTGTGTGTTCTCGTTATAACTATAACTATCTGCTTTAATGTTGATATGTAGGTACTATTTTAAAACACTTATTATAGTACAGTGTATTGTCGAATTTTACAAAATATTCATAAATAAAATTGTAGTTCAGGATTTCACGTGCTATATGCATGAATTGTAATCGTATTATGGCTTTTTGCAATTTGATGCGCAAATGTGTGTACCTTAATGTTGTTTGAGTGAACGACAGGTTTAAGTACACTTTAGAACACTTAGAAGTTAGAGTGTAGACGTACATATGCTGGATGTGCTTATTGTAACTGTACTACGACTTCTTGTAACTTAAAAGAACTACTAAATGAGGAACTATTAAATAGAAGGTTATTCAAGTGCTCGAATTTATTCATAGTGAATAAGAAGAAAAACCCAAAGTCTTGCCAGCAAGCTTGATAGAGCGATGGACATGATAGTCATCTTATGGTTGAGCTACATGTAAAAATATTATCACTACTGAATCTGAATGATATAGGTAAATACATTCTTAAATATATAGTAAAATATGTTATAGAAGACAGTCATCTTTCTGGTTGAGCTACATGTAAAAATATTATTACTACTGCATCTGAATGATATAGGTAAATACATTCTTAAATGTATAGTAAAATATGTGTTGTAGATATCAACGGAATCATGGAGGAGCCAATAAAACTGTGAAATCAAGAGAACACAACACAAATTTGACAAAATTGAATATGTAATATTTTCCAAAACGATGCAATACACTATATGGAGGAGGTTAAATTTTTCGAAATGTTCTTAAGTAAAGCTAGAATTTTCGCATGCATTTACATATTGTAATTGTAACTGACTTGTTATAACTTCAAGAGCTTAATTGACCGAGGAAAAGTCTTGCCAGAAAGTTTGATAGTGATGGTCGGAATGGACATGATATAGTCAGTCATCTTCTGGTTGAGCTACATGTAAACATATTACTACTGCATCTGAATGATATAGGTAAATGCATTCTTAAATATATAGTAAGATATGTTATAGAAGATAGTCATCTTCTGGTTTAGCTACATGTAAACATATTACTACTGCATCTGAATTATATATAGGTAAATACATTCTTAAATGTATAGTAAAATATGTGTTGGAGATATCAACGGAAGCCATAACGGAAGATATCATGGAGGAGCCAATAAAACTGTGAAATTGGACAAACACAACACAAATTTGACAAAATTGAATACCTAGGTAATATTTTCCAAAACTACACAATACACTGGAGGTTAAATTTTTCTAAATGTCCTTAAGTAAAGCTAGAACTTTGGTATTCATTTACATATTATAATTGCATCTAAAATTCAAGAGCTTGACTAACCTAGGAAGTAATAAATTGATGGGCTTCAATTTTGTTTGGGCCAGTGACAAGTACAAGAGCGCTATAGTATTTATAGTACGATATAGGTACGTATCTTAAATACTTGTGATGTAGTGTAATATCGAATTTTACAAAATTCTTTTAAAATAATGTTAGAGTGTGAGCTGTATTAATTGTACTACAACTTGTCGCTCGAAGAGCTTGACTGGAACAACGAAACGATCAGTTTATGTGTTCAAGTTTTGTACAAGACACTGTACAAGAGCGCTAAAGTATTTATAATACGATATAGGTACGTATCTTAAATACTTGTGATGCAGTGTAATATCGAATTTTACAAAATACTTTTAAAACAATGTAGAGTGTGAGCTGTATTAATTGTACCACAACTTGTCGCTCGAAGAGCTTGACTGGAACAACGAAACGAAACGATCAATTTATGTGTTCAAGCTTCACACTTTATTTGCTCTAAAATCGGCCAAATGATGTCATAATTCAGGTTTTTAACAAATATTTTAAAAGCCGAAACACGTCGACAATTCCAACTGTATCCGGCCCTGTCGGTCACTCGTTTCGCTCCTACTTATCCACCATCATCATCATCACCATCCATCCTGTCCCGTCAACTGGTGTTTACATCTTTTACTTACGGGGCACCTCTTACTTAATCTCGCCGGTCCCGCGGGGGTTGAACACATCACCCCCTTTCGCACCTTCTCGCACATCTAACGGTAATGTAAAGGTCCCGCGGCCTTTTCCCTCGGCGAGAAGAAACGTTGAACCCTCGTGTAAAATTCCCTTGTGCGAACGTTGAGCGTGTAGGATTCGGCGAAGGGTGAAGTACAGAAGGGCCCACCTGTAGGATGTCTTTCGAGAAGAACCACACGTACGAACCGCTCGAGCGGATCGGCAGAGGTGAGGAAAATAGATTTTCTTTGTATGAAAAAGACGTTCAACTCCGTCAGAGGGTGATTTGTAAAAAGTGTAGTTACTCTCTTGAAACCCTCTGTTTGTTACCTTACTATATTTTGATCAGAAACAAGATTGTAATCTGTTGATTTCCACAAAATGTGCTTGAGGTTATGTCATGCTCTAAACCCTGTTGGCTCTGCTGTTGGTAGGTACCTACACATATACCCAAGGAAAGTCTTAAGGTGCTTATCGATAAATACACCGTTCGCTCACTCTTTAACTCCTATACTCATCGATTCACAGTTTCGAAGCTCCCATACCTTACGACATTGAGTAAAACCTCCCATACCATTTATACCTTAATTTTGTTACAGTTTACAGCAATTTCACTTACAAATTATTAACCGACTGTGTGTTACCACTCAAATGACCACATTCGAACTTGTTGAACCAGCGAAGAATTTTCTTTAAAAGTGTCGTTGAGTTCATTCAGTGCAGAAACGTTTTTCAGGAACTAACTCTGGATGAACATGAGTGTTGTTCCTTTTTTGGGATTTTAAAAATGGTAATTTGACCAAAGGGAAGACGTCTTGTTAAGAGCGAGGGATTCGAAGGCAAACGCTACTGGGTTGGTTCTCTTATCCAATGAACCATCATCACAAGTTACTGCTTGCTCAAAAAGCTAAAGATGATGTTAATAAGTGTTGTCACCCTCTGAAATGCTGGCAGAAGATTTTAGAAACTTTCACTACGCAGAGTACCTAATAAGTAATAACTGCAGTTCTGTAGTCAATATCGATCAAATTTCAAATTCACAATTGCAGCTCAAAACCTTACGGTTCTGAAAGTAATTATTTGTAATTCAAAGCTTGTCAGGTTATAGTAGTGTAATCTAACTAAATATCATAATATTACAGCAATGTTTTAATGTAGGTAATAAGTTTAGTTATATTAGAATTTCATTAGATATTCTAGAATTAACTTATAGTAGCTTATCCAAAGGAAAGGTGTCTTGTTGAGACAAAGGGATTTTTAGCTGAACGTTAACAGATTTGTTCTTCTATCTAAGGAATGATCACAACTTAGTGTTTGCTCTAAAAGTTTAGTTTAGTAATATATAACGCCATACTCTCTGCTGTGGTATCATAGACTACTTCACTATGTGATGTTGGCACTTTCTGAGGTTCTAGCAGGGATTCTACAATTTTTTTTTGTTTCATAAACACCCAGAATTCAAACTGTCATTAGTCAAATCAAATTTGAAAATTCTCCGATGCAGCTTAAAACGTCTTGGTTCTGAACGTAATTGATTTCAATTCAAATCTTGTCACATAATAAAAGTATAAACTCACTAAGCGAAGTAATGTTAATACAACAAGATATACTGGAATAATTTAATTAATTAGTGACATATCCGAATAAAAGATATCTTGTTAGGATGAAGGGATTCTTAGGAGAATGTTAACGGGTTTGTTCTTATATGCAGAGGAGGATCATCACACGACACTACTTATTTTAAAACTTTAGTCTATACCGGTATACTCTATACATAATAATGGAGTATGGTGTCACACATTACTTTCCCTAGGAAGATGTTATGGCACCGTCCGAAGTGCTAGTGGAGAATTCTATAGCTTTGTAGACATCTCAATAACCACTTAAAGAGTTAATCAAAGTGGTAGTTCGATAATCAGTATCGATCAAATTTTTAAATTCCAACTGCAGCTCAAGACGTTTTGGTTTCGAAAGTAATCTATTTCTGATTCGAAACTTACTAGATAAGAGAAGTGTATATTTACCTACTAAGCAATGTAATATGATAGCTGGATATCCCAGAGTTAACTTATAATTATAAGTTAACTTATAAGTTATAATTAATAGCTTGCCAAGAGAGTTGTTCAAGGTTCTTATATTCAGGGTTGGATCATAACAAACCACTGCTCATTAACAGCTTTATTAGCTTTGTAGACATCTCAATAACTATTTAATCAGTTAAACATAGCAATAGTTCAACAGTTATTAATAAACAAATTTTAAAATTACAACCTGCAGCCCAAGACGTTCTGATTCTGAAAAAAATCAACCTCTGATTTGAAACTTGTTAGATATTAGAAGTATAAACCCACTAAGCAGTAAGCAAAGTAATATTCTAGCAACTTTTCAAAATGTTATTTCAATTATTTCAAAGTGACACTAAAGTATTCTACGATTAAATATTATGAGAAGTCTTTTCTCATTAATAAATTGATGAGAAGACATCTTATCTTATTGTTGAGACAAATGGATTCTTAGGTAAATACTGATGGGTTGGTTTATTAATGCCCAAGATAATAACTACTCAAAGAGTAAATCGCAGTAGCAGTGCAGTAGTCGACATTGATAAATTTTAAAACTTCATACTGGGCTCAAGACATTTTGGTTTTGAAAGTACTCTCTACTTCTGATTCCAAGCTTATCAGATAATAGAGGTGTAAATCCATTAAGTAAAGTAATATTGTAGCATCTTTTAAAGTAATGCATGAAGTTACATCAAAGTTACATTTAAGGTTGCCTTTATCTGTATACAGATTGCAGCAACTACTGAAACGGGCGTTGAGAAATGGTACAGTATTTTTATATTTATTTTATTATTTTATTTATTATTTATTTTAATAATTCAATATTCTAGTTTATATAAATATATATATATATATATATATATATATATATATATATATATAATAGTTTAATATTTATTCACTATAGGGACATTTCGTATTATAGAAATATATCAGCACTTTTTGATGTGATATATTAAGGTACATGATAGTTACACTGGAGATTACTGAAATGGACCTTATGAACTACTAAAATTGTCTAATATTTAATCATTTCAGCAACATTTCTACTTTATTATAGTAATATTTCAGCCACATTTTAATGTAATATATAAAGTATCATTACAATTACACTAGCTAGAGTTTGCCGTTATTTTTGCTACCAATAGATTGCAGCAACTACTGAAACGAATGTTGAGTAATACTAAGTAATGCCTAATATTTAATCATTGTAGCAACATTGCTGCAGTATTATCTATAGAATACCTACTGGAACATTACTATTGTGATACAACAAATTCCACCCTGTCGCATCCAATTACTTCAAAAAAATTGATTGGTATATAACTTTTCATAATTAATAATTGCAGCAGAGTTATTGCGACTATTTACGTAAAGTATAAGAAAATTACAATTTCATTTTATCAAAGCTCCATAACAGCAAATTACCATTTATCGTGTGATCTCTTTTTTTGATTTAGACGTTTTGCTCTTTTTGAACGCAATATTCAATACTAAATTAAAGAACATTGAGTATTTTTAAATAATAATTTGCATAGGAATTCTTAGGGTGTAACAGATTTTACCAAGACCATTGAATAAGTTGATAAAATTAAAAATAATATGGATAATAGAAAGAAATGTTTGTACAAAAGAACAATTATTAGTAAGTAATAAAATAATTCAACTAAAAAATAATTGTAAAACTGCATAATTTCACATACTTAGAGTCCTTGATTTAACTTCTAAGTACACTGAGAAATGGTCCCTGTGCAACCATTCTTGACTCTTGAAGATCTGTGAAAATTTAGAAAAGGTAACTGAAGAAAAAGAGTAATTATGAACATGGTTATTGTTAAGGGTAGATTTGGAAACTATATACAAATTATTCTATAGGTAATATTCTTTTCTCAAATTTTTGAATAATATTAATCGCTAGCCCGAATTGCCATAAATTCGTGGATAAATCTTGGGAAAAACTAAAAAAATATAATTTAAAATATACAAACATAATATTACAAAAGACTTAACTACAACTGGACAAAAGTCGGAAAACTAAAAAATATAATGTAAAATAAAATGGACAAATTACAGCAGTTTTTTAAGCAACTATATTATTCAGTTCACTACAAATTCAACATTCGTAGCGCTTCTGAAGATATCAATTTGTTGAAATGAATTACTTTTTGCAATCATTTAAGTGATTGGAGAGAGAGAGAGAGAGAGAGAAAGATATATCATTTGCAGAATGAAACAGTTTTTAAAACCTGCATTGTTTGATGGCCATCTAATTGATATTTAAATCATTAATTCTCAAACAAAATTTCTTCATAGTAGATATAACTAATTAGAATTTTATTTGAAAGACATATATACATAACCATTCTTCAGTTTTCTGAAGATAACAAATTCAGCTAATTTTTTATAATAGGATATCGGTAATTGCCCTTTTTTAGACTTTGCTTGTACTTGAAGTTCGCATTACAATCGCGCAATAGAATGTGTTGCTAAAAGCAGCAAGACATTGCAAGGTCAAAGTATTACATGCAATGAAACTTGCCAGCTGTTTTACATTCGCACAAGACAATATAAAATTTCTGTGCAAACCTATTGCACATCAACTGCGCAAGTCTTTGCGCCTTGCATGTAATTGCACAGGCTAGCATGACTTTAATGTGACCTTAAGGAAAGTATTTTGTACAGTTTCAATCTTGAAATAGCTCGGATTTGGAAAATTTGAGGAGATTTTTACTAGGATTGGTATGTCGGCCCACTTTGGTAAGCTCTTGTCTTGTAACTGTGGTCTGGAATATTGGGTTAGGGGACTTACATGATGATATTAAATACCTCTACACTAGAAAAAGAATGGAGGATCATGAAATAGGTCATATGTATTTGGAAAATTGGAGGTAATTTTTACTAGGATTGTAATGTAAACCCATTTTGATCTCTAATTTCTGGTTATTTTTCTTATGGATGTCATAATTATGGACACAGATTGTATCATATCACTTCAATGTTGATTTCACCAATGAAAAGTCTTCATATGATTGGTTCATGAAGCCAAACATGTTAAATGACTTAGTTTAACGTACTCATAATATCGGGTGTTTTTTTAAATTTCACCTCATAGTAGGCTGTGGATAGTGTTTGTGAATGCGCCTTACTAAAAAATGTCAAAATTGACATAACCTCACTTTTTTAATAAAAATTGAAACTGCTCCAATCGGTTAATAGTGTCTTGAAAAAGACAGCTCACTCATCTACGCCTAATTAATAGAGCCAAGCTGTCTTTTTCAAGACACTAGTAACTGATTGAATCAGTTTCAATGTTTATTAGAAAAGTGAGGTTATGTCAATTTTGACATTTTTTAGTAAGGCGCATTCACAAACACTATCCACAGCCTACTATGAGGTGAAATTTAAAAAAACACCCGATATGATTAAATAATAAAGTCTAATTCACAATCAAACATGATTCCTGCGTCCTTCTTCTCTGATGACTTTCTATCAATTGATAACAAATTGCATTCATAGCAAGTAGCTGTTATGAATCAAATTTCTGTATATTTCAAGGTTGGGTCTCTTTTCCCAAATCAACTAGATATTCTAAACGAAAGGCACATTCGAGGGTGTAATCTCAGTAGTTTTGTCTAGTTTCAAGCCATAACATAACATAAACAAAACCATCCTTATAATTTTATCTTGATCCCACTCTGACGAACAACTGAACACATTCATTTTTACTCCATAGATTGTTGTTGGTCCTTTCTTCTCAACCACTTTGAGTTTTAGGCGCTTATGGTACTGTTTACAAGGCGAGAGACAAGAAGTCCGGCTGTGACGTCGCCCTGAAGAAAGTTTTCGTCCCTCTGACCAAGAATGGGATTCCCATGAACACTTTGAGAGAGATCTCAGTGCTGAGACAGCTGAATTCGAGTGACCACCCGAACATCGTCAAGCTGCTCGACGTGTGTCACGGCCCGATGATAGATGACCACCTCATAATGTACCTGGTGTTCGAACACGTCGAGCAGGACCTGTCGAGCTACATCGAGAGGAACGGCAGGGGGTTCACGACCAATCAGATTAGGAAACTCTCGAGAGAGATTCTCCAGGGGGTGGACTTTTTGCACATAAACAGGATCGTGCACAGAGACCTGAAGCCGCAGAATCTGCTCGTCACCAAGGGGGGACATGTGAAACTGGCCGACTTCGGGCTGGCCAAGACTTACGATTTCGAGATGAAGCTGACGTCCGTTGTGAGTAGCCCCGATCTTTATTTCTGAGGCTGCTAGTGACTCTTCACTCAATTCTTAGTTGTTTGGTTCGTCAGGAAAGAAGGAAATCCTTTATTTTAATAATGAGTTGAGGTAGGATAGTGGGTCACAATAAATTCCTAATGAAACGCAGGCAAAAAGGAAAATAATGATTCTTAGGGACTAGAAAATTGTACTATCATTGTACTATCTTTGTTGGTCTCCATCTACTATCTATCATCTATGATTAATTGTTAGACGTTTGACAAGAAATACTTTACTCAGAAAATGTGTAAGGAATCAAGTGTTCTTGCATCCATTTATAAAGTCCATCTAAAATAAAAATTTGCTCTCACAGCACCCCAGTGGAACATAGAAGTGGAATCATCCACTAACCATAAACAATCAGCAGAACATTTTCTATTAGCTTACAGTTGAGAGTGCAAGTTTCCAACTTGATTTGACTAAAAGTTACAACAAACATGATGCAAGCTTAAAACAATCACATATTACATTAACGCCCGGTTTCATAATGCACTTAAAGTCCACTTTAACTTAACGTCACTGTCAAAGTCAACTTTAAGTTAAAGTGGACTTTAACTGCATTATGAAACCGGGAATTAACCGAGAAAGTAACATAATTCTTTATAAGCTTGCAACCCACTTTATTGTAACTTATAAGAAATAAGTTTGGGGAGACTAGTCAGACTAGTTTACCACTTAACCTATAAAAGTTTCCAATTTATTTAGTAACCTTCCATGAAAACTCCCCAGGAACTTGAATTTGAGGTTTGAGCTAATAATTCAGTTGTAGACATCACATTAATGGGATCACAACTATTTAAATATAGATGTCCGTTTTCAGTTAACAGTTACTTTCAATAACTGACCCAATAGAGCTGCACCAGCTTTGAAACACTTTTTTCCCCAAGGTTGATAAAGGTGATACAACATTTGCCACTTTTTAACACGTTTTATCAATAAAAAATACATTAAATGACATACATTTGCAATATCTTTATTGTTTATACAAACAAAAACAATAATAGTGCTCAGACAATATTAAAATAGCGAATAAGTATTAACTGCTTAAGACATACCTAATCAATTTAAAATGAATACTTATCCTACATTATAACATAAAAATGAAATATTTTCTAATTAAATAAAAGGGTGCACTATCAGGGAAAAACATATACAGCTGTGCGTGTATAGTATGCTAAATAGATTTCAAGCAATGTGACGTGTAATTAGTATGTTATCTTTGTAATGCTTGACCAGCGCAATAAGGTAGTCTGGAAATATCACATCTCATTATTATAGTAACAAAACAAACTATTTATGATATATTTATCTTACGTGTACCACCTATATTGTTGTTTATTTGTATACAATAAGGAAAAATGTAAGCCTCTGCTGGTTTATCAATGGCGTCAGATGGCGTTACACGCACAAAGAAAATGCGTCCACTTTCAGTCCACCTCACCTTCCACGACCAAACTCTCCTTTGTTTATGAGAATTCACCTTAATTACGATTTTCGTTAATTACTTTTCTGTAAATTATGGTTGTGAATTTTTACCAACTTGTCATTATTAACCTTAATAAAATAGTGTTTTGCAGCTTTAAATCTGAAAATTTGTTATACTAAATATGTTGATCATTTCCCTGTATATTAGCTTTCTAAGGATGTAGATTTTTACCAAGTCATCATTTTTAAGGGCAGTGAAATAAGTGTTATGTACATTATACTTGGTTAATTATCAATGGTAGCGTCATGGCAACTTATTTAACATCTTACACATGTAAATTTACCAGAACAGTAAAATGTGTCTGTTGCGAATTTTTGTAAGTTGTCATATCTAGTGGAATGTGGTCATAAAATGTTTTGTGACGTCTTAAATTTGGTTCGAATGGTTTTTACTACAATGTTTTCATACTTCCATCGAGTGTATTTTTAATAAATCAAGCATCTGTTTCCTATATTGAACTTGGCATAATTAGATGTACTGAACAACTATTTTGTTTGTAGGTGGTGACTCTGTGGTACAGATCCCCGGAAGTCCTGTTAGGTCTCTCTTATGCCACGCCGGTAGACATTTGGTCTGTCGGTTGTATAATAGTCGAGCTGTACAGTTTAAGACCATTGTTTTGTGGTACTTCAGAAGGAGATCAGCTCAGTAAAATATTTAGGTTGGTTATTTATGTAAGAAACTTAAAGTATTATACTCACTGCGTTTTTTGTAGGGTTTTAGGTAAGCCTTCGGAGGACGATTGGCCTAAGGAAGATGTTCCGATAAAGTGGGATTCCTTCGAAGTAATCAATACCATTAGTATCGATCAGATCTGTCCGAGTATCTGCGAGACCGCTCAAGATCTGATTATGGTCAGTAATAGGTTCTTGGGTCAGAGGTTTGATGTTGAGTTAAATGATCTTTTCGTTTTTCAGAGTATGTTAAGTTTCGTGCCGAGTAAACGTATCTCAGCAGCGGAAGCCCTAAACCACGCGTACTTCAAAGAGGAGCCTTTGAACACATGATGACCCCTCTCCATCGTCCGGTGACTACTCGACTGCATTTTTGTTTAGGGATGTATCTAATTTAAATATATTTAATTGGATTTTACAGTACAACAAATACTGAGATAAGGAATATTTACGCTTCACCCTTATACACAATTTATTATTTTATACAAATCAATTCTTTTTGTAACATATCTTCCTTCAAGGTTTTTATTCACCTTATTAATTTTTTTTGTGTAAGCTTCAATATCGTTAGATATACATGTACTATGTTGGTTTATAGCTTTATTTTACAATGAATAAATCATTTTATACACCTCACTGGAATTTACTGTTTGCATTACATCTCTTGGGCATTTACAAAGGAAATGAGACTATAATGGTTTTGAGATAGCTACATTTTCTTAACATTCAATATCTTACTAGAAAGGTTGCCAGCTTCACCGCAACTGATAAGGATGAGTGCGGAATTTGACTGTCTGGACTATTTATTTAAAATAATAGATTCAAATCCTAATCAAAGTTTATGTGGTGTCCTGATCAAATAACGAGAGCAGGTGTAAATCCCAATTACGACATGTTTGGTGTTTAGTGGAGTCCTCAAGTTGATCTGTAGTAACTCAGAAATTCTAATCAAGTAATGAAATATGTAGGAGTATATTTTTAATTTAGGGCATAACATGTAATTACATTTACTGAACTATTGGTAAATGTAACAATTATTGCAAATCAACTAATCTATTCAGTCGTATCATTTCATAGTTTTGGCAAAAGGTTTAACTTTTGGCAACTGATTTAGAATGTTCTGCTGTGAAATTATATTATATCTACTTATTTCTGGAAAGTACGTAATGGGAATCTAGAGCCGATGACCTTTCTGTTTGTTATATATTACAATGAGTTCATTTCACGCAATTGCTTATAAGTGTTATTATTCATGTTATGAGTAAACGTCTGGTGAAAACTCCTCTTTTCAATAATTATTGTATTTAAAGGAAAATGATTTATAAGTGGAATTTTATGTAGCATTTATTTTAAGTAGATTTATACTGCCTGACTCATTCACAAAATGACTCGATTATATATTTCTTTAATCAAATACAATAAATTTAATAATGAATTACTGATCAACCCTATAAACCAGAAATCGCTTGATAATTGTCGCAAAACTCATAACCTTAATATGAAAACCTTTCATATTTACAGGCATATAACATTACCAGAGACGTAGGTAACTAATTTCAAAGCGCTTTTGTTCACTTGATCAAACTTCATATCCAGACAATTTTTTTATTAATTATTTAATATTTATTATTATTAGGAAATTTATTAAAAATATTTAAAAGTCTTAACCTTAAGGTAACAGTGTGAACAAAAAAAATCATTTTTAGGTGCAGTAAGTAGTTGAATCTAGTTAATTTATCACAAGGTGAATAGATGTGCTGTGGCAGATCTGTTTGGCCTTTGAACACTTCAAGATTCATCTACTTAATCTGAAATTAATTGCCATTAATTAAACTAAATGACATATGATGATAGTACACATAGTCCGAGGCCATTTCAGTATTTTCTAGCAACTCGTCCAATAACTTCCTTTAACTGGGAATTACTGATAATGTCCGAAAAATGGGTTAGTTTTTTTATAACATATATTCGTTTATGGTAGTTTTTGATTATTGAATTCGTTTCTGTTGGCTTCAATACATGTTGGTCTATTGCTTTACTTCCCAAAAAATGAAGTGGAAACCCAAACATGAGGTTTTCAATGGGGTGGACTGCATTACATGTTTATCTAGTGCCCAACTGATGAAATCGTAACAGAAAATATAAATCTCAATGAAGTTGGGATATTGATTGTAGTCAATCAATTGTAATCAATATTGTATTGTAATTTGAATATTGTAATCAATATTCCATTCAACACATTTCTGAGTTCTAATGAAGTGATTGCTACAACTGGAATGTGGAATGTATCTAATACTAATAAAACTTCTCTTGAACTGTATAACTATATGTTTTATTACATCAGAGGTATATAACATATAACATTTAAAGTAAAAAATATCACATTTTAGTCTAGAAGTCCAGTAATATTTGTAGATTATTAAACACAAACAAGTGTACTGTACTACTAATGAATGAAACAATATATTTTCCATCTTAGTATTACTAATCTATTCAGTCCTATTATTTTGTGATTTTATGGCAAAAGCACCATAACTGATACAAAATGGTCTTCTGCCATAAAACTACCTACCTACTTATTTCTGCTAAGTACATTATTGAAATCTCAATTTAGCGGATAAACATGTTGCTAGTTGTTATATAATGATTATTTATTGCATGCAGTTGCATGTGATAATATGTTAAATAAATTCCTAATTTAATTCTGTAATTTGTTAGTAACACTGTTCCACATTTGTTACAAATATAAACAAAGAACTATGACAATCAATTTGAGTGCTTTAAAGAAGGTCTGTTCCTCCTGAGATGAAAAAGTGTTGATATCAACATTATTTCTGATCACTCCCACATTCCCCTTTTGCCATTATTGTTTGCATTATTGTCAGCACATATGGGCTGTCAGGAGTAACATGCCTTCTGCCTAATAGGACAAGCCTGTTGAATAAAACTGGTTTTAGACCGGGATATATGTAAAACGTGCTGATTTATTAATTTTAAATAGGTCAGTTTGACATGCAGTAACTAGTTGAAACCAGTTGAGTTACTTCGTTGTGCAGGTTTGGCACAAGTTTAATAGGTCCGCTGCGCCATTTTACCCTTTGATCACTTCGTGTGTACTATACAACTTATCTACTTGATATGAAATTAATTACAATTAAACGACATATGGGATGTACACATCGTTATCTTAGGCCTTCTCGATATTTCCCGGCTCCCCGTCCAAAAACTTCTCAACCCTCTGCCTGTACTCGTCATTGCTCTCCTCCTTGGGTAAATTCTTGTCCTCTTTCTTGGGCAGGTATTTTGCCAACTTGTCCTTCGCCGGGAAGTGGCTGATAATGTCCGGAGGGTAGATCTGTCGGTTCTTATCGCCTTTGGTGACGGTGCTCACTTCGACTTTCCTGCCGCCTTTGGTGTACTCTTCGTCGTCGGGATAACTGGTCTTCATGCCCTGGTACGAGATCTTGGTGGCCAATATGGACCAGAGTAGACCGACGCCCGATAATATTATGATGTTTAATATCAGACTGAAGGTTAGGGGACCGAATTCAGGGATTATCTCGTACCGGTAGTCGTTGTAGCTGAAGTCTGTGTTGACGAGGGTAGTGAGGGAGACGACCAGCGATAGAGCTGAGGTGATGGTGGAGAACGACGAGGATAGGAAGAAGAACGTGATGTTATGATCGACGTACCATTGCTTCCATGCCAATACGCTGGTGATAAAGCTGAATAGGTATCCGGTGGCCATCACATAACAACTGGCACATACCAACAGCGGCACGTCTACGTAGTAGTAGTAGTACGTTTTGGTTTCTAGTGTATCGTCATCAGTCGTGACGTTCACTTGTTGCATTGTTTCGTTCTTTAACGTCATCTTATGTACGATGAGGGTGCCCATCAAGATCGAATACATGAATAACTGGAAGCAGACGACTCCCAGGCCGATTACGATGGACGCAGAATACCTCCGCTCGGACGGGTATTGACTCCTCGGGTCTCTGTCGGTCTTGGTCTTGATCTTGAACGTTCGTTCCATGGCGAGGTGAGGATATCCCTGAAAACAATACAAGTTTATTTATTGTTGTGTTTTAAAGGTGCAAAACGGAAAGAAGATATGGAAAAAGTTATAAGGATATTTTATCCAGGGGATCTTGAAAACTTTTCAGGCTTAGCTCTTAGATTCTACACACCAAAATCAGCTTAAAAAGTTTTTTGGTTTCTAGAAGAGGAAAAAAACAAAGACGACAGTCAAGGAGCTGACTAGACAAGAAATCAAAATGGTAAGAAAGTGGAGAAGCAAAAAGAGCTAAGATGAAAACGTTATATAATAACTAAAAACATATAATATATTCGAGAGAAGAAATGTGAAAACCAATTTACGAACTGATTGTCAAGATTTGGAAAAGAGGACAGATGGAGTTGAAATAATGAGCTCCCATTGTTATAATTTTAAAGATAAGAGGCTCAACAGAATGCAATGGTATAAGTGGATTTCCTTGTTAAATGTAGTGTAGAAAATAATGAACTCTAATAAAAATGAAGAATACCACGGAGAATTAAGGAAAGAAGAAGGTAACCACGGAACACAGAAATATAACTCCACTAGTATAGCATTGTTAATCAGGTATGTGATGTGATCAACTTGGAATGCTCCAAAAGCTGAAGGAATTTAAGATCCCATTCAAATTAATGAGACTGCTCAAAATGCCATTAAACAGAATATCAAGTAAATCATATGGTTCAAAGGGAACTATAAACATAGGAATTCATAGAAGGGAAAGAGACGGAAATGGTATAGAAAAGCTACTAAATAAAATCAATCCACTCATAATGCTACATCGACGATATGACTATGCTAGCAAGAATCTTGAGCAATCTAGAAGATATATATTGAAGGTAAACGAGACAGAAACGGGATTAAGAATAAAGAAGACCAGATCAAAATAATGAAAGCAAGACAGTAGAAGACCAGATCAAAATAATGAAAGCAAGGCAGTAGAAGACGGTGAAGTTAAATAGGCAGACTAAATTGGAATTCAACACCCTAACAGAAGTTGTGAACTTGTGAAGTCACTGCTTATATACGGGACGTAATAAGGAAACGACATACCTAAGTATGAAAACATTAAATAATAATGCTGATAATAAATAAATAAATGATACTGCTGAAGATGCCTTACATAACCTAATAAGATCTAAAAAAAATATCTAGGAGTATCACCAAAATTAAGCCCCCAGAAAACGAAAATTGGAGAAAATTATAAGGATATTGAGGGATAAGAGAACAGTAAAAGGATTAAATAAAATGGGGATACATATTTCACCAGTTTCAAGGAAGAAACCACAGGTGAAGTAATAGAAGGCAGAATAATTAAACAGCAACACATTGCAAAAAGAGCTGGCAATAACATGCATAAGACTTGCCATGTATATAAGAAAAAAGAGGAATACACTTTACAGTTTTCATAGATTTGCACGGCTTTTTTCACCGGACGCTCGGCGATGCTCTTCATTGCAATTTCAATTTTTCTGCTTGCGTATCATTAATCTAGAGTGTAATTATCTTCCGTTTGAATTAATTATGTAATTGGTTAGTTCCTAATTAAGCACGTTATTGAAGTGTTTTAATGATACACCGCTAAATTGGAATATCGAGTACGCAACTGAGTATTAATTGGTTAACCAAGTTTAAGGTTAACTCAGTTAACCAATTTCAGTTTAAAGTCGCAAACTTCACCTCGTCGATATGATGATTTAATTTATGCAATTTGCTTACGTCGAAGATAAAAAGTGTTAGAGATTCGAAAGGATTAATGTGGATCCTCTTATACGTTTTTAATCCTTAGGTAAAATGCAATTGTTATTACATTAAACCTACCTTTTGATTGATCTGGTGTGTTAATCTTGAAAGTGGTTTAGAATTGAAATTAAACGATCCAAATGTTATATCAATATCAAGCAAGAGTTTTAGACCTAATTCGAAATTTCAGCAAACGTAACTAAAATCTTCACTAATTAATAGTCGAAATTTCGCATTACAGGCATTTTAGACATTATTTTAGGCATTATAGACATTTTCTATTTATCATACTTTCTATGTTGCAAATGAGTCTTCGAACCCGAATTCACTTAATTAATCAGACTCATTACATTTATCTACGATCTGGGTTATATGAAACGACACTTATCATATAAATTACCTCATTAGTAAGCCTGCGACACGTCCACTTTTACAAAACCTACTTGGAGGAATATTACAGCTGTTCTGTGTTACAGCTAGTGCATTGTTATTCACCGAACGGTGCGTACCTATATAATAATAAAAGTTAAACGAAATAAGGATTAATGAAAGGAAGTTGAACGTATGAAGTCTCTTCACGTTTAAAAAGAAGGCGATGTAAGATTAAATCAGTACAAAAATTCTTTTCGATTAGCTTTGAAATAGTACTAGGTGATCTGTTATAAAAATTTAATAATACATAATTTGGTATCAAGTGGGTTTTATATTTCTTGAAGTTACTTTCTTTGTTTTCTATTGTTTATGACTATAGAATAAGGCATATATGCATGGACATGTACCAATACTATGAGCTTAATTATGCACGCAGTTTAAAACTTATATGCAACAACAGTTCGATGCGAACTTAAAACTGAGTTTTTAACTAATTAAGTGACAGTGTGACTATTTGATAACCTAATTAATTAAGAAGTGGCACTATTTTTGTAATATAATTTAAGCAATGTAGTTTTTTCCATTTTAAAACAGCGTCTATTCAAACAACCAGCTAACTAATTATCCAGAATGCAATCTATACAATTAACTAAAACGCTATTATTACATTTGAAAACACATTAGTTTAAAATTGGATCAATTCTGCACTTTACTCTCGAAACGGCGGAGTATCTCTCTAACGTACTAAGTAACTAACTAATTAAACAACCAATTAAGTAATTAACTAACTGCAGTAAAATACTATTTATTTTAAGTTTTAATCTTACTTCCGCCATTTCTGAAAAGGGCACAGAATATTAGGTTCTGATAGACAAATACCTAACACACTGACAAACTAGCTCGGTAACTAACTAACCTACTAACTAACTAATTGACTGACAGTTCGGCTTAATTGAAAACTAACCAAATGATTAATACGTTACTGACTAGTTAACTAGCTAAATAATTTATTAACTGACAGTTAGACTAATCGGCTGACTGATCATCTAATTAACTAACTAAATTGACATTGTTTTTAATACCTACAAAAATAGGTACGTTCTCTTTTAAAACTGAGTCTTGTTTCACACAACTAAATAACTAACTGTTCAGCTCAAAAAGTACTTAACTAAACTAGCTCATAACCAATCACAATTTATGATTTTCCCAATTGAAGTTTTTGTTTTAAATTTAGTAACATTTATACTTTACCCTCAAAAAGCGGCGTTCCTCTTTAATGGAAAAAGTCATTATTAATGAACGACCTAACTTACCAATTACCCGACTGACTAACTAAAATAAAGACAATATTTATCCAATGAAAATATATTTTCCTAATATGACTTTTCGTGTTTCTTGAATAAGGCAATACAGTTCTTATTTCTAAATTCTGTCTGCTAACTAATTGACTGACAAATTGACATATTAACTTATTAACTTAATCACACTATAACTGAGTAACTAAATGATCCATAGTTCGACATAATTAACGAACTAACTAAATATGACCAGCTACCTAACATAGTAATTAACAGACTAATTAAGTGGCTGACTGACGGTATAACTAAAACGACATTATTTCTGTGAAGAAATTCAAATATTTGGTAATTTCACTTTTAACAACAAACCTTTTTTCCCTACAACTAATTAGCTAAAGAAACTGCTCCATTACCACTACTATTGTTTTCACAATAAAGCTCCTAGTTAACCAATTAATTAAGCCATTGCTATTTCTTCAGGAACATCAGGAATTTCTTAAGATCCAGAATTACATCTTAGAAATCTTTTTTAAGAATATTTTTGAATTTTGTAAACTTCTCAATTTTGCTTTCCACACTTTTAGAAGCTGTCTTATCTTCTCTTAGTTTTGTTCTTTCTCAAAGTGACATTAGATCACTCCGATTTAATTATGCGAGCTATACATGTTATAACACATGGTAAATGATCGGTGCTGTTAAGAAAATGCTTCAGAAGAGAATGGGAGCTGTCATTTGTGGAATAAAATGTCAAAATAAATTATGGCTTTCCAGGTAACTTGCTTAATCTCGCTGGTAGCCTCATGATCAAATATAATTTGCATCTAATAAATCGAAGACGGTTATATTGGAAGTCTACTTTCCCCTCTTTTATACATAATGGGCATTTTTGAAAAATTGTGACTAAATATTTACAAAACATGCAAAATATGCAGTTTGCATAGATTCTTCTCTTTATTGATGACATTTATTGGTTAGTCGATTGTTAACATATATTTAGGTAAATATGAAATAATCTTTAAGAAATGAGTTAAATTTTTGTCGTTAAACGAAACTTTTGTATTTTTACACCAACGCAATTAAAGGATTCATTAAATGATCCCCCGTTATTGCTTTCAAAACGTGAACGGCTTGAAATTAACTAAACAAAGGAAGTTCGTTAAACGTGTATAGTACTTACGAGAGCGTGTTAATAATAACGATTCTCCTTGTTTTATTTTTCGACTCCGACGTGAAGTAATATGCCGGAGAAACAGAAAGTATGAAAATTTGAATCGACCACGCTCGTGTGATGTAATTTGCCGTAATTAAACAAATGGCGTATTTCTGCGCTGTAAGGTGCGAGCTTATTGTATGGCGTAATTTTCTACGGTTTGGTATGAAAAGAAATCTCTAACAGTAACAGATTTTTGAGGCAATAATACATTCGATACGTGACTTACGATTTAAAACGTTAAATCAATTATTTCTCAATTACTTGGTACTTAGGCACTAAGTTTGTCTCAGCTTTGTTCCAGAGACCTCGGATCCCATAATTATTGAATGCATTAAAAACTCCTTTACGTGCTCTAAAAGTTCCTAATGATAAGTTCTTTGAAGAACAACTCATAGAACCTACGAATATCTCTCAATTTAAGAAAACTCATTCAACTTCTTCAAGGTTATAAACAATAAGTCCTATGAGTTTCCTGAAAAATCCTATACTCTCCCTCTAAAACCTTTCATCGTCTAAGTCTTTTGGAACTCCTTATATATCCTTTCAGTCTTGAGCGATACGTCTTTTTCTAGAACCAGGGCAATATCTAAAATCATTAACTAACCAAGTGTTGGACACTCCTTATAAATGGCCTGAACTAAGCCCTTTGAAGGACCCAGTTCTAGGACCCTGCCTCCCCAATTCCTGAAATAGAAATCTGTAAACTTGTACCTAAATCTCTTAAAACTCTGTAAATGATTTAAAAGTCCAAAACGATAAATCCTTTGACGTTTCTAGCACATATCGAAACGTCTGAAACATAAAAATTTGGAACACTACGCCTTATAACCTAAAAACTTTAAATATCTTAAAAATCCTGTACGATAATTTTTCTGAAGTTTCCAAGACCTGATCATCTTAACTCTTTTAAGTTAAACTACAAAGATCTCCTTTACAACTTTTTTAAAACTCCATAAAACATGCTGAAATAGATTTTTTTAAGTCTCTAAAATCTGACTCCTGGAACCTAGAAGTCTTGAACACTCCTTCTTATATCTTTATCTAATTATCAGACCCTCCTAAGTCGAAGCTTCTTAAATGGCTTAAAAGTCCTGAATGAAAAATCCTTTAGATTTTCTGTGAAAAAACAACTTCAGCCCGTACAATCTGAAAACCTTGAACTTCATGTTTAAGTCCTTTAAACGTTAAAGTTCTGAACGATATGTCCTTTGAAGTTTTAAGAGATGTCCTGTTTAACTCGTGAATGCTAACGAACATTCTGTTGTTAATAACCTTACTCTTTAAACTAAAGAACTTTATTCGTCCTGATAAGTCTTTAACACGTTCACCTCAACTCCTGAAAACTAAAATTCTTGAACTCGCCTTCTACAACCGTTTATCTCCTAAGTATCTTAACTACCTCAAATTGAATAACCTCTTTCGTTCCCCAAATAGTCCTCAAAGTTCTACAAAGTATTGTCGCGATGCGGCCCCAATTAGCGAAAATAGGTCGCCGTCTAAGCTTATTCAGCACGGAGGCGACCTTAAACCGAAGGACGATACGACTCTCGGACAGGTACGACATCACGTTCGTAAACATCCCGCTTGTATTTATACAGCTCGATCATAACGATCAGGGAGTTAGTCAGTCACCTAGTATCACGTCACGCTGCCCGTCTGGGAGCCCGTCCTTTCGGCATGCCGCTAATTGGAGGAGCCTCGCGCCTGCTGCCCTTCGTCATCCAACAGTAAGCAACCACCTCCCTTTGACCTTTTTCTCACTTCTTGCCATTTGCTCATTTGCCTTAATTTTGTTTTATGATGTTCTCTCCCCTATATTTAATGCTCCAATAAATATTGTCTGTTTCACCATGTATTCTTTTTAGTCTCCACCGAGCTACACCCCCAACCCGAGCACCCCCTTTGGACCCTAGGTCCTCAGGCGTGTGACATATGGTCGAGGCGCCCAGTTTCGACCCCTAGGGGAGATTCCTCATAATCTCTCCTACCCCCTCTGAGCAATTTTTCTTTTCCACTTCCACTTATGGTGGACGCGCCGCGTTTCGGCCCCAGGAGAGGTTCGTCATAATCTCTCTTACCCCCTTATGCAACTGTACTGTACACGCCCCTCAGGCGTGTGACAGTATCTGAGACTTCAACCCATGAAACCTGAAAATGTTGATATATCCTTCAACAACCATTAATTTCTTACGTTTCTTAGAATTACTTTAATGTCCTAAAACTATAAATAAAAAGTTTTTTCAAAGTTCCTTCCGACTCTCTCCCTGAGCTCTCTAACCTCCTGAGTCTTAAAGTAAAGTCCTTTGAAGTGTCTACGGTTTGACCACCTCAAATATTGAAACCTGGAACTCTTGAGTTCTTCTTCTACAATTTTCAACTAACCTAAGTTTCTTATGTATCCTTAAGTGCGTTTAAAAATTCTAAAAGGTAAGTTCATTGAAGTGTTTAAGATCTGACAACCTAAACCCCTAAAATGTAGAACTGTTCCCATAAAGTCTTCAATCCGTAAACTTCTTAAATGTTCCGAGATTTCTGAACGATAGACCCTGTGAAGTTTCTAGGATTTGGTCTCCTTAACTTCTGAATGCCAACGAACGCTCCTTATAACTTAATTTAATTTACAAACTCGTTAAATGCCTTAAACAACTTAAACATCCTAAATGGTGATTTTGCTTTTCGAAATTATTAAGTGGTGACCACAAAACTGCCTCAAAATCGCCCTTGTACTAAATGATAAGTTCTTTAAAGTTTATAGAACTCAATTTCCTTAATTCTTGACTTTAAAGTTGTTAGTATATTCCTGACATCCTTAACTTCTGAAAGGTAATGAGCTCCTCTGACTCCCTAACCTTTTGAAATTCTTAAGTTCATGACTTAAACATCGTGAACGATCTTGAAGTTTTTACGAGGTGGCACTGGATTCCTGAAACCCAAAAAACTCCTTCTATAACCTTTATAGCGATATATTTTGAACTTTCCAATACGTAACTTACATCTTAAAATCATAAAATTACGAATTTTTAGTTATTAAGTCTCTAATAAACTTAACTGTCTAATGCTGATCTTAATTCCCTAGACCTAGACAACTCATATAAATCTAAAGTTACATGTGTGTCAAGTACAGCCAAAGGTTGTTGTTTGAAAGTATAACTTTCCAAGCCTATATTCCTAATCAAACTGTAAAGAACATAAAGGCATACAAAATGGCTATAGTAAAAATTTCCAGAAAATGTTAATAACTGAGTTATTTCAAAATCTCCAACTCAGATTAACGTGTAATGAAATTACTTAATATTTGAGTACATAAAATAGTCCTTCCATCTATTGCTATAAGAATAAAAAGTGTAGAAAGTTATACTTGCGGAGTTATAGTATTTTAAGTAACTCCATTAATAGTGGTAGACACAAGATCAAGACTTCTCTCGATGTAGTCTCGTGTCGTCTCTAATTCGAGAAGAGGCAAGACGAGATTAACGTTGAAATCTCGGTAGGAAAAGAGATATAATTGTAACTCAAAGCCTCGAATTTTAGGTAATTAATTTCAAGATCGATATTTCTAATATATATATATAAACAATGCGAATTTCGCATGTAATATTGTATTATATTATAATATATATCGCATAACAAACTGATTTATTAATAAAATTGATTTTCCATTTCATATCCATTCTCCATAATCCAACATCTTTAATTTAGTATTTATTTTTTTTTAAATATCTTCATAAAAATATGACTAATTTCTGTAAAATTAAAACCTTATCACACCTGTACAGGTACTTCAAAAAAATCAGCGAATGTTGTCAAGAAAGAATAAATTCGTTAATTTCGAGATTTTTCAAGATCGACACGAGACCAGACTTAGTTGGAGACGAGATAAGTCGAGACATACATTTTAGGCATCGTTCGAGACCAACACGAGATCATGTCATTTCTCCATTTTCCATTACATGTGAATATGAATTGAAGATATCTAAAGAGCTCAGCTAGTGATATATTTAGGAAATTCCTACCATGGACTAAGACCATTTCATAGGCTCTTAAGTTCTTTATCTTCTATTATAAGAACACAAGTGTAGAAAGTTATATTTCTTGGGTTACAGTATATTAAGTAGATAAGTAACAAGATCACATGTGCATCCAAATAGAGATTTTGATTATTACCATGTTCTGGAAATTATTGTTATGGCCATTTTGATGTCCTCTACCGTTTGATATATAAAGGTAGGTATATAAAGTAAAATTCCGGAGTTATTAATATTAATCAAATATCTTTCATATAGTTGACTTCAGTACAAAATTCGACGCTGGAGATTCACTAATTTCACATACCTACACACATAATAATCTTTCGAATTTCAAAATTTCTTATCCATCAAACTGGGATTAGAAGACTTCCAAGTTTTACATTCATAAATTTGGGAGATGCGAAGCTTGAAGTTTGAATGAAATTCACATCAATAAAAACGATTTCATGATAAAAATTGAAATTTGATTGGTAGATACCTGTGTGCGTCATTTTTGAAAATTAACTTTTCGGTTATAAATCATGTATTAAGTATGCTCAAAATATTTACTCGTGTATGATTTATTGCTCGAATGTAAAATTTGAAATATTACCTATTTTATTTCGCGAATAAACATTTCGACGAGTGCAGTTAGAAATTTTATTAGAAATTCCACCTTTCAGTTGTAATAATTGTGAATTATTGCTGTTATTTACAAGAAAACGTATAGTAAAATACTTTACTATACATAAAGTACGCATAGTAGATACAAATTCTGTGATTTTCACTGGTAATGGTAGTAGTGCGTAATTGAAAAACAAATGATTACTTCTTAATACTTACTAATTAAAAAATTACTTACAATACAATAAATGCACAAGCGACGCCTCTCTTCAACTCCTCCTCTTTACAAGGACCTTCTTCAATTATTATTGCTTTAAGGTTCCGCCATAACTCCTCGCAGCACAGACAATTGCATAACTTGCATTGTTCGTTACGAGCGCCTCTCTGACTGAACCGAGAACTTTCGCGTACCCGTCCTCACTTATTTTATCGGCTTATTGCAGAGAGTATCAGTACCTCTACCTCCTCTACTTGCCAAGATAACGGCCGTGCCCGAGCGGGGAACCTGTTATGGTCTAAGCAGCCTTGGGTACCACTACTACTGGGCGCAGATGCGATTCGCTTCAATTAATGAGGAAACGGGTAATAACGGCGAGAAACGAGTTGGGGTTTAAAAATAACATCTGGGAATATGTGGAAAATTCAAATTTTGGAGGAGGAACGGGTATTCGAGGCAATTACAATTGAAATGGTACCCAATCGACATATGATTCCTTAGGGTATTTTGGTTATTAACAGTTAAAGCAACTTATTCTTTTTCAAGAACTTAGAAATTTTCATTTTCTTATACCGTGTTAAATACTTTGTTGTGAATCGCAAGAAATCAGCGATAAATAAAAGAATTACCGTTAGGGGTTACCGCTAATTTCACATACACACATAATTTTTCAAATTTCAACAAACTGGAATTAGAAAACTTCCAAGTTTTACATGACAATCGTCGAAGTCTGGTCCGAATGAATTTTGGAATACTTACCTACCCTTTGGCTAATTATGTCCAGGTTCCGATAATCCCTACACTGTAAAATAACTAGAGTACCTACAAAACCAGTTTTGTTAAAACAAAGTGCCAGTTTACTGTAAATTTAGGGGTAATAAAGTACTACTCGTGAAGTTCAGTAATGAATTTTTCTAAAGATTTCAAAATTTCAGATATCCTAAGGATGGTGGGTTTTTATAGGGACAATCCGGACACGTCAACTCTTTCTTTACTTCTTTCTTTTGGTCTAATTTCTATCCTTTCATAACTGGATATAGGCCTCCCCTAATTCTTTCCAAATCTCCCTATTTTTCTTTCCATGATCTTTGGATCTGGATCTTTTCCCTTTATAAGGGCACCATTTTCCCATTGCTAAATTCCAACGATTGTATTTTATATGTTCGTTATGACCTGCCCATTTCCATTTTAGTGATGCTGATCTCTCTATTCTATAGCGTCAACAGCGTTGGTTTTCTTTCTTATCCACTCATTACGTTTTCTATCTTTGAGTGATATTCCCAATATATGTCTTTCCATAGCCCTCTGAGTCTTAAGGATTTTGTCCAAATTTGCGCTCCATATGTTAAAACTGGTAATATGCACCAATCAGCAATCAAATACTTTGGTTCTTAAGTGAAGAGGTATCTTTTAGTTTTTTTAAAACATAGGAGAGTCTTCCGAATCTTAATCAAGTTCTGCGTGTTATTTCGGATTCCTGATTATCCTTGCCCACTCTTATGGCCTGTCCTAAGTATATATATTCATTCCCTGTTCTATTTGCGTTGCATTAATGGTTATTGTGTGTTGTTAGTCCGAGTTTGACATTACTTTTGTTTTTTTGAGGTTCATTTTTAAGTCTCTTTGGGGTGATTTTTCATGGAGGTCGTTTATCATTGATTGCAGCTCCTCCCAATTAAATGCAATCAAAAGTACATAATTTTAGATGATTCGGGGATCTACCATTAATTTTAATCCCTTTATTTTCCCAATTAATTGTTTTGAACAAGTCTTCGAGGACCATCGTAAATAATTTTGGCGAGATTGTATCTCCTTTTGATTGGTATGCGTTTCGTGTTTAGCCCGTCATCAAGTGGTACTGTCATCGTTGCTTCTAAATAAACATTATGCAACAGATTTTTGTATCTCGGGTCTATTCTGCTATTAAGCAAAGCTTCTTCGACAGCCAATAGATCTACGCTGTCGAAAGCCTTCTCCAGATACAAAGGTAGATTATACTCATTGGTTTTTTTCCTATTAACATTTTAAGGATGTGCAGATGGTCGCAGGTTCCATATCCATTTCTGAATCCTGCTTGTTCAACAGGTTGGTATGTGTCGAATATGTTCCTTAATCTTCTAGTTATGGTTTTCATAATGGTTTTGTATGGCTCTGATAAGAGGAATATAGATCTATAATTGTCCAGAATTGCAGGATCACCTTTCTTATATATCAGTATTGTGTTAGCGTTGTTTCATCCAATGGGTATCTTACCTTCTAAAAGGCATTTATTGAATAAGATTTTTAGATATCTTTAACATTTCTGCCTCCTTCTTTGAGAAGTTCTACTAGGATTCCATCATCTCCGGCATCGATATGCCCTTGTGTAATAAATAAGTAACGAAAGAAATTTGATGGTACCCATGTTTAACATATTAGGAAAAGGTAGAGGTTGAAATTATATTCGACATCTTTGTGGAGAAATGCCATAACAGTGACAAAACATGTTTTGTATTAAGTGAAATGTGACAACAATGACCTGAATATGTTAGTATGACAATACAATACAAAGATGTTGATATCAAAAATGAAAATACTACTACACAAAACAATTTAAAAAAAATATATGTGTATATCAAAAATCAAAAATCATTTGATCCAAATTAAAATTAAACTAAATTTTATTGAACTAAACCTATGGGTTCCTAAGGTTCCTAATTTGGACCATATGCTAGAAAGTCAGTATTACACGCACAAATCACAAATAAACTCATTTTGAAACGTCTACTAATATCATCCTCCTCCCCAATTCCCATTCGTCACGGGCACTTCGTTGATATTGTAAATAGTTTAATTTATAATTGACCGTTTCTTTTTTATACATTAGAATAATCTTATTAATAATCTAAATAGTATTTAATTTATTAATATTTATTTAGTTAAAAATATATTCATTCATTACAATTAATTAATTTATTAAACTTAATTTACTATAAATTAGATTCTAATTTATTTTGAAAGGCCAATAAGAAAACTGCATATTTTATGAATGTTTAATCTCTTACATAATTGTGTAAAAACTATATATATAATGCATAAAATGGAGAAAAGAATTATAACTTTGAGAATCCAGAAATCGTTTTTAAAAACGTTTATTACTCTAAGTATCTACAATAGAACTATCGAGGTTGAAAGCAAGACAAGAAGTGATCTGAAACTAGGAAAAACGTATATAAAACAAGTTGTTCTGCTGTCGCAGCGTCCATCGGATCTCTTGATGAGACAGCAGTTCTCCTGTGAGTGTCCTCCATAACTCCTCCGTCCTTAAGCTGAAAAAATACTGGAAGTATTTTTTGAGCTGGGATTACCGCTTATATCCTCCATGGGTATTTCTTCGGTCTTCTTTTCTTCTGTTTTTCTTGACTTGCAGCGTTGAGTTCGAATGAGCAGCACAGGAGATTCGACTTCCGAAATGTGGTCAGTCTGGCATCGTGATGAAATTTTCTCTTTCTTTGATGGAACTATGATTACCTCTTCGGTGGTGACTTGTTCTATGATTGTTTCTCGAAGGTTCACTTCGGTGGCGTAGCATCCTTCGGAGGTATGGCCTTCTAGAAGTTGTAGGGTGCAGTTGTCTTTAGAGTAGAAATGCTGCTGGCAGTAGTAGACTCCTTCTAGCATGGGGCATTCTTCTTTTAATGGTTGCGCTTCTTCTTTTGTACGTGCCAAGTAGGGGTACATGGGAGTAAATATTTTGTGGTTTTGGATGATTGGGTAAATGTGGTAGAAATCTAGGGGGTCTTGTTTCAAGATAGGAATATGAACAGCAAAGATTAATTTTGAATTAGAAAAACTAACTTGTGTTCCTAAAAACATGTAATATGTCAAGGCATTTTTAAATTTTGGAATTTCTGATTCTTTGTAAATATTTTGCAGGTGGTTGATCATTTCTAAAATTTCGTAACTGGATACTATAGAATTATGAAGAGAATTTAGTTTTGCAAATAGTATTGCGTTTTCAATATTATCAATGTATGTTATTAAATTTTGACAATCTAAATTCAATTGATTGATTATACTTTGAATAGCAAGGCGTCCTGCCAGTGTATCGATTTGTGTTCTCGTTATGAATTGAAATTTCTCTAAATACATTTGAAATTGTTCTTGATTTTTCGATAGAGTTGTTAACGATTTATTGTAATGATCAGTTAGTTTTCTATAGAGCGTAATTTGTAAATTGGACTCATGAATTAATTGTTTTTGATTTTGTTGTAAAGTTTCTATGGCTCTGTCATAACGTTCTCCATCTTCGGAATCAAGATTGCCGAAAAGCCATTTATTTATCTTACCTAACCCATTTATTAACCCTCGTTTTGTTCGAATATGCGGGTGGATGTTTTCTAATTTTCTTTCTAGTATATTAATTAGGAATTCGGTTTGATTTAGCATATTGTCTGTTGAGAAAATGCCAAGAATGTGAATAGATTTGTTGGTTGATGAGTTAATGGTATTTTTCATATCGGTGAAATGTTGTTTTAGTGATTTTGTTTGCTTGACAACCTCTTCTAAATCTAAATAATGAATAAAAGTATGTTTAGTATAAACTATTCTACAAGTTCCTAACTTAATTGGTAATAGCAAATTTTCAAGTGGTGTTATTTGAACGTCATTGTTGCTGAGAGTTCCTGTCATTTGATATACTAGGTATATCAGGGTGATCGTCAATTTCATCGTTCTGTTGTCCCTGTAAAGATTTGTCAGGATTATTTCTTGGTTTTCGGACTATACTTTTGTGATAGGTGCCCTTGTTAGTGTTTAGGAGGATACCTTGGTCATTAATTACTTCTGCCTTTTTAAATTTTGGTAGTTTTTTGTCTCTGAATTTTGTCTGAATATAAACATTTTGTTGATTGGAGTAATCGGGTGGATTTGATCGATTTTCATTAATTTTGTTAATTATTTTTTCTTTAGCTTGGGCGTTTGATTCACGGATTTTTTCGTATAGTTTTTTAGAAGCTTCTTTATGATCTTGCACATAAGAGGATAAGACTAGGTGGTCGTTTAAATCAAATGGATCAGGATTATTAATGTGTCCTTTAATGATTTCGAAAGGTGTAAATTTGGTTACGGAATGGATCGAATTATTGTAGGTCAAAATTGAATGTTTCATTAATTGATCAGCTGTTAGTTCTCTATTTGTTTCTCGCAAACATCTAAAATGTTCAATTAGAGTTGAATGAAATCGTTCAACTGGTGAGTTGGAATTACTATTTTTCGCGGTGGTGTAATGCAATTCAATTTTGTGGAGTTTACAAAAATCTTCTAAGTCTTGGTTTTTAAATTCGGTGCCTGAATCCGCTGTAATTTTGAAGGGTAGACCGTGGTGAGTGATATAATTTAATAAACCTTCAACAATAGATATTCCAGTGATACTGGGAATAGGATAAGCTTGTCCGTATCGAGAGAACGAGTCAATTATTGTGAGAAAAGGTGTATTTGAAATTCGAAATACGTCGATATGTATGTGATCGAATGGTTTATTAGCTGTCGGTGTTAAATTAAACTTTATTACTGGAGGTTTTCGGTCATATTTGTTTCTTAAGCAAGTTTCGCAGTTATTTATATAGGTTTCGATATCTTCCGTCATTTTAGGCCAATAATATTTGGAACTTAATGATGCTTTTACTTCGTTAATACCTCGATGACCGTTCTTATAAATGTGGTAATATTCTAGTTTGTCTCTCTGATCGTCTCGTGTTAATACGTCGTCTAAAATTTTGGTACATTGAACAAATTTAAATGCGGAATTTTTAAAATATTTTTGTAGAATAACTGTAAAATCTTCCGGTGACATTGGTGGTCTGAAGTATAATGCGTAAAACTTTTTCGGATCAATGAATTCTTTTACAAATTGTACTATACCGTGTTCGAGATGTCTCTGTGGTAAAACAACAAATAGCCTATTATTGTCGAAAATTTTCTCTGTCTTCGTCCTGTGTTCGGTAATTTCTCCGCAAGTTATCAAAATTTGATTTTTATATAGGTTTAGGGCTTTATTTGAGATGGGAATTTTGAGGATTGGGTTTTCTATTGCCGTGTGTACTGTCTCTAGATCTGTACTATCGCGCGGTGGTTCTACTTGTATGTCAGATAGAATTTTAATTTTTTGATCGTCTCCTAATATTTCCGAAATTTCTTGTTCTGAAAGACTCGGTAATTCGCGGGTAAGGTCAATGTCTCTTAAAATAATTTCGTTGATGTCATTTGTGTAGTCTGTATTGTCAATGTTAACGTCTACAGAGGATGTTTCTACTGCATTTAGGTCCGTATTTATTCGGGATAAACAGTCTGCTACCGTGTTATCTTTTCCTTTTCGATACTTGATTTTTGTATCCAACGGTTTTCTGAATTTTATTGGTATAATTACGTGATCGCTAATTAATCTTTTATTGGTGAGATCAATGTTTAGCCTCATTTTTATCAAATCTTCCAAGCCTATAATTCCGTCAAAGAACTCGTGAAAATCGTGCAGTATGAAATTCATATTATAGTCGCAATGAAATTCCTGGAAAGCTGGTATCTCTGCTTGATACATGATACGCTTACTAACAAGAGATGTTTTAATGTCTACAATTGCGTGATAAATACAATTCGGATAAAATTTTTCTGCAACTATGGGCCTAATTAAAGATTTTGTACTACCTGTGTCAATCAATAGTTTTAATGGGGGTTGTTTTATCTCTATGTAAGGCAAGGGATTATTTGATATATTTAATTCTATCCTATCGGGTCTTCCAAGGCACCTATTGGAAAATTTACATTTTCGTTGTCGTGTTCTACAGGGTGAGCGAAGTCCGAGGAATCGTTATTCGTGTCACGTGGTTGGTAATATTGATTGTCGTAATATTGGTTCTCGTCAAATTGATAGTATTGATTTTCATATTGATTATTTTCGTCGTTTTCGTAATTGTTGGAATGGAGTTCCTCGACTAAGATGTTTGGGTTTTGGCCAACATTTTGAAAATGATTGTGCCTCTGATTGTTGAAATTTGGTTTAGAATTGTTTAAGGTTCGTCTATTATTGAAAGATGGATTTCGGGATGTCGTTGACATAGGTTCTGGTTTGGGTAATTGATTCGGTGGAATCGGTCTCGGTTTCCATACATTTTGTGGTGGACCAAATACTTGAGAGTTTGTGGGTAATTTTCGAGGGGGTTGCGGTCGTGGTTGGATATTTATGGGTTGACTAGGGAATGGTGTTCTTTGATTGTTTTGAAATTGATTTTGTGCGTAACTGAATTCTTGAAATTGGTTCGGGTTTGGTGAGTTGAAGTTTGATTGATTATAGATTGGCTGATGGTACTGATCGAATTTGGGTTGAAAATTTGGTATAGGAATGGTATTTTGTAGTTTAAATTGGTTGTTTTTCGGAAAAGGGTTTCGTTGTTCGTTAGGGTTGCCGTAAAGTCTTTCAAAATTGTCGAATTCGTCAACGTAAGCAATAGCATCTTCAAGAGACGCTGGTTTTTTTAGGTGCATATTATTTCTCAGAGTGCCAGAACAGCCTGCAATGAAGGTGTTTAATGCAGTTTTGTCACAGTGATTGATTTGACATAATTTATCTTCTTTACTCGCTTCAGTAGTATTACTAATTCTTTGAACAACTTGACTTCTTAATAACTGTAGTCGCGTACCGAAATCTATCATGTTTTCGTTTCTGAAAGGTTTTGTTCTAGTTAATTCCTGTAAAAGGCAATCTAAGTCTCGTCTGTCAGAAAAACATTGAATTAAGGCATTTTTAAAATCTTTCCAATTGGCCAATTCCATTCGATTACCTACCATGGCTTCCGCTTTTCCTATCAACTTTTCTTGCAAGCATTCGAAAATATGTTTGTTTAAGTCTTTATCTCTGTAAATTTCGTAGTCGTGTATGAAACTTTCACAACGAGAAATGAATTTATTAAGTGTGTTACTATTACCATCATATGGTTTGATGTTATTTAATTTTAACTTGAATAGATCCCAATTTAATTTACTAATATCTGGTAGTGACATTTTTGAATGTTCAATAGAATTTAGATTATCGTTTAAATTTGAATCTGACTGAATTTGACTATCGTTTTCTAAACTTAACTTACTAAGTTCTCTTAATAATTCGTCTTCTAAATTGCTCATAAAATTATTTTTCTTCGTATTTTCGTTTGTTCTTAACCTATCTCTCCTGAAACTCTGACAAGGAGCAGGAAAGGCAAAAGGAACTTGGCACTTACAGTTTTCGCCTGGAGTACCGGAGTTTCTTCCCTGACTTCTGTCTCGCCTCCGCTGGTCGTTCCCTGGATGCTCGTCTGTGGTGGTACCGCTGAAGGGGTTGTTCACCGTTGTGGTCCTCTAAAGGGGGTGGTTCGTTGGATCCGCACTTCAGTGTTGAAACACTTAGATCGCGAAAGATTGTTTCCCGGCACGATGCGAAAATACGATTTTTCGCCAATCCGTACGAATCCTACTGACTGCGCCAATTATAACTTTGAGAATCCAGAAATCGTTTTTAAAAACGTTTATTACTCTAAGTATCTACAATAGAACTATCGAGGTTGAAAGCAAGACAAGAAGTGATCTGAAACTAGGAAAAACGTATATAAAACAAGTTGTTCTGCTGTCGCAGCGTCCATCGGATCTCTTGATGAGACAGCAGTTCTCCTGTGAGTGTCCTCCATAACTAAAGTATACTTCTCATATAATAACTTACTTCGATTAATTAGAGGCAAATTATATTTGATCATGAGGCTATCAGAGATATTAAGCAAATTACCGGGAAAGCCACAATTTATTTTGACATTTTATTCGACAAATCACAGTTCCCATTCTCTACTGAACCTGAGGAGGTACTACACAAACCATTTTCTTAACAGGTTTCTTAACATCAGTATCAATTTATTATGTATTGGTTGTTCATAATTGAATGGGAGTAATCTAATGTCACTTTGAAAAAGTATAAAAGTAACAAACGAACATGAAACAGCTTTTAAAAGTCTTGCAAGAAAAAGTAAGAATTTAAACGAAATCGAAAATGTTCTTAAAATAAAAGGTTATTTCAAATATTTTACAATTCATTAAGAAATTCATAATATTCCTGAAAGATATAGCGGTGACTTAGTTAATTGGTTAATTAGGTCTTTTATTGTAAGTTTCATTGTGAAAACAATAGTATTTTAGTCAATGCAGTAGTCTGTTAACTGCTTACTTATCTAGTTGGTTACATGAAGAGAGGTTAGTTGTTAAAATAAAAATACCAAATCTCCGAAAATCATCACAGAAATAATGTCGCAGTTAAACTGTCAGTCACCAATTACTCAGACTGTTATTTACTATGCCAGGTAATTGGTCATATTTAGTTAGTTATTAATTAGGTGAAAGTGTAGGTCATTTATGAAACAAATGTAAGAGAATCTGAAAATGAAATTTGTTTCATATACACCATCACTTTGAATTAATTTCGAGAACATATTCCATCTGTAGGTCATTTAGTTAATCAGTTAGTATACCATTAAGCTAATGAGTTGATGTACCAATTTGTCAGTTAATTAGGTAGCAGACTGAATTTTAGAGACAAGAACTTTATTGTCGTGGAAAGTCAGATTATGGAAATATTTTTTGTTTAGATTAATATTGTTTTTGTTTTAGTTACTTAGCCAGGTAATGGATTAGCTAGATCGTTAGTTAATAACTTTGTCCTTTAAAGAGAAGCGCCGCCTTTCGAGGGAAAGGTATAAAAGTAACCAAATTTAAAATAAAAACAGTTAGGAAAACCGTTACATCCTGGTTAGCTGAGTAGTTTGTAAGATGAATAATTAGTGCATGAGTTGTATCAAAGAAGGTTAGTTTTTAAAAGAGAACGTACATAGTTCTCTAAATTCCGAAAGCAGTGTCAATTTAGTTAATTACATTAGTTAGTTATTCCGATGTACAGTCAGTTAATTAAACGAATTTTCAGTTAATAAATTATTTAGGTAGTCAGCGAGTCAATAGACTACTGATTCAGTTTGTCGGTCTGTTAGGTATCAGGCAGATTTTGATTACTTGGACCTAATATCTTTTGCCCTATCCAGGGAAGACGGAAGTCAGATTGACATAAGAAAAGGTAAGTCAAGTCGTTAGTTAGTTACTTAGTGCTTTAGAAATTCATCATTCATTATACTTTGCATTTAATGTTAATTGTTTAATGTTAATGCATTAATGTTGCAATTAATTACAATAATACACTTGAGTTGTCTTAATTCAATAATAATACTATTTTTTGTAACAATATTGTCTTAAAAATTCTTTTTCAACTGCATATTTCGAACTACTGTTGCATATAATTTTTAAATTTCACGCATAATTATACACATACTATTGGTATATTTTCATGAATATATATTCATCTTAAGATCTTTGATATTAATTCATAGTTGAAATATAAAATATTGATCATATCTCTAATATATTTCTTCTTAACATATAATCTACCTAACATATTGTCAAATCCTTAAAATACAATTTCATTAAATTGGCATTTAAAATAAGGTCACAATTTTTATATTTTCGAAGGTGTTGCATATAAGTCCACACTAGTCTTCATTACAATGTTCAGTTAATTAGATATTCATATCACCATTACTTTCATTAACACATACCAATAAATTATTTACATTAGTTGGATTTTCACTGTTCGAAATATATTTAGCATGATCAAAATCCTACTAACTTAAATAAGAAAAATAAAAAAAATACAATTATTTATATATTAAACTTTGTCAACTAACTAAGCTATAATTAATATTTTAACTGCTCATATGTACTAGTTGTTAGATAGGTGGGTACACATGTGGTAATAAATAACTAAACTGTTTAAACTGTAATTGTATGTTTTACTGTTGTTACCTGTTATAGCGTGTAACATATAATATATAATTTAGAGCTTAATACTTAATTTATTATGACATGCAAAAAATTAATTTATCTTTATAAAAAAAATTGAATGTTAAAGATAATAATATTTTGTTACTGTTTTATGCAAATATGATTTTCAGTTAAAATTTGTAGTTAATATGTTTGTCAATAATTATTCCTCATATTTAGTAATATAAAAAAATTGCAAAAATAACTGTTTATGACAAATTACTAAATAATTACTATAAGAATGACTATTCAGTTGTGATTATTTTCATGTACTGTCCCTGATGAAAATTGACCCATTATTACCAGATATACCCCCACCACTTTTCAGGATGGTCCTAGGACAACAAAATTACCATAAGTATGAATGTCAAAACGGCTCTCAAATATATTTATTCCTCGCGAAGTTATTAACAAAAACCTTATAAACAAATTAAAATATTTTTCAGATTTTAGTAGTATCGTTATAGTATATTAAAGTATGAGTGGATATTGAGCTCTTTCAAACACGAGCGAGTTTTCGAGCACGACGGCGTAGCCGGAGTGCTCGAAATAGAGCAAGTGTTTGAAAGAGCAGTTATCCACGAATGCTTTACGCTATTTTTTTTATTGGTACCATTTTTTATACCAAAACCAAATGCATACCCAATATGATTAATTTGAATGACACTCGGGACGCTTCGTGACGGCCCGTCGCACGTCGTGCGACCAATCGGCTTGTCCGGCTATGGCCAAAAACGCTCTGCTATTGGTTGATATGGCCGTTGTTGATACGCTTCCATGGCAGAGAAATAGAGAGGGGGAGAACGCTCATCAACCTTCTGCGCATCATAATTACCGAGGGACACCATGGTGGCAGCCATTTTGACCCATTGATTTGTGTATTGTGAATATATAGATGTTCTGTGTGTGAATTTGTGTATATTTTTCACCTAACCTAACCTAACCATATAAACAAACTCTTTATCTATGATAGGTACATTTCAACCAGTTTTTAATTAATTAGTGTTTTTGAACAGTAATTATGTCGTGCGCCGCGGATGATTGTACGAGTACAAAACGTTTTAAACTTGAAGCAATTACTTTTCATCGGTTTGTTATCTTTAGTTTTAATGATTCTTCGACTAATGATGAACCCATTACAGATTGCAGCAAGGACCTATTTTTAAAAGATGGGCAGAAATGGGAAAACCAAATACTTGGCAGTGGTCAGAGAACAAATTCATTTGTTCGAAACATTTCAAGGAGAGCGATTTTATTAAAAGCAAACAGAAACGTCGACTAAAATTTAATGCCTTGCCATCATTACATCTCCAGTCAATAGTGGAATTTCCAGGACCATCTAATTTGCATGGGGACAATGAATTGTAAGTGTCGAAACTATCGTCAAGCTCTTCTTCCGATGTTTCAATAGAAAAATCTGCACTAAAAAGATCACGGAGGTAAAGAATTAGCATAACTAATAGCAGCAAAATTGTGACAATTTTATGTTGCAGTAAGGCGTCAGGTCAGAGCAGTTCCCGCAGTACAGACAATAGTACAAAAGGAAAACAAAATTTTTACAAACGATTCATAACTACAGGTTTTTTGTTCTTTCAAAGTACTTAACATATAACATTAATTTAACTGTTTTAGCGTGTCTCCTGGGAAGTTCAAAAAAAATATACAGAACTGCGAAAAGTGCAATCCAAATCAAGAAAAAGTTGTATGTTATTGCAACTGAAGACATTAAAAAACTAAAAAGAAAGATCACAACATTAAGAATTATGGTTGATGATTTGAAAACGAACACAAGCTTGTCAGAAGCGGCCCTTTTCCATTTGGAGAAGTGCTATAAAGATATTTCCCATGTGTTAATGAGTAGATACATAAAAAATATGCAAAGATAATAATGATATGTTATACGGAGTAAATAAAGGCTAGTACATTACAAGATGAAAATAAATCAAATACTAAAGCTTTAAAGATAACTTAAAAATGCTTAATAAGTACAGTTAATATGAATAGAATACATAAAAGAAGTAAAATAGTAATTTGCTATAAAGTGTAATTACTACCAAATAAGTGTACAATTATAAATGTAATAATTAGTCTTAGTAATTAAAATGGTCTAGTTTTAAGCGCCACCCTACACTCCGTTTTTGTAAAACCCCTGTAGGATACATAGTATATTCAATGTATATTTTTATTTTTGCATTTACATAGAAGAATTTTGTATATGAATATGTACTACTATGTAAAAAAGACAATAAATAATAATAATATTGTCAATATCTCAATAAGTCACTGTTTTCTAACAACATTAAATAAAATTAATGTTTATTGTTGTCAATATCAATAAATTACTGTTTTCTAGCAGTACTGTATTTTTCGTTTTTAAATTTTACCGCGCAAAATCTAAAACCAACTAGGTAAAATTAAGCAAAATCCCTAGACGGCTGTTGGCATTTCTGCCCAATGGGTCAAAATGGCGGCCTTCAATATTCCGCTGTTCGCGCAGGTTGATGAGCGTTCTCCCCCTCTCTATTTCTCTGTTCCATGGCGACTTTAAAACACGCGCGTGCGATAAAGCCCGATTTACGCACGCCAAAGCATGTTATAAATAGGCAAAATAGCGTACCAATAAAAAAAATAATAATTTTCAATTACACACTGTGAAAACATAAGTCAAGACGAATAAAATGGGTCTTATCAAACATCTGCACTATGACAATAACAACGGCATTTTCTAATTAAAAAGAATAACAACTTTCTAATAAAACCAATCGATAATTTGTCAACAAATTAATATAATTTTTTACCAAATTTTGACCGTTTCATACGGTAGGAATCGATACCTTTTTATGCAGGTTTCGAAATTATTTATACTTTTTGCTCTTTGCAAGTTGTTGCAATTTCGAATCTCGATGATTTTTGCAATTATTTAAATATATATCATTCATTATTGAACTTTAATTTAGTAGATCTGAAATAAAACCCTTTTCGAAGGCTTATAAACAAAAAAAAATTTAATATCTGTTAAGATAATCATTTCAGGCAATTGTTACATTTTAAACAATAATGTTTAAATATTACGCCGTCATTTTAGAGCGATACTTTGCGAATTAGATCATTTCTTTGCTATTTAATTTAACTATGGTTTAAAATGGTCCTAATCTATCACTTTTGTTTTAAATTTGATCACACTATATAAATAATACTGTATCCACTGACGCTTAACGGTTGTACGTGGTTTCAGTTTAATATAATTATTGCGACATGTGTTTTACTCGTCTTTATAAAGCGGAAGATGGTTATATGTCGTGTACAGCAAATATATTATGTAGTATATATTACGTGTACTTGCAATACTACTGTTAAATGTAAAGTTCAAAAAGAAGAAAACATTAAAACCTGTCCCGAGTATTCAGGGTTTAACGTCCGACAATCTTAGAACTGATGTTACTACACAATAATATATGCGCATAAAATATCTCGTTCAGATCGCATGTAATAGAAGGATGAAGTAATTTCCTATTTCGAATTAGTACTTTCATGGAGAAAAGTCAAAGATGCTGCAATTGAATGTTTTTAAAAATATTTCTTCTTTCTTCTAAAAATCTTTCTCAAAAATATAAAAAATATTTAAAACTACACTCCACTTATTAATTACTTAACTAATTTATTTAACGCTAATCACTAATACATAGTAACGACTTTATATTTCACAGCTGTTACATCTCACATCTCCCTGACCTGAGCGGCTGCGCGCATAAAGTAAGTAAAAAAGTGTGATATAAATTAGTGTTACTAGGTGTTAAATCTTGGTGAAAATGAATTAGTTAAGACACTTCGCGTAGTGTAAGTTATTTTGAACAATATAAAGGAAATTACTATATGTATTAAAAAAATTCATGAGCGATTTTGCTACTGTGTTTAAAACTTTTGGATTGTAAAGAACGTTAAAAATCCCAGAAATGCAAATAACAAAAAGCATCAAAATAAAACAAACGAAATAATACATCAACTCTCATACACTTACGTACCTATTATTTAATTGCGATTAATGGGACGTAGATTAATGAATTGGTGACTTGTCACTATCCCACAAACATGTTAAGTCGTTTCCGAATTAATAGAGTTACAGCTACCTAACTGAATAGCATTTATAAGTAACCCACAAAAGTAGTCATATTTTAGTTGGTTGGCTGTTTTAATCTGGAATTAACTTAATCCGATGTTTAATCACAAGCTCTTAACGAAATATTTGCCCAGATGTAGGTACTAATTTGATTTTGACAATGGGTCCATTCATAGCGATTATGACAAGTCATAGTGATTAAAATATTAAAGCGATGTTGGACTATGTCCAGTCACAATTGGAACACCAACAAAAACACTTTATGGCTTTTTATGTGGTGCCGCCTGGTCGTCCATGGGCGTATCATTACGGATAATAACTCTAACAATGAATTCACTTTCAAATAGCATAAATAAATGGCACACACATACACACACCACTGCTTTCTCGAGTATAAGTGCCGAAGAAGACTACACCTGCTTCATAGAAGAAGAAGAAGATACAAATGAAGGGTAGCTGTCGTAAAAAAAATCGCGACCCAATGGACCCTTTATTTCTTTATATGTATATATCCATGCATTCACATATACGATTTCACTTGGGCGACTGCACGAACGCGAACACCTGCGTCTTAAAATATACCAGTGCGTTTCTGAATAAGCAAAGAAATAAGTCCCATGGTTTTGTATAGAGATAACGGGCTCTTTTCGAATGTCCTCGGTAAATTCAGATTTTATTGAGTACTCCAATTGCTACTGGTTAGAGTATACGATATAATTAGATTGTTATAAATGAATAAATAAATACACAATAAATCTTGTTAAAACTATGAGTAGACTAAAATTTCGTGCTCTCAAAATCTTCATCGCAGCAATTTTGAAATCAATATCTTTGAGCGCTTTGAAATCATGGTGATTTCTCGATATTTATTTTTAATCTTAACACCCTGTATCTCTTGTAACATTTTATTAAGGCGAATTTGGCACAAGAGATCTATTTTTATTATAGGTATGTCAATTGTATTCAGTTACTCTATGGCACATATGTTTATATATGTATACAGAGTGTTTAATCTAGTAGGAATCATGGAGAATATGGAGAACTGTATTATTAATTTTAAAAAGAAAATAAAACTATTCTTCATAAAGAGTTTTGTCTGGTCTAAAACCTAAAATGCAATAGTCACATATTAATATTTTTCATTAATATATATATATACGAGGTGTGTCAAAAAACAAATTTTTCTCGGAAGTAAGGTAACTTAATGTTGACAATATCGAAAATTTTAATTAGAAAAAGTGATCATAAAGAAAACTGCGTTCAAATATGTTACATTCATTTGAGTAATGTCAGAATTTTCTTTAACATCACATAAGGAATTCATAATTCATTAATAGAATATTAGTATATATCCAACTTTTACGTCCTCACTGTATAAAACTGAAAGGATGTTTGTGTGGGTTACAATCATCTAATCCGGACGAATGATACCAATCATTATTTTTAATAAGAAGTCCAAAATTAAATTACATTAAATATTAATAAAACATCAAAATTCAGAAAAGCGTAATGAAGATAAGAAAGCTGTTAATGAAACTGGCGATGAGAATAAAGCAAAATTAATTACCGAAGAGTAATATTTCATTACGTCACAAGTTCATATTATTCGAATACAAATTTAATTAAAGGAAAACGCCTTCAATAATAATCGGTTCTAAAGGAGTGCAATGCAGCAATAAAAGCAAATACTCATGTCAATTAGCTGATGAAAGAAAACTACAATCAATAGGCAGCTTCAAATAAGGACAATAGTATTAAAATAGATATAGTTTCTAACCAATTATAAGAACAATCTTATATTACACGACGAAAAGTAAAATCGCCAGAAAGTCAATTAAAATAAGCCTTATAAAACACCATCACTAAGAATAATCTTTTTCAATTAAATTTATCTCCCTAGTTGGAAAGCTCCCAATACGTTTGTTTTCCATTTCAAAAACCTCCTCATATCAAATACTATTCACAGCTCGTTTTGATCGTTATCCGAGAAAAACAATTTACTTTTACATTTCCAATTAACAATGTAATATAATATTTATTATCCGCAGGTAAGTAGGTGTATGATGCGACTTTCCAATCTTAGATTTATTGTTTCTACTTCGATTGATTGATTCCGTTCGCCTCAGGTGAAATTAGAACTGGAGTCTGTTTTTGCAGGTTTCGCTCGAAAGTAGGTTCCAAGCTCTTTTATTGATCTGAAATTCGGATATCTGAGACGGTAATTAAGAAAGCGGTACAGTTTGTATCGATCTCAAATGGACGATTTAAAAAAGAACTCTGTAATTAGTAATTGTTATAAAAATATGCGAACTATTCGATTGTTTGAAAGTACCTTTTTTGTAGTTTGTTTTAGAGGTGAAATCAAACGACTCGCTGAAATTAAAATAATCGTTTATTAATAAAAAAAAGTCTACAAATACACAATATAAATTATTCAATAAATATATCAATAACGATAGCAATCAATTCGTAATTAAATTCTTTGGAAAAGGCACAGAGGCTTCGTAAAAAATGACTAAGAAAAATCTTTGGGCGCTACAAGACTAAATTAGGTTATACAAGACGTCCATATGAGACACCCTGTATCTCAGATATTTACAATACATAGGTACATTCATTTTTTTCCGCACATAGCAACTTGACTCCCTCTGTAGGTATTAAGTACAAAAGGATAGAATTCCACGCTCTACCAGTTAAGCGTGTTCGACCGGTCCTCCCTTTTGTACTTGGCCAGCAAATTAGGGACTTTGAAATTTATTCACCCCTCTCCCTAAACGGAAAAGGGGTCGCAACCCCTGAACGAAAGGAGGGAAGCGTATCCGTTAGGGACTCTGAGGAGCAGTTATTAGGAACCTAAAATTATTTCAGATATAAACTGCAATCTTAATGTTTTAAGTAGGACATGCGGTGAGTAACCGTGCGTATTACCACAGATACAATATCTCTATGATCTAAAGGTTGTTATGTCTATTATTCACTTGGTGAGTAATAAGTATAGCAGTATAGCATCGCTCGATATAAATTAAATAAATAATTAATAATAATAACAAGTATTTTTTTAGATTTGCTTATTCCTGTAACGGTGAATTAATTGTTACTATTATTATTTACAATATTTGTTTACCTACTTGTATTAATAATTACATTTCTAAATTGTTTTAACAAGTCCAAATTTCAAATATGTAAATTATAATAGAAAGAGTGAGATATGTATAGCATTTCAACACTAAGTGACTTAAATGTCATACTTATCACATATATAGGATATTTTTATATGTATACTCTGTATAAAACAAATCCCGATGCACGTCATTTTGATGAAGTCACCAAACATCCAATACTACCAACTTAATATAGTCCCAGGACATTGCAATTTATGTGTTCCGTGTATATTTTAGGTTGAGAATACCATAACCATATATATTGTCAACCTAAAATATACATGGAACACATAAATTGCGATGTCCTGTGACTATATTAAGTTGGTAGTATTGGATGATTCTGACGTCATCAAAATGACGTGCATCGGGATTGGTTTTGAACAGAGTATACCTACTGTATGGAAATTATACAGGTTTATACAGGTTTGGATGCCACACACTGAAATATTAGCAAGGTCATTAATTAGGCTATATTTTTCGAAAAATCTCAAAATAGTTTTTAACGAGAAAAATAAGTAAATTAAAAATTTCTGAAAAGGGGAAATTAAATATGAAGACTAAAAACATCTTAAATTTCCAGTCTTGTATTAAAAAATTTTGTCCTTTTAGGTCTAAAAGACATTTTACTTCTGTCTCTGTATCTAAATTTTAAACTTTAGAGTTGGAGCAAATTGCAGGTCTCAAAAAAGGCCAAACATAGTCAAACAATATTTTGTGATTTTCCAAAAAATCGCCCCTAGATGGTGAACGCTGATACAACAAACTCTTAAGCTGACTAGATCAGCTGCGCCTTGCATCAAGCTTTGAGGCTGAAGAGATCGAGCACCAAATTAAGTTAGAATTGTAATTATGTCGCCAAATGAAAAAAAACATTGGGATTATAGCCCAACCACTAAGTTTAAAAATTACTGATTCCATTCCTTCGTTTTGCATGGGTTTCACCTTGGGTCTCTTTTCCTTTTGTTGTAAGACGAAGCACCACTAGAGAACTTTCCAAAGTATAAACCAATCCAAAGTAAAAGTTCATTTGCAATGAAGGATTGAGGTCCAAATTCGTGAATGGTCAAACATGAACTTTACAATGATCATCAAACCTTGTTACAGAAGGAAAGGAGCTGCAAATTAAGTTGATGGTTTGAAGAAATGTCACTAAACTAAAACAAAATAGAAAATGATGCAATCTAAACCATCAAGTTAATCAAACTGGTGATTTCCCTCCTTTCTATTTGTCTTAGTTTGCCCCATGGTTCTCTTTTCCTTTTGTTGTAAGACTACCCAAGGTATGAACCATTTGCAATGAACCATTTTTGTCCAGGTACGCGAATACCCTTGGGACCTTGCAAGGATTATCGAACCTTGTAACAGAAGGAAAGGAGCTCCAAATTAAGTTGATGGTTTGGAGATATACCTCTAAACTAAAAAAAATGGATAGGTGGCGAAGTCCAAACCACCAAGTTAAACAAATTGGCGATTTCGCTTCTTGGTGTTTGCCTTAACTAGCCCCATGGTTTTCTTTCCTCCTTTCTGCAAGGCGAAACATCACTAGGAAACTCTCCAAGGTATTATTTGGAAAGATTGATTTAGGTCTAGGTTAGAGGCCTAGACTTGTCACGGTCAAATCAGCAAACATAAAAATGGTGCACCTTCTTCTTCCATTCCACCTTCACTCCTCTTGTTAGCTCTTTTCCTTTCATCGTATCTCACCTTGGCCGATCTCTTCTTATTCAGAAGAAAGGTCCCTCATACGCTGAACCCTTCTGCGCAGTGCTGCACCCTATTGTCCGGCGGAGGGTACTTGCAGCAGTAGCTGGATATGACTCCCATTGCGGCCAGCATGAGGGAGAACACCGAGATGCCGCATACCGCCCCCGAGGTCATGTCGGCGAGGGGCGTCCCCGGCCTAGGGCGCATCAGGAGGAGGACGAGCAGTCCGGCACAGGTGAGCATGCTGAATACTGTCAGGAGGAGGTAGCCTGGAAAGACAAAATATGCGGTGATGGGTAGAACTATGAAGAGGATTTAACTGGTAAAATCGTAAAGGGTTCATATCCATCATCATCAACTGTAGTTGAACGGGAAGTCCCTCACTGATTTGACTAACTCATTCGTTCAAAAATGGTCAACACCTTAATGTTCACATTTTAAGGATATATTGCTACGAGAGAAAGCTGAGTTCTGCTACAGAACTGATACGTAGATTTGGACATAGGCAAGTTATTCCACGAAGATTAATATTAATGGGTTAGGTTAGATGATTGGTTTTTTTAAAGCTATAAAACTCAGCTCCGACGCCAATGCTACCATTACCAAGATTCATATCGCCTCAACTACTTAACAGTTATCTTCAAAATGGTGATTTGTGTAAATAAGTTTTCTGGCAGATCTCGCTTACATTCATTAAGACCTGACGTAGAGGCTCACTAAAAACGCTCTTTTAAAAATTTTATTTCCAGATTTGGTAAATTCAAATTGCGAAGCTTCAATCAAATCAGTCGCCTCAATAGTAAACAATATCTCTTAAACATAGGGTGGTACCACTTGAACCCTAAATATAGGGGTGGAACCAAATAGGAATTTGATAGTTTCCAGAACGACCTAAAACAGTTATAAGAGAAAACTGGAAGTTCCTTAGTTTCATGCTGCCAAGAATAAATGCTGCCAAGATTGTAGTGATTGATCTAAATTCGTTACAATATTTTTACATGTGTAACACCATGCGGGTGTCTAAGGGATTTCTATTATTTTATTGTTTATTGATTAGATCTTTGTAACATTGAGTAAGGGTAAGGGTAAGGGTAAGGGTAAGGGTTAAGTAACATTAGGTTAACATTAAGTATATGAAAAAACTAATTACGTAACGTAAGAAGTCGGTAACTAGAACATATCCATTTTAAACAACGCGGAAACAGTTGACGAATTAATGAAATGTCTATGATCGGGCTCTGATTACTGGGTGTTTTGCTGAGTCAGGGGAGGCGTTTGCGTACTAAGTAAAATAGACGTGCAAAAATCGCGATTGCAATATTCAACTAATCAAGAAGGCGGACCTTGTGACTTAACGAGGATGGTCACTGGCTCGGTAAAGAGAATTTGACCAATTAAATCTTTGAAGAGACCATTTCGCTTGAGTTTTGGGGACCGAGAGAGAAAGAGAGTTGTGACCTTAAAGAAGTTAGAATTTCTTCTTTATTCGCCAGGGGCGAAGTGTAGAGTGTTTTGAGTTATTGCGAAGGAGTCGTGATGGTGGATTTTTAAAAATTTGAACGTGGGAGTAGTAATTTTTGTTGCATTTCAGAATAATTTCATTTTGAGTGGTAAGTTTGAGAGTTTAAAGCGTGGACGTGGGAGTAATAATTTCTTTTGTTGAACTTCAGAGTAATTCTCTTTTGGGTTGTAAATTTTGGCAGTTCTAAAGTTCAGTCGTAAGAGTAGTGTTTCTTTTTAACTTCTGGGTAGATCTATTTTGAGTCGTAATTTTTTGGAGTTTAGAGTTCTCGTAGCGGGATTGTTAACTTTACAAGGGGTAGTCAGGCAATTTTCGCCTCCCGAGTGAAACGCGTTAGTCGACAAACTCCGCCAAGCGAAGGAATTGCTGAGTATCGTGCCGAGACCAAGAGTAGCCAACAACAACAACCCTTAGGCATTGGGTGAGACGTTATATTAGTAACGTTTGGGAGGGTTGGTTAGCCCTAAATTTTTGGTTGGTTTTGATATGTCGACAGTTGTACAGTGTCGATCAATTTATTTAAGGGAATTTTGAAAAGTCATTTCCCTCATGTTTCGTAACGACAATTTTTCATATCCAGGCCATTAAGAGTTTTAAGAGGAACTATACTATCTTATCAAGTTATACGATTTGGGCAGATATTTTATAGTCTTTGTGTGGGTATTACGTTTCCTTGTTAATTAAGCACTAAAGGGATTTTTCTTTCTTATTTAATATATGTTTTACGATTGTGCCGTTTTGGGTGAGACAATTTCGTTTTGGAAGTAGTTTACTTTGTCTTGTTCATTTTTCTTTTATACTATTTAATTTAGTTTTGGTTCTGTCTAGTCACTTAAAATTTATTTAAATTTTATTTAATGTTTGTCTTGTTAACTTTAAAATATTGTTGTTTAACGTTATGAACTGAATAGCTGTGGTGAATTAATTTTTGTTTTGTTGGGACATTATGTTTTAGTTAAATTTTCCATCTCATTCAGTCGTTTATCTCGAAATGGAATAAGGTGGGCATTTTCGAAGCCCCGCGCCCATGCTTCACTAGGGAACCCATTAATTTTGAACTCAATCAATGAAGTCAATCAATCCCACCCATAAGTAATATCGGTACCTATAGTAAATCCACTGAGAAGAAAACTTCCATGAAACACAAACGTCGAAATTGAAAGCGCGCGACCAGATAGCGAATAAGTACAGGGTCGCATTAAGAATGATCGCCTTGACTATAATACTATATCTTTTACTAAGGATGTTCATTTCTTTCTTTTCTGTATACATTTAAAATAATGGTTTTCTCCCCGCAGCTTAGGTATGTTCCAGGTCTCTTTTTGGGAGGCGAACAGGGAAGGTGTCTTTCCATAATTGCAATAGATCACAGAAATATGTTTATACAAATTTATATCAAAAACATGAATAACAATAGCGATACGTTAAAATAAACCATCAACTAAAAGTCCACTATCACCGTCAACGACTTACCTGAACGCTTGTAAACAGACAACCATAGATCAGACAACTAAACTTGTTAATTTTGCTGAACCGACTCTGTACATCAACAATTCCCGCCAAAAGTTTTATGACTTTTCCACCAATAGCAAACAACGTGTATTAGGTGTTGTCTAACTTTACTACCTTTTCTCGTTTCGTGGGTGTATTCTTCTCAGTGGATTTACTATAGGTATATCTTGATCAAAGAATCGATTCTCTTTAATCAAAAAGTGCCAATTATTACAATTACGTCTAATTTATATAAAATTCTATAAAACAATGGCAGTGCCAGTTCTACTTTGTGGCTGTGAAAGCTGGACAATGCGGAAAAAAGATACATCAAGAATTCAAGCTACAGAAATGAAATTCTTACGACGAATCTGAGGTTGCACATTAATAGATTGAATATGAAATATAGATATAAGAGAAGAACTAAATAGATATTCCACAAACGACAAAATTAAACGAAATAAAGAAGAATGGAAATGCCACATTGACAGAATAAACAACAACGGATATCCTAAACAAATTAGAGGTTATAAACCCAAAGGAAGAAGAAGAAGACCTCCGGGAAGACCTATAAAAAGGTGGCATGAGGAGTAGTGTCGGAACAGGCGAAGCCTAGTCCATGAAAGATAGAAGAAGAAGAAGAAGAAGAAGAAGAAGAAGCAGAAGAAGAAGGAGGAAAAGCGTCTCGACGTGAAATCAGATGACGAAAAGTTTATGACAAGAAAATATAATGAAAAATGAATCCTTTTGCGGAGTATAAAGATTCAACGTGAAGCTTATCGCATAAGCTTTTTAAATATGCCACATTTCTTGAAAAATGAATGAAATGAAAAAAATCACCAACACCGAAAACACGATTTCAAAGTATAAGTATAGTAGCAGCGGTCGTGACGTCATACTAGCCAAGGCCACGCTACCGCGTGGCCTGATGAAAGCAGTTAACTTTTTACACGATCATTTAATCATTCATAATAATTTTTTTAGTCGAAATCGTAACATAACCTATTATTATTGCACTCGCTGACCGATGCTACGTTGTTTTAATGATGAAAGAACAAATATATAAGATTATATAGCTAATCAAAATCTTAGAATGCAAGAATCAATTACCTTATTGCCGCAATTGTTATTGTAATAGTAATAAGCAATGGTTTTGACAGAAAATATTCAGTTCACTTTATAAATAGCCGGCAATACGTTAACGTCAAGCTGTGTGCTGCCACTGTCTCTCTTTTACGCAGACCCAACCGACAGGTAGAATGGAAGGAAGATGCGTCAGAAGCGAAACGTTAACGTACCTCTCTGTCGCTTGTTCTCACTCTCGCTTGCACGTATGGCTCACATTCGTTGTGTGCTGCCGGTCTCTCTTTCACTCGGACGCATCAGCCGATAGAGTGGAAGAGAGATACATGCGTCGCAAGCCAAACGAAGGTCGATCTCTGTCACTTGTTCTCGCTCTCGCTTCCACGCATGGGTCAGGCGGAACGTTACATATTGTCTGGGATGTGTAGCCCGCACATCGATTTATAAGACGTTATCACGTCAAAATTGTGAAATTTTCCCCACTTTTCTCACCTGAGATGTAATTCCTGTTCGGCAACCAGTAGATGTTCCTGGTCCTGAGCCCGAGCGTGCCGAGGGCGAGGCACGTAAACCCCGCGACGATCCCAAAATCGAGGAAATAGTGCCTGCCCATTACGTAGTTCATGTAGAACCCAAGCCCGGACGTCGCTAGACCGCATATCAGCATCACCAGCGCGGCGAACGTGAGGGTGACCTGTACCGAATCCTTCCTCACGCTCAGGTTCGAACAGGACCCGATCGTCGTTTCCCCGTAGATCGACTGCACCGGGCTGGAGCAGAGGGGCGCGACTATCGCCGTGTGCCTCTTGTCCTGCTGCTGAGCTGCGAGTTGTCGCGTGCCGAGGGCGTAGTTGAGCTTCTGTTGGGCCTTCGGCGGGGTCGAGGGCTGTCTCCTCGCCAGCTGCGGGGACAACACTGGCACATCCTTCCTGGCGATGGGCGACGGCCGTTTCGGCGTCGAGAGCAGCTCGTGGAGTTTCTGGGTCGCGATCGGGTTCCCGGCCCTCGGCGGAGTCGGCTGCAGGTGCTGCTGCTGCTGCTGCTGGTGCTGCTGGACGTACTCGTACCTGCCGCGGCTCTGGAGGTGCTCGTACCTGTTGGGCGAGTCCTGGAGGTACTCGTACCTGGGCTTGTTCGGGACGTAGTCGACCGGTACGAGGGCGTACCTCGTCGGTGAGGTCTTGGTGATCAGTTCGGTCTCTTCCTCCGCGTCTATCACCGCGTACCTGTGACAGAGGATCAGAGGGTTAAATGTTTGAATTCTTGGAGGGATTTCATAGTAGAAATGGATTACTAGCCGCGGTATGGTGCCAACAAATGCTGTAGACTGACGGTGCAGCATTCGTCCTTCCTTATTTAGCAAGATACGGAGAAAAATATACAATAATAACGATTTACAAAACAATACCGATGTAAATTCTGTTCTGGTAATTTCGATGTCAAACTATCCTGCATTTGTAACTCTAAAATATGACGAGGCCACTTGCATTACTAAAGTTGATTTGAGATACATTCGGTGAAAATGATATACTCGTATCAGGAAGTTTTTGACTTGAATCTGTTGAGAAAATAAAGATTGACGATGTGGATGATAAAATAAAGGAGAAAATGGGTTGACGTATTGGCTATCTCATATTGGAATTTAATAGCAATGTACAACCCGTAGGTTCTCCGAAGAACACGTCTATTATGCCACGTAATCCACTTCATAAGTCAGCATTTACTATAGGCTCGTATTTTATCGCTAATATATTATGCAAACCACGATTTTATTCCTTCACCCCTTAGTGAAGGAAAGGGGATAATCTGACATAAGACACATCTTCCACATCTGTATCTCCGGAACCACAGGAGATATATACATAAACCAAGAGACATATTTTATTGCTAATTTCTTCTTGACGATAGGAACTAGTAGCGCAATCCCAGAACCACCCGTTTAATCCATAGCATTAAACTCACCCACGAAATATCAATAAAATGCTTGAAAGTTGAGAAATTAAGTAGTGATAAAGAGCCCAGGCTGTATTTAACGGACATACGTTTATTTTTCCAATTTTTCTGATATTATGGGGGTGAGTTTATTGCTAAGGGTTGAAGGGGTGGTTCTAGGATTGCGCTACTATTCCCTATCGTCACAAATAAGTTAGGAATATAATATGTCGCATGGTTTGTGTATATATCTCCTGCAGTTCAGGAGTGTGAGGAGGAGGTGTGGATGATGTGTCTTAAGTCAGATTATCCCCTTTTTCTCGTTAAGGGGTAAAGCATGAAAATCGTGGTTTGCGTAATAAATTATCAATAAAATATGAGCTTACAGTAAATTCTGACTTATGAAGTGGATGATGTGGCTTAATAGACGTCCGAAAAACATATGTATCAGTACTTGTTAACTCATTTGTTGCTAACGATCGTATGATGCTTGTAGAATACGGTAGGTTGGTCTTGAATCTTATGTCGATTATTTTAAGCCACTAAGTTAAATTATCCTTAGTTAACTCATCATTATAATTATTTCTAAATGAAGGGATGTAGTGGACATTTATTTTATTTCTTGGTCAGTTACATGAATTACTCCATAGATGAATTTTATTTAGATGTTTTGTTTTAGGCGAATTGTCCGCAACTCAGGAATTTCTACTATAGTCCGATCAATTTAAAAAAAAAAGTGTAAGGTATTTCGTTTCAGCTTGGGACTTTTTCAACGTTTACGAAAATAGCTATGATATTGTAACTCGAAACGTAAACATCAGTGTGAAGCGTGCTTCTTCTTATCTGACGTAGGCGGCGCAGTTCATAGAGGGGACCATAAAAACTCTTCTGGAATAATCGGAAATGTCCAATTAGAGAAAAAATAATCTGGTCCATTCTCGGAAAGACATTATTAAGGATATATAACTACGAGCCGGGGGTCGAAGGTAAAGTACACCAGGAGTCGCCGTGAGTGAAAAAGTGCGATAAGCCGACTGGCGATAAGTGTACAAATAAATTAGTGCGTTACGTGTTTAACATAAATTAATCAGTTAAGGAATAGACTAGAACTTTTTGCTGATTCAATTTGCAATATTTTTTTGTAATCATTCAATTAAAATATTAATGAGTTTTACAGTAGTAGGTCTAAAATGAAACATTTTGTAAAAACTTTTAAAGAAAAAAATAAGGAAAACTTCTGTTGGGATGAGTATTTTAATCCAGCCAAAAAATTGCTTTATTCTTATTGGTGAAAATATCGCCCATAATCGGCTACTATGGAAACTGGAAAAATTCCGCATATACATGTATACTAAACATGGATAAAAAATAAACATGGAATACCAATTACAGATAAAAGAGAGACAACAGTGGAAACACAACAATTCTACGAAAAACTTTACACAGCAACGATATCCAACCCTCACGGTCCTCCCAAATACATTTTAAACGTAGTCTCAGAGGAACTACCAGAAATAAAACTACACGAGATTGAATATGTATTACAACAGAGGAAAAATGGAAAGAGTCCAGGAGAAGACCAATAACATCGAAGATGTCAAAAATTGGAGCAGAGGGTATACAAGAAGCTATAAAGGTATTATTGAACGTCTGATGGAGGGAAAAATACCTGAATCCTGGAATAATGCGGAGGTGGTTCTCATATACAAGAAGGGAGACAACACAAATTTTGAGAACTACGGGCCCATAAGCTTACTGTCACATCTCTATAAAATTTTACACGAATTTTAACCAATCGGTTAACCGCAAAACTAGACTCATACCAACCATTAGAGCAGGCAGGGTTTCGAAAGGGATTCAGCACTGTCCGTAATCTACAAACAATTAAAACAATAATCGAAAAAACAACAGAATGTGATATTGTCGATTATCATAAGGCATTCGACAGTATTGAAACCTGGACATTTTTAAGAGCAATGGAAGATGCCAGAGTGGATCCGAGATACTCTATCATCATTAAAAACATTTATGACAAGGAAACTTTCCACTAGAAAATAGATGATAACACTAAAAGAAACAAAATTAGAATAGGCAAAGGCATACGGCAAGGCGACACCATCTCGCCCAAATTATTCACTCTAGCATTGGAAAATGTCTTCAAACAGCAACATCGGGAGGACAGAGGACTAAACATCGATGGGATGTATTTACATGATTTACCGATGATATTGTTCTAATTAGTACCGATACGCAGGAGCTGAACATCATGCTCAGTGAATGAAATGAAAAATCTAGTTTGGTTTACATATGCATTTGAACAAAACAGAAGTTATGAGTAACGATATCCAATATAACATCACTATAGATGAAACCATCATAGAAAGCCCGACCACTATAATATACCTCGGACATAGAATCAAACTGGGAAATTCATCTGGCTTGGGTAGCGTTCGGCAAACTGAGCTAGATCTTTAAAGACGAACGAGTACCCACTACATCTAAAAAGGAAAGCTTACGATAGTCGTCTACTACCCGTGATCACATACGGCTCGGAAACCACGGCTATGACAAGAAAAGTAGCAGAACAACTGAGAGTCAACAACGAGCCATGGAAAGAGTCACGTTGGCCGTCACCTTGAGAGATAGAGTATACTAGATGTTACGGAACGAGTAGTGGGCTTGAAGTGGCGTTGGATTGGTCATGTAGCGAGACATTAGCAAAGTTACATTTTGGAGACCCAGAGAGAGACACTGGATGAGAATAGCCAAAGATCGAAAGGCATGGCAGAACATGGAAGAGGCCTATATCCTATAGAAAGCTATAGAAAGCTGAAGAATTTGGAAAGAACTTGGAATGAGATGAACATTTCGAATGCAGTGCTGCATGGATCGACAGATTTAAGAAAAGACACAATATATCTCGTGGAAAAGTTGTAGGTAAATCCGGTGGTGTTAATAAAGGAAACCTACAGAACTGGTTAGTGAATAGGAGGCCTGAAATTAGAGAAGGGTACAAGGAAAAAGACATTTTTATTACTGACAAAACCGCTTTGTTTTTTATGTTGATGCTAAACCAGACTTTGAAATTCAAAAATGAGAAGTGTTGTGGTGGTAAGCTTTCGAAAGATAGACTGACTGTTCTAGTAACGACTAATTTATGCGGAACTGAGAAACGTAAATGCTTGGTGATAGGAAAATCTTCAAGATCTTGTTGTTTTTAAAACGTAAAATCGCTCCATGTAACATATTCCGCAAACAAAAAAGCATGGATGACATCGTCGATATTCAGTGAGCATTTGCGTGCTTGGGATCAAGAACTTGTCCGCCAAAAACGGAAAATTTTATTGTTGTTGGATAACTGTACGGCACATCCACGTATAGAATTACGAAATATCAATCTGAAATTTTTTCCTGCAAATACATCAGCAAAATTGCAGCCACTGGATCAAGGCATAATTAAAAACCCGAAACATCATTATAGACATTTTCTATTAAGTGAAATAGTGCAAGCTATAGACAACAATACATCGTTTTCAGTCGTTGTAACTGCCATTAACTTATTACACAAAGCGTGGCAGTGTGTAACAGAGCGCACAATAAAATACTGCTTTACACACGCCAAGTTAACTATTATTCCAGTTGAAAATCAACATTTTTCGGATTGTGAACAAGAGGACAACTGGCCACTAAGCTTCTTTATATCAAGGTTTTGTTGAGATGAAACAAATTTCCAAAGTTATGTCAGTATGGATGATGGTGTAATTACTGTGGAAGATATCAGCGATGACGACATTGAGCTTAAAGAAGAATCCGATGGGGTTAATAAAGATTTTGATGAAGAAGATGCTTGTGAGCCAGTGCCAATAATTAGTTTAAAGGACGCCAGAGAAAAAATGAATGAAATTTTTCATTTTATGGAAGCTTCTAATTTAGCACAAGATGTTTTGAATTCTTGCATGTCATTACACACAAATATTGAACAAATGACATGGAGGAGTACAGGCATGAGTACAGCATATAAATAGGGTTAAAAATATGTATCATGGGTATGATGTACGTAATAAAATTTAAAATTTATTTTTTATCTACTTATTCAGTTAAACTAGGCCAGGCTACAACAAAAAAAAAAGCGTTGATATTTTGTTCTACAGATATCTGAAAGTTTTAAATGGTAGAAGGAACCTATAGAAAGATCACTGTATGACCATATACAGTTAGAAATGTCTGGTTTTTTGTGTGAAAATCGTTTTTTTCCTCATAGACTTTTCCGGTTGCATTTTAGAGAAAAGTGCTCAACAGGAAAGTTGTAGGGAATAAAAAGACGGTAAATTCGGTTCCATACAAATTAAAATCGATAAATAAACAATTGAGTTATTAGCAAAAAACCATCAAATTTCCATTATTTTATAAATGCTAATAACTTTTGCAATAATAGTGGTAAGTGAAATGTAACGAATGTACACGAATTATGAAGCCTCTAGGGGTCTTTATAAGTGTGAAAAATTTCAGCCAGATTGGTTTATTAATATACGAGATATCTTATTTGTTTATCCCAGAGACTCAATGTTTAAACAATTTTGCTTACCCAGGCTACAATCCTAGATATATTTAATAAGGTGGACTAGTTTTCCTAAATGACAAACTATAGGTTAAGTTTGAAATTCAACTTATTTTTAATGAAATTATTGTTAAAAAAATCATTTTGAAAAGGGGCAAATTTTTTGCTTATAAACAAATTGAATAAATTTTTTATCTATTATTACACACGTTTTTAATAAATTGCATTGAAAACGTGGTAAAATGGTAAAAAACCCTTTCATCTTAAAAAAAGGTTCTACGGCCAATCGAAGCCGAGATAACAACATTTTGTGTAAAAAATCATATCTTTATTATTTATAAATATTAAGAGCCGAAATTTTGACCAATTTTAAATAGAGACCTAAATTTTATTATAGGATTTATAGGTTTAATATCTATGCACCTTGAAAAAAGTTATAGCCCTTTAAAGTTAAGGTTTTCGCTCAAGTCCACGATGTCGAAGTTGGACGCGCTAAAATTTTTTTCGATATCTCGGCTTTTGGACAACGTAGAACCTTTATTTTTTATTCTGAGGTAACTCGACGAAATATTAACATCTAACCTATTTTCATCGCCGTGGAAAATTGTAAAATCCCGGAAAATTCAATAGATCAATTATCTTTGTGTTTTATATTTTTTTTCATCGCCCTAGAAAATCCCGAATGAATTCAATGCACACAATGCTCACTGTTTTTAAAAATTAAATGTTAATTTTTTGCAGCAGTCTGTGTTTTTCAAATTTTGTCTAAAATTAGTCTATTTTACAATTTTATTGTTATGAATATTATCACTATTTATTTCAGATAGATATAGAAAATGATGAAAATATTTTGTTTTAGTAAAATACTATTTATTATTAAAATTAATATTATTGAGTTAAAGTTCATTACAAGTAAAATTAGAAAATTTAAAAATATCATCAATCAACAACTTCACTAATCCTCGATTTTTTCTCTGCCGGCTTTTCTACTTCATCTTCAAGGACCATTTCTTGCAAGAAGTCATCTTCAAGTTCTTCACCATTCTTCGATAGCAATTGTGCCCATATAAAGACATTGTTTTCCTCATTATTCATCATAATTATAGTTAATGCAAAGAGCTGTGCAATTTAAACCATGCTTTTTGCAGCCCATCTGCTTGTTTTACAGCCAGTAGTACATTTGCAAGTTATTTGCTTAATCGTATCCTCCAGTATTAAATTGTCCATTATATAAATGGGTTCGAACCCACTATCCGTTTTTTTTTTCACCCATATTTGGTTGGTTCTAACTTATTACCTACCAAACTGATCGGTCGATAATTTCTCAGATCTGTAATGTCGCCCTTCTTATGCATAATGATAATGACAGCATTTGTCCATTGGGAAGGTGTTGTACCCTTTAGAAGGCAAGCATTAAATAGTTTTTGGATTACATATAGCAAGGTTGATCCTCCTTCTTTGATACATTCAATTGTTATGTCATCATCACCAGGCGATTTGTTGTTTTTCATATTTTTTAAGACTGATTTGATCTCACTGATGGTTATATCTGGAATATTCTCCGATCCTACATTTTGAACTTTTGGTATTGGCTGTTGGTTTGCAGGTTTAACTTGGTTTGAGTACAGCTCCGAATAGAAGTCCTTCGCTATCTTAATCAACTCGTCCCTACTTGAAACAATGTTCCCGTGTTTGTCTGCCAAATTACAAATATTTCTTTTACCTAAGTTTAGTTTGCGTTTGAGCACTTTCATGCTCTTATCATCTTCTATTGTTTTTGCCACCTGTATTGTGTTATATGTCCTGGTATCTTTTCTGATAGCTTTAGATATATCGTTATTTAACTGTTATAAGAGGGTGAAGTTTGTCTAGCATTTCTCTTCTTGATTTCATCATATTTAATGTTTTCAAACTTAATTTCTCTTCCTTTTTCCTAATTTTGGAGCAGCTTTTTTGTCTTGCCTTTGTCTTTGTCCTTTTGTCTTTGTCTTTGAACTGGATGCAAGCTGCACAGAATAGGGAAGAGTGGCAAAATTTGCGGGAGGCCTATGTTCAGCAGTGGACGTTACAATAGGCTTATTGATGATGATGATGATGATGACCTAACCAAAATTGCAATTGGTGGTAAACACGAAGAACGTGCTGCATTCCTGCTCCCTCAGTTGGTGGCAAATTATATTAGTATATATCAGTAATATTAAGAAAAAAGGATTAATATTAGTATTAATAATGTTAATTATTGGGACGAATTTAGGAAACAAATTGTTAAAATGACATAATTGTCTTTATTTATCAGCAAATATTTTAACGTGTGTAACAATTAAGTTGCAACTATGTATTAATTCTATAAAAAGTATAAAAATTAAGGAGTTTGTTTTAAAATAGTAGCATTTAAATTGTAAGAAAATTCTTATAATTGTATCTATTGAATTTTCCGGAATTTTCCAATTTTGCACGGCCATGAAAATAGGTTAGATATTTCATCGAGTTACCTCAGAATAAAAAAAGGAAGGTTCTGCGTTGTCTACAAGCCGAGATATCGAAAAAAAATTTAGCGCGTCCCACTACGACATCGTGGACTTGAGCGAAAACCTTAACTTTAAAGGGCTATAACTTTTTTCAAGGTGCATAGATATTAAACCTATAAATCCCATAATAAAATTTAGGTCTCTATTTAAAATTGGTGAAAATTTCGGCTCTTAATATTTATAAATAATAAAGATATGATTTTTCTAAAAAATGTTGCTATCTCGGCTTCTATTGGCCGTAGAACCTTTTTTTTTAAAAAAAATGAAAGGGATTTTTAGCACCTTTTCAATGCAATTTATTAAAAACGTGTGTAATAATAGATAAAAAAGTTATTCAATTTGTTTATAAGCAAAAAATTAGCCCCTTCTTAAAATGACTTTTTTAACAACAATTTCATTAAAATTAAGTTGTTTTTCAAACTTAACTTATAGTTCGACATTCAAGGAAACTATTCCACCTTATTAAATATCTCTAGGATTGCAGCCTGGGCAAGCTCAATAGTTTAAACATTGTGTCTCTGGGATAAACAAATAAGATATTTCGTAAACTAATAAACCGATCTGGCTAAAATTTTTCACATTTATAAAGACCCCTAGAGGCGTCATAATTCGTGTATTACATTTCACTCATCACTATTATTGCAAAAGTTGTTAGCATTTATAAAATAATGAAAAATTGAAGGTTTTTGCTAATAACTCAATTGTTTATTTATCGATTTTAATTTGTAAAGAACCAAATTTACCGTCTTTTTATTCTCTACAATTTTCCTGTTGACCACTTTTCGCTAAAATGCAACTGGAAAATTCTATGAGAAAAAAAATCGATTTTCACACCTTAACCCGTTTATAAAAAACAGGGACATTCTAGCTGTATATGGTCATACAGTGATCTTTCCATAGGTTCTCCCTACCATTTAAAACTTTTAGATATCTGTAGAACAGAATGCCGTGAAAACTATGATTTTTCAGTATGTAGCCTGGGTTAAACATATACAGGGTGTTAGGGGTTTGACTGCCTTTATTTTAACAGGCGATAGTATTCACCAAAATAAAGAAAAGAACCTTATATAACAGGGGTCCTAAAACCAACCGCTTTCGAGAAAAAAATTAGCAAACTTCAAATTTTAAGGTGTAAAAATTTAGTTTTATTAAAGAATCTCACATAATTTTGTACATGAAATGACCATAAGATGTATTCTTTTAATGTATTTATGTTTAATTTTTAACAAAACAATTTTTTCTTTAAAGAATAAAAAAATATTTCCAATCAATACAACTCGATATAGTGGCTATGATGTGGTGTGGCAACACCGCGAATTTATCGCACGCGTCGCGAAGCACTGACCTCGCACAGCTGTTTACATGTATACGTATCTTTTCTTGTCGGTGTTGCCAAGTTGTGTTGAAATGCCTTGATAAAATAACTCGACTTTTCTCGAAAACGGTTGGTTTTAGGACCCCCGTTATATACGGTTATTTTGTTTGTTTTGATGAATACTATCACCTATTAAAATAAAGGCAGTCAAACCACTAACACCCTGTATATCTTATTCGAGTGCCGCATTATGTATTAAGGACGAATTTAGTTTTACACTGATGTTGTCGCCTGTGTTCAACTTGTAATTATTATATCTATGAATAAATATAGTTTACATGTATATTTTTTATTTATACACCAGAATACCCTTATTTTTTTTATTGCGATATAGGCTGAGGATCAATGTATATGAGGTAAGTATACCCTACGTACTACATCGAATACAACGAACTTTACGAACTTCGGAATGAATTATCCTTTTTTAGATATCCAACAGGTTCGTTATATGCGAAGTTGACTGTACCCAGACAGCACAAGACGTCTTAAAGACGTCTTGTAAAAGTCTTATTGTGCTCTAGACGTCTGAAGATCTAAAAGAGGCGTCTTTAAGATATCTTGTTTTGGACGTCTTTAAGACGTCTGATTGAAGTCTGGATGTTTGTTGACCAATAAAATTCCTCTTTATACGTCCGCATATGGACGTATATTAAAAACGTCTTAATTTGGCAGGTCATCATTAATAAAGACACCCTTTTCAAACAATTTTTGGACTGTCTCATTAAGAAGTCTTTAAGGCGGTATTATATGTTTGCAGATTTAATAATAATAAATTCATTTTGGCCTAGGCTGACAATGCGCCCTAAAGACGTCTTAATGACGCCTTACATACAGCTTGCAAGATATCTTGACGTCTTATACAGAGGTTGCAAGACATCCTGAAGACGTCTTATATAGAGCTTGTAAGAAATCTTAAAGACGTCTTATATACAGCTTGTAAGACGTCTTGAAGACGTCTTATATACAGCTTTTAAGACATCTTAAAGACGTCGTAAAGACGTCTTTTTTTGTAACAAATGACGTGTAAAAGACGTCTTCGAGGCGTCTAGGAGACGTTCACGGACGACTTACAGACGTCTTGCTCAGCTATAATGGGACGTCTGTAAGACGTCTTAAAGACACCTTTGTGCTGTCTGGGATATAGGTAAGTTACTTTTTGTAAATTTTTCCATTTTAGTCGTTGTTTGAACAATGACGCCGTCATTTTAAAGCGATACTTTGGGGATTACTTCATTTCTTTTCTCTTAAACTTTGACTTTAAGAAGACCCCAATCTGAAACTGATTTACATGTACTAAAAATGTATTTGACTGGGCTGTGCCCGTTGAAAGCATGGTTTCCTGACCTGTGGACGCGTGCCGGCCCGACCTCGATGTCGTCCTGCGCGTACGGCTTCTGCGGCGAGGTCCTCGGCGTCCTCGCCTCCTGCTGCCTCATCGGTATGTACTCGTACCTGTGGCTCTGACTCCTCGCGAGCCTCGCCGCCTCCCTGCGCCTCGGCTGACCCGGAGGAGGAGGAGGAGGAGCCGCGTACCTCGCGCCCCTCCTCTGCTCCTCCTGCGGCGCCCTTATGTACTTCTTGCCCTCGTCGTCCTGAGCGACGACGACGAACTTCTTGTCGGTGATGAAGCCGCGATCGTCGACGACGACCTCCTCGTAGAACTCCTGCTCCCTGACGCCCAACTCCTCGTCCAGGATCCTCGGGACCGTCTGAGCGCCGACAGGGGACTGCCGGAGGCTCCTCTGGGGGCTCAGGGACTTCGCGTAGGTCTCGCTCTGCTGGCAGAACGCCGGGTTGGAGTAGTAGTGCGGCTTCGTCTCCATGTTTTCGCAATTCACATCACATGCCACTATCGCTAGTCACTTGGTTAGACCGTCGCCAAATAGCTAGGTCACTAGATTACTTGGGCGGCAGTTCCCCAAAGCCCAAGCGTCTTGTGACGAATAACGGGCATCTAACACATTTCCGTAGTTATTTCGTAGCGCGCTATTCCTAAAGTGCCTTGCTAAGTTAGACTCTTTTATCAAACTCGTGGTTCTTTTATAATATCTCTCTTTTCTCGTCACCTGATCACTAGTCACTGAATTAAAACCAGCCGTGTAACATGGGAACACTACATAGGCGCTCTATCACCACGTTCTGGAGTTGCGTTGTTGCTTCCTACCACTAGGTTGAAGGTTCTGAGGTTCAAATTTGGTAACGGTTGGAGTTGAGTTAGTAAACGTTCCTAATCTCGTCACCTATCACTAGTCACTAGGTTCAAATCTGCTTTAAATCGACCGTTTTAAACTTCACTATCACTAACTTACGTAGTTGTTCTGGTATCACTAACACAGTTTCTGCGTCCAAATTTTTTCAACTTATCACTAATGAAATTACTGCTCGGCGTTTACATTTCAATTTTCCGTATATTACGTGGAATTTGTTTATAAGTCGCGCCTCGCGTGGATATGTGCCGTTTGAGCTTTGGTACCACCGGCTTTTGTGCGACTGGTGTTTTGGGCCCCACCGGGCGTAACGGTAGACCGGCTTGGGCGAGGGGGGGACGACAGCTGCATATGTCTAACGTCATGCATGGGGTAGATTACAGTGGCGCGCGAGTTTGTTCAAATTTTTCAATCGTCGCGTTGTCGTGTTTTGGATAAAAGCAATACGCTTGAAATGTGTTTTTTTTTTAATTTTTTGAGAGTGAGAAGAATCTTAAAATTAAAGAAACGCTTCAAATATGCCTCAAAAATAGCTTAAAATTTTGTTTTTCACAACTTTTTGGTTTTTATTACAAATTTTAGTTTAACTGGTTTTTAAAGAGAATCTCCTTCACGTTTATATTTATCCAATTTCATTAGCTTCGAATTTGAAAAGTTGAAACTCATTAGTTATATTAGCTAGTAACAATCTTACGAAATTCATCGTCTACTTTTAACTCCATTTAACTGTCATTTAACTTATTGTCCAATTTAACGAGTTTAACTCGTTATTAAAGAGAATCTCCTTCACGTTTGCATTTATTTAATTTCATTAGCTTTGAATTTGAAAAGTTGCAACTCATGTTAGTTATATTAGCTAGTAACAAACTAGTAAACAAACGAAATTCATGGTATACTTTGAACTCTATTTAACTGTCATTTAACTTAATATTCAATTAGAGGTAATCATTAGCCTGTTGTTACTCAAAATAAGTTGTGAAAACTTACTCGAGCTCTGTAACGCGAAATGTAAACAGCAGCGCGAGACGTGTTTATTCTTATCGGACCTCGGCTGCTTACCTCAAAAGAATGCCGCTACGCTTAATTGAATCCTATAAAAAAAGACAGATCCAGGAATACTCCCGGATTATTATTTAAGGAAAAAAATTATTTATTACGTTCTGGACGTTTCCTAGGTAAACATATTGGATCAACTGGTAAACAGTTGGATCGAGTTCTTTGTGGAATTATCGAAATACAATCGAGAAATGTATATAAGCGGGCTTGCGGTCGGAGAGGATTATTAGACGTGAAGCGCGACATAGTAAACAAGGTGAAAAGCGAGAGCGTATAAATAAATTACATTTAAGAGTGATATAAATTAATTAGTTAGGAAGTAGTTAAGTGTGTTATATAAATTAGTTCAGTAATAGTCTAAGATAAATTAAGTAGTGTGTAGTGAATAATTAGGATAGTGTAAATAAATTAGAAAATAAACGTTACAGTATGTACCAACACAGTGTCAGTTTCAGGAACTAATAAAAAAACGACTAATAATATCAAGTATATATAAGTTTAACTCGTTTTTAAAGAGAATATCCTTCACATTTGCATTTATCTAATTTCATTAATTTTGAATTTGAAAAGTTGAAACTCACATTAGTTATATTAGCTAGTAACAAACTTACGAAATTCATCGTCTACTTTCAACTCTATTTAACTGTTATTTAACTTACCTACTTTTCCTTATTTATAATAGCTAGTAACGAACTTACGAAATTAATGGCCTATTTTCAACTCTATTTAACTCTCATTTAACTTACTGTTCAATTACTGGTCAGTATCCTGGTGTTACTCAAAATAAGTTGTGAAAACTTACTCAAGTTCTAATTAGGTAATTAGGTATGTACCAACCCAGTGACAGTTTCAGGAACTAATAGAAAAACTACTAATAATATTAAGTTATATAATAATATTAAGTAGGTATATATAAGTTTAACTCATTTATAAAGAGAATCTCCTTCGCGTTTGCATTTATCTAATTTCATTAACTTTGAATTTGAAAAGTTGAAACTTACATTAGTTATATTAGCTAGTATCGAAATTACGAGATTCTTGGTCTACTTTCACCTCTATTTAACGGTCATTTAACTTTCTGTTCAAGTAGAGTTCATTATTCTGGTATTACTCAAAATAAGTTGTGGAAACAACCTAACAACCTAAACATACCTAATTAGCTAATTAGGTATGTACCAACCCAGTGACAGTTTATGAAACTAATAAAAAAAGAACGACATAATATTCCTTCCACAACTTAAATCTATTTTTTTACTACATTACTTCAATTTAATGCGTATTAACTGTTTCTAATATTCAAATAACTGTTATTTGATAAGTTTACAAATTCAGCAACTCATCCATTAATTTTTCTGCTTTCTGTGAATGAGAGATAAAATTGGAAAAAAAATATTTCATTAAGGATTTATTACTGGCTTTATAATTAACCACTCGGATTAGATAATCTTCAAACGAAAAAATTCCATCTTGTTAATGGAATTAGATGAAAATTTAATCGCTTAAATCTGTTTATTGTTGGATTACCATCGTAATATCACAGAGTAATCCAGATATGTGTTTTGAGATTAATAATGAAATTGATATTCATCCATAAGTTTTACACTGTCATTCAAAAGTAGAAATTTATTTATTTTCCCAAAAATTTACCCATCGTGTAGAATACTGCAGAAGAAAATAGAATTCACCATACTTGGGATATAATTCTTACCAACTAAATAAAACAAACTTTTCAAAATGTAGCAGTTCCTTCCTTATTCATATAAATGTAAATTGTAACATGTTCAGAACTATACTCTGTAATAACTTTCTTTTAACTCTCTAAAATAAATCCAGATGCACGTTATTTTGATGACGTCATCCAATACTACTAACTTAATATATAGTCACAGGACATCGAAATTTATGTGTTCCGTGTATATTTTAGGTTGACAATATATATGGTTATGTGTATTCTCAACCTAAAATATACACGGAACACATAAATTTCGATGTCCTGGCACTATATTAAGTTGGTAGTATTGGATGTTTGGTGACGTCATCAAAATGACGTGCATCTGGATTTGTTTTGAACATTGTATATATTGCTCGCTTTATAGTACATTCTCTCTAATCTATTTTTTGGTTTATTGTTTAGTTAGTTTATTTAGCAGTATTTTTACTAGAATTTGGTTTGTTAAAACTGATGAGTAATTTTATTGCATTTATTAACCGCTTTTATTACTATTCGTTTTGTATATTGTAGGTGTCGATATGATTTTACATGTAGTCTGTATTCCATAATATGTAATTAAGTATATACCTACTCATTTGTGCACCAATAACAAATTTTGGTTCTTCAATGTCTCAACGCCGTAAAAGTTTAGTTAGAATTAAATAAGATAGAATAAAGTCAAAATTATGATAGAATTATTATTCTAAAATTTCAAAAATATGTGCATTTTTATTTATTTTTCATTTTTACAAAATTTGTTATGGAAATAGGAAATCCGTAGGATAGGTTGGGTTCAAAATTGTCCAAGAATTTAGGCTTAATTAATCCGAAAAATAATTATGTACTAACTAATTACTAACTTATTACTATATATATTACTGTATATATTATGTATTATATATAGTATATATATATATATATATATATATATATTACTGTATACTAATTACAACTAATTTTACATTGTGAAGCACTTAAGAGCAGATACCAATTTCTTTATTTTACTAATAAAGGGTATAATAAAGAGATTATCACAATTTGATTACAGTTTTTAAGTAAGTATCCGAAAACATAAGACTTTTAAGATATACTAATTTCTTCTGAAATTTTTATGAGGTATTTTAACGATTTTAGTAAAATAAAGTTTTCTTAATAACTCTCTTTTTCTCTATAATATTTTTAATTTTTCTTATTATTATTGTTTCTCTTAATAATTGAAATATTTTTGAAACGTTTTAAAATATGATTTAAATGTTGCTCAAAAGTTTTTATAAACATTTAGTAACAATTCTGACATTTTAAAAATATTTTTTAAATTTATCAACGAAAATTTCCATTTCATAAAACTTTTTTTGGCGGGAAATATTTTTACGAAATATTTCAAATATCATTTTATAAATATTTCAGTGGTTTTAATGGTGTTTTCATAATATTGTTTTACTGTCGGGATTAGGTATTTAATTTAAATTAAATTAATCTACCTAATGAAGATTCCTCAATTAATGATATTTGAAATAACGCTCCCATCAAAATTGTTACCCGTATGCTTTTATAAAGGCCTATTAAATAATTCAGTTAGGGAATTAGTATCACGTTTCGGATCAGTAATTACATTTTTAAAACAATGTCATTAGGAGATTTTAAAAATCAATTTATTTAACTAAACCCAATAGTCTAGAAATCTTTTCAGAATATCGTGCAAATTTTAAAATAGTCTTACCACCTACGATACTCCGCCCCTGGTTTAACGACCTTTACCCAATTGAATTATTTTCATGCTTCTCCCTATATAAAAATATATACCGTCATATATACATCGACGTGCGTACAATACAAAACAATTTCCATTAAGCGGAATCTCCCCTCGTATAATTATTCCCTTTGGGCATTGTCGTGAATGCCCTGTGCGTCAAATCAACTCTTATATGCACTTATTAGTACATACATTTTTTCTGAGTGATTTAAAACAAGTTCTCTGTCGATATGAAGGGCGTCATTGTTGAGTAAGTTAAGAACGCGAAGTAAGTGAATTTGCACAGCTGCAAACCCAGGCCGCTTATCAGCTTATCAAAGATTTAACATTTTTTTATAACATAGTTCGAGCAAAATTTTATTGGAAAACAAAGTGGAAGATAAAGCAACTAAAACCTTTGCAACCTTGTCTACCCTGTATAATTTGATTTTTTTTTAATTTGTGTGATTCATCATGATGCATCCCCGACTTTTACTTTTTTTTGTATGTTTGAGAGGTTTTTAGAGTAAAAGTCATCCTAAACAAACCCGGAACCTCCCCTAATGTTAGGCACGTGCCGCTCTTACAATATTAGTGGAAAGATCTCCCCTTTCCGATAAGCTAACATCTGCTCTTCTTGCACCAGCTGATGTCCATTTGGTGTGTCTTCCGACGATATTTCAAAAACTCTATCTTACCTTCAATTAAAGGTAATAAATTAATCAATAAATAATTAACTAGTAAATCAAAATTATTTCAAAATATTTTTTTATTTCTTTATTTTATTTTTTATATATATACTTTTACATTAATATATTAAGTATTTATTTTTATTTATTATTATTATTATTATTATTATTATATTATTATTATATTGTAATTATTATTATTATTATTTATTTATTTATTTAATATTTAAAAATAAAAATAAATAAATATCAGAAGTTTTGGAGGTATATTAGACAAGCTGTCAAAATTATTACAGGAAAACCTGACAAAATCCTAGGATGTTTAGGAAGTTTGGATGTGTTTAATTTAACGTAATTGTGTAAACCTGAGAAAGTTTAGTTGAACTGTAAACGATTCTAGAATCATGAAGATATTTCTAGACGACCTGTCAAAGGATTTTGACGAGCCTAGGATGCTTTCAGAACCCTAAGAAATTTTAAAGTTATTCACTCAACCTGTGTGTGAAACTCAAAATAGTTTCTGCAGGAACTAACATTTAAAAACTTTAAAAAGAAGTAAAAGGTTGGTTTTTGACTACCTTTAACGGAATTATACTACTCAAAATGTTTTTAAAACAATCTAATATGAAATTAATAAATAGATAAAAATAAAATAAGTAAATAAATAAATAAAATAAAATAAATAGAATTAAACGAATTTGTGTAAACCTGAGAAACTTGAAGTGAAGTTGAAAGGATCCTAGACACATGAAGATATTTCTAGACAACCTGTGAAAGGATTTTGATAAGCCTAGGAGGCTTTCATAACATTAAGAAATTTTAAACTTACTCACTCAACCTGTGTGTGAAACTCAAAACAGTTTCTGCAGGAACTAACGTTTAAAAAAAACTTTCTAAGGGAATTCTAAGGTGGATTTTTGACTACCTTTAACGGAATTTTACTACTCAAGATGTTTTTAAAACAATCTAAAATAAAATTAATAAATAAAAATAATAAAATAAATAAAATAAAATAAATAAAATTAAACATATTTGTACAAACTTTAGGTGAAAACTAAAGGATTCTAGAAACATGAAGATATTTCTAGGTAACGTGTTAAATGATTTTGAAGAGCCTACCCAGACAACACAAGACGTCATAAAGACGTCTTGTAAAGGTCTTATTGTGGTCTAGACGTCTGAAGATCTAAAAGAGGCGTCTTTAAGATGTATTGTTTTGAACGACTTTAAGATGCCTTGTTTTGGACGTCTTTAAGACGTCTGATTGAAGTCTGGATGTTTGTGGACCAATAAAATTCCTCTTTTTACGTCCGCACATGGACGTATATTAAAAACGTCTTAATCTGGCAGGTCATCATTAATAAAGACACCCTTTTCAAACAATTTTTGGACTGTCTAATTAGGAAGTCTTTAAGGCGGTATTATATGTTTGCAGATTTAATAATAATAATAAATTTATTTTGGCCTAGGCTAACAATGCGCCCTAAACACGTCTTAATCACGTCTTACATACAGCTTGCAAGATATCTTAAATACGTCTTATACAGAGGTTGCAAGACATCCTAAAGACGTCTTATATAGAGCTTGTAAGACATCTTATATACAGCTTGTAAGACTTGCTCAGCTATAATGGGACGTCTGTAAGACGTCTTAAAGACACCTTTTTGCTGTCTGGGTAGGAGGCTTTTATAACCTTAAGAAATTTTAAACTTACTCCCTCAATCTGTGTGTGAAACTCAAAATAGTTTCTGCAGGAAATAACATTTAAAATCTATAAAAGGGAATTCGAAGGTGGATTTTTGACTACCTTTAACGGAATTCTACTATTCAATATGTTTCTAAAACAATCTAAATTACTTTTAAGGTGCCTAAAAAATTTTCAATGAGTTCATGAACGTTGCAGGAACTTAAAAGGGTCTTTTCCATAAATAAAAGTCAATCTATACAGAAATTTCCAAATAATTATTAAGTTATCATCAAAAATACATATTATAATAAAAACCTTAAGCTATCAGCTAATAAAACATGTTAAAAAAATATATATACACAGTGGATGCCGAAAACACAGTTTAACAATAGAATTTTTCAGTCCACAACAAAATAAGTCATCATAATTTAGCAATAGTTATAGAGTAACAAAACAGCAGAAAAAATGTTTTTAAATAATATGTTAGATTATTATGTACACACATTGCCTTCGTTCTGACTTAATTCCTAAAATACTGCTGACGACCCATGCTGTACGTGCTCAAAGGGATACCGCCGGATTGCTTGTAGATTTCGTTTTGATCGTAGTCTACGTCGTAGTATATCCCGCTTTGGTTCTATGACAAGGAAATAAATAAAATCAGAACAAAGTTTTAGTTACTATTATTTAGCTACAAGAATGTCAATTCTGACTTTCCGCCTACAGTTACTATATCTGTACAGTAAGTTCAAGGCCTGATACCATTCTCAACGAATCCCACACCTAATTCACATGTAATCAATGTGTAGGAAAGCGCAAAGCTTATTTGACACTGCTTTACACGTAACGAAACCCCACAACTATTTACTATATCCAGTGAGTCCAATTGTAACCAGTCCAATGTAACCCATTTCACATGTAACTATGTGAGCAAAAACCAAAATTCAAATTAAAAACACACATGTAACTAATTCCCCTAGCTATCAGTTACGTTACCTAGATTATTTTTCAAGCAACTACCGTGTTGACAACCAAAAAGCCCAATTTGGACACATGGAACTCATCAGTACCACAACTAACCAATTATGTTATCTAACATGTCCGATTTTAACCAATTTAATGTCCACCTCTCAGATGTACCTAATGTATTGGAAGCTTATAGTATATACAATGTGTTTCAAAATGATTTTCATCTAGTTGGCGTTGGAATTTCTGTGCATGTAATTTTTGATGTGCCGCGCTTTATTGATTTGTACCTATCTAATTCTGACAACAAGTAACACTTCGAACATTTATTGTGAAACTGGCAATCAGTATTGCTGGTAATTAACGGCCCTTTTCAGGGTCAAAACAAATACTACAAATAGACAAATACTCAGAATTCGTTTTCTTTAGACAGAGAATAACTAGAAGTTAAAACAGATTAAGTAGGTTATTTTGAGGTTATGTATAACTAGTAGAAACTCCTATTTTCGCAAGGCGGTTTTTTTTATTTTACATGGGAATTCCACAGCCGACTAGATGACAATCATTTTGAAACACATTGTACTATTGTGGCCACTTACATGTAATAAGCTCCATTATCTAAATGGCCCAATTGGTCAATCTATTCTTTACCCTTTACATCTAACTAATATTTGGAAATGCCAATAGAGCAGTTAAAACCACTTACACTAAACAAGTCTTACAGTTACTTAGTTACTTTATGTAGGTCCTATTGTAACCAATCTATTCTTTTGACATGCAACTACTGCGTTCAAACCAAAATCCAAATGAAAACGATTTCATGTAACTCAACTCCATAGCTAATTAATTATGCTCCCTTATAAGTCCCATTGCAACTACTAACAAATTATACGTCCTACAGGTTACCTGTAACGCCTATCACCGAATTTGTCAATTTGTATTCTATCTATTTTTGTAAGTACTATATGGAGAAGCTAAAGTTGTAGCAACTCATACGTAACCAGTTATATTTTCTAATAAGTACAATTGTAATCAATCTATTACTTTACTTTAACTTGTAACTATTGCGTTGAACCCCCTTTTACATGTAACCCAGCTCATAGCTCACCAATTAGGTTATCTAACATGTCCAATATAACCAATCTAATCTTTACCTTTCACATGTAACGACTGTATGCCCTACAACTAACCACTTGTGTTAATAAATCCAATTGTAGTCACTTTGTTTGAGCACAAGTCCCATATCTAACCAGTTACATTAGCTAATAACTAATCTCTACCTATTTTTCCCTCTGACATGTAACTACAACGTGGAATGCGAAAAGCCTAATTGAAACCGCTTACATGTAATTAAGTCCAGTAGTTAACCAGTTACTCTATCTAGTAAATCAAATTGTAACCAGTCAACAAGCAACTATTGTACTGAAAGACTAATGGTCCAATTGAAATACTTACGTGTAGCTCAGTTTCACAACTAACCATTTATGTTATCCAACATGTTTGATTGTAATCAATTTATGCTCTCTTAGTTCTCAGGTGTATCTAACTACTGTATGGGAAGCTCAAAGTCAATATTGTGACCACTTACACGTAACCAGCTCTAACGAGTTGCGTTACCTGATTGGGTCATATGGTCCAATTGCAGTCAAACTACTTTTTACCTTAAAGATGTGATTACTGTAATAATTTACATGTAACTTACATATCAATAAGTCTTAGAGCTAACCAGTTACGTTATCTAGCAACTCTTCTTGTAACTAATCAAATTTTTTGTTATATGTTCACTGCATGGAAAGTAAAAATTTAAATTAAAACGATTTCCTATAATCCAACCACATAAGGTAACTATATAATTTGATACGTTATCTTATAACCACTTACAGTTACAAACCCTACAGGTTACAAAGGGATGCTCGTTACCCAGTTGCCCCAATTGTAGTATATCCATGTTTCATCTGTCATATTTAACTGCTAAATGGGAAAGCCAAAAGTATAACTGTAATCACTTATAGCTAATTAGTTACATTTTCTAATAGGTCCAATTATGACTAACGTCTTGCTCTGATTTATAACTACTGCGTCAATACCGTCAATCACACCCAGCCCCACAGCTAACCAATTATTTTATCTAATATGTCCAAGTTAGTTATCTTTAATATAATTTTTACGTGGTAAAGTCCAATGCCCAATCCTACTAATTTAGACCAAATCGCAGTAGTCGGGTGGTTACTCACCTACTAACCAATTATTTTATCTAACTTGTACAAGTTAGTTCTTTAATCTTCGTTAGATCTTTGATCTCATGTTTACCTTTCACATGTAACGACTGTATGCCCTACAGCTAAAAGCTTACGTCAACTAACTAATCTAATTTGTAGGGAACCTGTTTGTAAAGAAATCTTATATCTAACCAGTTAAGTAAGCTAATAGATACCATAGCCATCTATTTTTCCCCTCTGACATGCAACCACAATGTGGAAAGCAAAAGCCCAATCGAAACCACTTATATGTATCCCAGGCATACAGCTAACCGATGACGTTATCTAAAGTATCTAACTATAACCAATCTAATTTTTGTTTCTCGCTTTACTCATATACGTGGTAAAGCCCAATCCTACTAACTTAGACCAAATCGCAGTAATCGGGTAGTAACTCACCTACTAACCAATTATCTTATCTAACATGTACAAGTTAGTTACCTCTAATCTTAGTTAGATCTGTAATCTATTGTTTACCTTTCACATGTAACGACTATATGGCCTACAGCTAAGAACTTACGACAACTAAATAATCTAAATGTAGTGAACCTGTTTGTACAGAAATTTTATATCTAAGGCGTTGAGTTAGCTAATAGATCCCACAGCCATCTATTTTCCCCCTCTGACATGCAATCACAACGTGGAAAGCCAAAAGCCCAATCGAAACCACTTATATGTATCCCAGGCATACAGCTAACCGATGACGTTATCTAAAGTATCTAACTGTAACCAATCTAATTTTTGTTTCTCGCTTTACTCATATACGTGGTAAAGCCCAATCCTACTAACTTAGACCAAATCGCAGTAATCGGGTAGTAACTCACCTACTAAGCAATTATCTTATCTAACATGTACAAGTTAGTTACCTCTAATCTTAGTTAGATCTGTAATCTATTGTTTACCTATCACATGTAACGACTGTATGGCCTACAGCTAACAACTTACCTCAACTAAATAATCAAATTGTAGTGAAACTGTTTGTAAAGAAATCTTATATCTAACCAGTTCAGTTAGCTAATAAATGCCGTAGCCATCTATTTTTCCCCTCTGACATACAACCACAACGTGTAAAGCCAAAAGCCCAATCGAAATCACTTATATGTATCCAAGATTTAGAGCTAACTAAGGTATCCAACTGTAACCAATCTAATTTTTGCTTCTCACTTCACTCATATACGTGGTAAAGTCCAATGCCCAATCCTACTAACTTAGACCAAGTCGCAGTAATCGGGTGGTTACTCACCTACTAACCTAATATCTACTTACTGCAATCGAGGCGTTGCTCCTGCTCTTCGGCCTCGGCACCTGGAAGCTCCTGCCGAGCAGGTCGGCCTTGTCCTCTTCCTCGCTCGACGTCGACTCGGGCGGGCGGACGCTCGCCGCCCTCTGGGCGGCCTGCAGCGTAAGCCTCGGCAGAGGCACGGGCGGCAACGTGCCGTGGTGCTGCAGGGTACCCATGTGGGCGGCGATGTTCGGGTAGCCGAACATCGCCGACGAGGGCCTCGTCGGGGCGGTCAGGCCGGGCTCCGGCTACAAGAAAGAGTATGGTATTGAACGGCAACTATGTAACCAGCCAGCCATCAAATGTGTATGACATGTCTTAGTCGCTCTATTGAAATAAGAGGAAATTATATGGTTTCTGGTTGCTACAATCCATCATCAGTTACTACATTCGAGGGAAGTAACAGTAGGTTTAAAGTTTGTTACAGAGATACTAGCGTTTAATCACATCATTGACACCATTTAATGCGCGACAGTTTTATCTCTCTATTGAGCCCCTTGCAGTGTTTGTTCTGTAGCAAATATGTTGCAAACATGTTATTTCTAGTCATTGACACAATTTTTCTCTGCCTTTGTCGTTGATGTTATTGTCTGCACAAAAACGCAGGAAATAACATGATTACTGTTTACTGAGATACACACCCCATATTTCATTAAACTACTTACTGCGTAGTGATTGGTTTGAGCCATGACATCAGCAATTTGTGCCCACCGCAACCTGTCCTCCAAGGTAAGCTGATATGGTGGCGCTCCCACGACAGGCGTTTTTACTGTATTACTGGCGGTCGCCATGTAACCGAAGACAGGACTACCTACTGCCGCCTTGTGCTCTCTGCTCCAACGGCGACTGAAAGAACACATAGAGTAAAATTGAAGTGGCTGCGATCGATTGAAGGGGATGCAGGATCTTCCTGACCTGGTGGTCCAAATGATCCCAAGAACGGAAGGTGGTTTTACTGGTGGGTAGATATTAGAATTGGGGGTATAATAACCCGGTGCACCCTGCTAGACAACAGACGAGGTAGTATGAAACCATCCCCTGTGGCCACACCCCCCGTTACTTTACGAGAGGTATAAGAAGTCATAAGGCACTAGCCTGGGGTAAACCAGACTAACACACCCCTTATGCCAAAAGGACACGAGTCTCAGGTTATATCATAAAAGGAATGCCAAATGCATGGCAGTAAGCAGTGATGCAAACATAAGAAAGCAGTTACATGCTGATAATGTTCAAATGGAAAAAGTAAGATCCTATAAATATCTGGGCACTTCGATAAATAAATTCATGGGAAACATGGACCTTTAAAGACATCCTCCATTAATAAACTGAAAGACTTTGAGATGTAGTCATTGCGTAGAATGTTCCGTATATCATGGACAGATAAAGTGAGAATGATGATGTTCTGAGTAGAGCTGGAATAGAGAGAGAACTATTCGATATAATCAATCTCAAACATATTTTGAGAGACGAAAGACACTAAATCTCTCAGTTGATCATTCAAGAAAAAATCGAAGAGCGTGTCGCAAAAACTGTCGTGGTTAAGAAATACTAAACAATGGACAGGAGTAAACAACAGCAGGGACATATGCCACGCTGCCATAAATAGATGTTTGATGTTAAGGTAATCGCCAATGCTCTTTAGGTGTAGGGCACCATGAAAATAAGAAGATATTCGAACAGTAAACAACTTAGCTACTAGTTTAGCAGTTCAACTCACTGGGAGGAATTAAATCGCCAAAAAATTAGTTGGATTTGGTGCTTTTAGATGGTTTCACCGTTAAGTAGAAAGTCTAACTATAAGCAACCAACCAGCCAGTTTATTTGTTCGACCCGTTGAAAGGCACTGAGGTGTTGGGCTTTGCATTACTTTAATCACGCATTACCCATGGATACAAAATCAATAACAAAATTATAACAATAGTAGTTCAACCTATTTGAAGGAATGAAGGAGCTGTAATGGATTTCATAAGAAAGTTAGTACTTAGTAGTCCAAAATACCTACCTCCACATGACCAAACAGACCAGAGTGAGGCCTATGATGATAATAGCAGCTACGCTAGCTCCAATCGCCACCCCCAAGACTTCCCCATCTAGCTCACACTGGGATCCATAGTAATTTCCGGAACATCTGGAAAAGTTACATTCGAAACTACATTATACACCGAAACAATATTACTACGACTTTGCAATAAAGTTACTTAAAAAGTGTTAATTTTTACTTCTGTTACTTCTGTAAGGTTCTACTCACATGCAGACTTCCAGTCCGTTCTGGTATTTACACTCCCCTCTATTGTTGCAGTGTTGTGACGAGCATCGTTCGCAGTGCCTGCCTGCTCTGTGCTTGTTGTCCGCCCAGGGATCCCTCGAGCCCTCCTCGCACTCGCACCTGAAGCTGCCGAAGACGTTGATGCACCTGGCGAAGTCGTGGCAGTCGTGGAGCTCCGGCGAAGAGCACTCGTCCACGTCTGAGGTAAGCGAAATAAAATGCAAAATTACATTAGTGGGATGGGTAGTAATACCAAAGACTACAATATAATAATATATTATCGTCTTTGGTGATACACAACAGGAAGGAATGAGGCGTTAACGGAAGCAGGGAAACAACGAAGCGCCAAATTCAGTAATATATGGAAACAAAATGCGACTGCGACTGTCTGTGACGGAGATGTGACTTGTTTTTGGTACTTTAGCAGGGAGGGAGTTTGTCGTGCGGAGAGGGCAAAAAATGATTTGTGATTGGTCAGGAGCGTCAGAGTGGGTCTTGGATTAGAGACATTTTTGGGGGAAATTTGAAAAGGGAGAGAAGAGAGAGTCAATCTCGCCCTAGGCGAGATGTGGGTTATGATGTAACTTGACAAATTTTTGGTAGGTATTTTCATAATTTGAGGAGACCTAATGTTTCTATTTGCGAATAAGTAGGTATAAGTTCGCGAAAGATTCAGACAAGGGACGATGACCGTGGGGGGTCGAGGTTCGCCTTGACATGCTTTCGCAGAAGTCTCCATAATTTGAGGAGACCTAATGGAGGTTAAGTGTTTGTGAGCGAGCCGTCGGATCAACCTCCCTTAGCCTGGTGGCCAGCTCTTCGTCGGATCAACCCTCAGTGGTCTGGTGGCCCATCTTCGTCGGTTCAACCCTTTGTAATCTGGTGACAAATTACCTCTGATCAACCCTCTGCAGTCAGGGGACTGTTTCGTCGGTTCAACCATCAGTACCTGATGGTGGCTCATCTTCGTCGGATCAACCCTCCGCAGTCTGGTGGTACTTTGCTGTTCCGTAAAACGGAACACTTTCAGATTTTTACCAACGATAGTTAACAAATCAAACCCTAATCTGATAAAATTTCAACATTCAACAAACCACAAGTTGGCCTTAAGCAAACAAAAGAAGTAACTAAACCGGGGAACGAAAATACCAACTCGAGAGCGCTCCTGAAAATCGACACGTAACACGGTCCTGCTGCTTTTCCTTGTTTACTCTGCTTAATTGCCTTTAGGACTTCTGATTTCAGGATATTTGGCGAAGGTTCGCCTTCGTATGCGTCTGTAAAACTTCTGTATTACAGACGTATAGACGTAGAGTTGTTGGGTATAGCTCATCCAATGATGGAGGAGTTCCTTGGGCTCGGAGTTAATATCATTGTCCTTTACTATATTACTCACCTTTATCCCAATCAAAAAACCCAAATTTGTAAATTCAAAATCAACATACTGACCACGTTCACCCTTCGGCATGACCAGTCTTCCTCGATCCCAGGTACTCACCTTGCAGGTGCGATATCGATCCCGGAGGGCTGTCGACCCAGAGGGCGCTGTCCCCTACGTTGTTGCTCCTCCTCTGGATCACCCCAAGGAGGTGCCTCTGTATGTCCCCTCTAACCGTCGGTCTCGAGGTGTCTGCGTTCTCGTCCAGCTGGAGGGTGAGGTTGACGAACACCCCACCTTGGCCTTGGGTGCGGTCCCCCTTGTAGATGCTGTTCACCCTGGCCGCCAGGAACTCGTCGCTGAACGGCGTCATCGACATCGCCGACTCCAACTGGAAATGGACATTGGATTCGAAATTGAATGTGATAGGTGAGGCCCGTACTCTAGTAGAAAATGATGAATGAGGACTACTGGGGAAATTAGTTAATTGCACTCCCGATTCCCCTCACTCCAAACCGTTAACACCGTAGTGAATTACACACTCAACCCCGAAAACTGACAACCCTGGGTGGGACTTGAACTCACAACCTCTGGCTTTACGCGCCAATGTTCTAACCTCTTAACCACCGAATTGGAGGAAGGACGTTATGATTGAGGCACTATATAGATATATAGGCATATAATTATATGTTGAGGCGGTGGTTCAAAGATTAGAACACTGGCACGTTAAGCCAGAGGTTGTAGGTTCAAGTCCCACCCAGGGTTGAGGGTGTAATTTCTCCAGCAGATCTAAAGCAGATCCTCAGTGCATACAAGGTTACCTGATCCATTCCGTCTCATTCCCTCCTGTACTTACCGCTCTTTCCGCCTCGAAGGAGAGCTGGTGGAAACTGTCGCTGTTTTTATCGCCCAGCTCGTCCGCCCAGACGACCTTCCTGTCGTACAGCTTATCGACCCTGAGAGATAACAGGATGGAGACGATCTTTCTGCAAGGGTCCCGGTGTTTCCTCCTCGCCGTACCAGGTCTGCAGTGGCAGGCGCTGACTCCTGATTCGGTCCTGCAGGTCTCATGTTGGGACACGTCGCAGGTGGAGTCGTCTCCTACTATGCAAGTGTCTATCCTGGAAAAGAAATGGGAGACTTAAAAATGGGCGGGTTCTAAGAGTTAAGAAGTGGCGATGTGAATTTGAATGAGACGAATTGAGGTTTAAGGAAATGAAGATGAACCGGTTGGAGTGGTTTCAGAAAGCTGTGTCCGGATAAGAGTGGAGAAGGCAACTGGCCTAAAAATACAATGGAAGTGATGCGACACTTCTGGTGTTGGAACTTTAAGCCACCCTTTATTAATCGATATTTTAAAAAATATATATTTATGACAATTATGACATGTCAAAGATATATCTTGTGCCTAAAAGTTTAACCTTTGACTTGTTTTTATAACGGATTATTTATTTTTAAAACATTAACACTGTTGGTAATGTACTAGTAGAGGGGAAATAAGAAAGCTGTCACAGATTCAGATCCAGTTTATTAATCCATTGCCCCCTCTCTTCTATTCCCACTTCTCTCACCCTTAACCTCAACCATCCTATCCCCTCTTCCTCTACCCAAAAAAGCACCAAGCATATTTCTCCTCAATAGATACTGACTGGAATTTTTCTTGGTCTTACCATCATACTAATCTATAAGTGGTATCAAAAGATTGAATTCTAGAACACGTCATCTAGCTTGGGTTCTTACAAAGATTGTTAAAGAGGATTTCATGTTTCCAGCGGTGGGTTATGTATGTGTATGTTTTCCACCATGACTTCATAACGCCTATACCGACATTGATGTACTCGTTTTTAAGTGGTTTGTTTGTATCGATTTTCATTCATTTTTATTGCTCACGTCACGCTTAAGCGTCATAGGCTATTTATCATCAGAATTTCACTTTTGGTTCTGAGCGGAAGTGAATATAACAAGCCAACAGTTATAACGATTTTGGTGTACCTGTGATGCATTGCTTACTTCCCCAGAAGCGTCAAAGCCTACATATCAATGAAGTTCATTACCTACCTGTTCTACCCGAAAGTGAATATAATTGTTTTTGCTCTTTAAAGTAATGTTATTTATGGTTCACTCCAATTCGACTACCTTTTTATTGTTTTCAACGGTGTGAGATTTTTCCACTTTGTCCATAATGGAATCTTGGATTTGACCAAAGCATAACCTTGTAAAAGAATCTCCTGGCGAGGCACGTATGTTTAATCACACTCTGCAGCACATGCGAAAGGAAAAACATTGTCAAATGAATATACGGAGCTTTCCTATCGAGACGCTTGGTGGGAAACCGGCGGGAGCAAGAGAGAGGCCAGCAGTAGTTCGTTGGCGTGACAGAGAGGGAGGTTTTGCGACGTTGCCGGCCGAGCACGCAGTCCAAGTCAACGCGTGTATCGCTTCACACTTTCGGATGTGTGCGGTACAGTGTGCGGAGCGGATGACTGTAATGTTCCGCGAGCTAGCAACATCGCAGGAGGTCGTTCTCTGTTTCGCTAACGAGAAATATATGGCCTTTCTCTCGCACTTATGTTGGTCCCACCGTGCGACTCTTTAGAAACTGTCTGTATACGAGCTATCAGAATCAATTAATCTTTGCTTGAGGGACGACGTTCTCCGAGACGCTGAGATTCCTGCACCTGCTACCCCTCCAGGTCCCCTGGGGATTTCTGTAGGCATATTGTTTCACCATTCGTTAACTTTGTCTCTTTATTTAATCATTTATTCTCCTTACAATCGCTTTGGAACTAGGAACTATAATTTCGGAAGAGGGTACAACAAAAAAGACTTCTATAACAGAGCACAACAAGAAAAAACGGCTGTACGCGCACTAAATTCACTATTATGATCAAATAAAATGGAAAAGGTTACAAACAAAAATTACTATCTACAACGCTGTTGTAGAATTAATTCTGACATATGGGAGTGAGCGCTGGCAGTTCTCAAAAGAAGACAAAAAAGGAATAGAAACAGTCGCAACAGACTATTTACGAAGAGCGTGTATAAGATCAAAAATAGAACATATACCAATTGAAATAAGAAGACGAACCGGGAGAGTACAGAAGATGGCCCAAGATAGCAATGAAATACGAACAAAAAAATAGACGAAGAAGAGGAAGACCAGGAAGAAATTGGATAGACAGAAGTAGGGAAACCATGATAGATAGGGCGATAAGAGAAGAGAACTGAAAGGATGGAAAAAATGACCCTAGACCCTTAGGACCGTGGCAATACCAAAATTTTCTTATCGACATTGTCAGGACGAGGTGCTTTACATGGCTTGAATTCGACAATGGCAATTGCCAATCTCCTGAGGTGACGCTATAAACGAAATTCCTACCTGCTTCGATAGAAAAATTAACATGTTCCAGGATAATCAGATGGCATTAATTTTCGCATTGATCAATTTTAACCTATGTTACGCTTCATTTGTTGAGCCCGCGTTGGAAGACGTAGTCCGGTCCTGTCTGTTGTTTATTCTCAGTTTATGCTGAGCGTAATAATCTCATTTCGGCTTGAAAATTGTGGTTAAGCGGCGTCGCGGTGTCTGGCCACGGATTACAGCAAGCATTGTTAACGTAGAATGTTGAAATTTTGTCAGAATGGGACTCAATCTATTAACTATCGTTGGTAAAAATTTGAAAGTGTTCCGTTATACGGTTTGCCTGGAATTACAGTTTAAGTAAGTTGATGCACAGTAAGGTAAAGAAATATTGGATATTTTGGCACCAACATTTTTTATGGTTTGTGGAAGGAGGCCATAAATTCAAAATTACGCCGAGCTAAGCATTTTGCAAGAGGGGAGCTTGTTGGGCGAAAAGAGAGTGTGTAACGGAGTTTTGATTGGTCATGAGAGTAAAAGTGGGATGTGAATTAGGGACATTTTTGGGAGAAATTGTCGAGATGAGTTGTGGGTTAAGGTTTCACTTGACTTAAGGAATTCTTGGGTGTTTACATTTGTATATTTCGGACTTGCCATTGTTAAACCCCCTTTACAATTATTTTTGCTTTCTTTCGACCACGACCCACTAATTATTTTTGTAGCTAGCCGGATTAATTGGTTTTAGTAACACCTATTAGGGACCGTGTTATGAGCATCAGCTGAAGATTCGCCATTTACGGAAGTAATAACCATTTTCTTTACCTAACCGGCGGCTGGCTCGGCCTCGGCCTCCCGTAGATCGGCCTCCTCTGCACCGCCTTGACGCCGCCGAGGCCAGGTTTGATCTTCTCGTTGTCGGCAACCGCGTACCCGGTCCCAGTGACCTGGTTGTGGAGGGCGGCCGTCGGTTTGACCGACGGCGGCGTCGGCGTCGGCGTCGCGGCGGCGTCGTCGAAGAGGCTCAGGTAGGTGCGCTTGCCGTCTATCGAGACGAAGCCCTCGGTCCCGACCGAGGAGGTGATCACGTCCTGGTGGGCCGAGTGGACGTTGTCTATGTCGACTGGGGAAAGGAAAAAATAACGGTCAGGCAGAGTTGCTAAAGTAAATTAATGTATGTATGACTGCCCTGAGTAATTAAACTACCCGGGCCTATAACCGAGGGAGGGAACCCTTCAAATCTGGCGCCCGAGCAAACCGACTCTTAAACTGTATAACCAAATTCCCGAAATCTGCCCAAGCGCCAAATTCTACATGTAACTAGCATTACAGTTTATAACAAATTAAATCACTGTACTTGTAAGTAGAGAACTTACATAACTAAATAGTAGTTATGTTTTTCAGAGACGAGACCTCCAATGATTGGCCTATAATACCTTGGACATGATTTCTCTTAAAGTTAGTTTTTACCCTGCCATATCTATTTCTTACCTGGTATGACGTATGGTTTCCCCACGGCAGAATTCCCGCCTCCGGGTCCTTGTATGGCGGAGACGGTTATGTCGAAGATGTCTCCCAGCTGACCTATGGGAGGTCTGGTAATTATGGGTTGTCTGTTGATGCCCCCAGGTTTGAACTCCGTGTCATCCAATACGATCCCTGGCCTTGGGCGATAAGAGTAATACGAAATGGGCGTCGTCGAAGTTATTAGGCTCGAATTGGTACGAAGCGAAGAGCCTGGAAGGAAAAATTTTCGAAGGGATTGCTAGGTTTTACACGGTTCAGTTCTGTGCATTACCTATCGATGGGGTGGATGTGACTACGCTCGTACTAACGGTACTAGTGCTACCGACCGTACTAGAACTGCTAGAGGTAGGTCTATGGGGCAACTTTTCTGTCTTCACACTAGATAGTTGAGTGGCGGTAGTACTCGAAGACTCTTCCTTGCTGGTGTGAACCACCTCGGACGCCTCCAGGACAGGAGATCTCGTCCCGACGATCTCTCCTCTAGTGCTAGAAGCTACGGAGATATTCATCACCATCGAAGTCTCTTCGATCTTCGTGGTGGTCGTCGGTCGAATCGAGAATGTATCAACTCGAGTCGTAGTCGTGGTCGTTGGTTGGACTACGGTTGACGGTAGGGAGGTGGTGTTCAGTGGGATCTTCGTGGTCGGCGTGTTGAACGTCGGAGTGATGCTTGTGGTCTTGCTGGTGTATTTATCCAGTTTGGTCACCTAGTAACATAAGGAGTGGTGATTATTAGCAAGTTGAATAAATAAATGATTGTCTCCAATTCGAATGACGTGACAAAATTTCACGCGGGGGACAAAAACCCAGGAACAAAAGCTGGTTCAGAGATAGTATACGTACTGGCACTAAATTATAGGCCAGACTGGCACTAAGACTGACAGGCAGGACTTATACTGAAGACTTGAACTAAATGGTGGAACACGATTATAGCTAAAAAGGGGGCTAATGGTTAAAACTGATACAGGATTAACACTAAAGATATGTTCGAAACTGATATCAAACAAACCCAAACTTAACATGAAAATTATGGTTTAAAAAAATTAAAAAAGAACACGTCCCGAATTAACGAGCGTGAAATGCATAGTACCAGTGTAATATAAATCACTAAGGTAGCAAGGAGAAAGATTGGCATCGGCATATGCGTTCGGTACTCACTCACCTTCTCCTTATTTTTCTCGAACTCTGCGATCTCCTTGTCCGTCTCCTCCGAGGTCTCCAATTTCTCCTCGCCGCCTTTACCGCTGCTCACCTTCTCGTCCTTCACGACTTGCTGGTGCTCCTGCTCCACCTCTTCCTCTTCCACCACCTCTTCCTCCTCCACCTCCTCGGCCTCGCTGGTCGAGAGGTGCGACCCCAAGTCGAAGGTCAGGATGTCGTCTACGGGCCTCTCCGACGTCAGGCTGATCGTGTCTGCGGGGAAGGGCGGCATCGGCTTGTAGGGCGGTATCGAGGGTCTCCTGTTGTTCGGCGGGCGACGCCTGTTCCCCCAAGGGGAACCGGTCGCCGGACGGTAGAAAGCTGGACGCGGTTTCTGGGGGTGCGAGTGGTCGGAGAGAGGGATGGGGCGGGCGGGGGAGATGTTGTGGGGGCCATCGAAGGGGTACGGGGTGGGTAGGCGCGTCGTGGTCAACGGCGGCGGCATCGGGCCTGAGAAGGAGAAAACTTAAGGGTTGAGTGAATTCCTACCTAAACGACCGAAGATTGTCTAGCTTCTCAAAGTTGGCCATGGCAATTTAAACCAGAGGAAAACACCAAGTCTTAACCAACTGCTTAAAGCAGTTGGTTAAGACATGGTGTTTTCCATTGGTTTCAATTGCTACTTAAAATCCAATATCACTATACCAACTAATGTTTGATCCATAACGTTGCCCAATCATTCGCTATTACTTTCCCAAGACACATAATCTTGAAAGTCACTACACGGTTTCATCCCTTTGTCATATTATTGTATCATGTTTGCCGCAATGTTTTCAAGACTCACTAGTTAATGGAAATTACTATAAGGCTATAAATTTTGAGTTTTCCAAAGATTTACCAGAATGGAACCAAGACTCACTAATTAATGGAAATCAGTATAAGGTTACAAATTTTGGGGTTAGCATTGTCCGAAAGTATGGTAGAAGTACTTCAAGCTCTACTGGAAATCGGATATCACTATACCAATTAATGTATCATCCATAACGTTGCCCAAGCATTCGCTATTACTTTCCCAAGACACATAATTTTGAAAGTCACTATACGGTTTGATCCCTTTCTCATAATATTGCCCAATGTTTTCCGGAATGTTTCCAAGACTCACTAGTTAATGGATATCACTATAAGGCTATAAATTTTGAGTTTTCCAAAGATTTACCGGAATCGAACCAAGACTCACTAATTAATGGAAATCAGTATAAGGTTACAAATTTTAGGGTTAGCATTGTCCGAAAGTATGGTAGAAGTACTTCAAGCTCTACTGGAAATTGGATATCCCTGTACTAACTAATGTTTCAACAATAACGTTGCCTAACCATTCGCTATTACTTTCCCAAGACACATAAATCTTGAAAGTCACTATACGGTTTGATCCCTTTCTCATAATATTGTCCAATGTTTGCCGAAATGGTTCCAAGACTCACTAGTTAATGGAAATCATTATAAGGCTATAAATTTTAAGTTGTCCAAAGATTTACCGGAATGGACCCAAGACTCAATAATTAATGGAAATCACTATAAGGCTATGAATTTTGGGGTTAGCGTTGTCCGAAAGTATGGTAAAAGTACTTCAAGCTCTACTGGAAATTGGATATCACTATACCAACTAATGTTTCATTCATAACGTTGCCCAAGCATTCGCTATTACTTTCCCAAGACACATAATCTTGTGAGTCACTATACGGTTTGATCCCTTTCTCATAATATTGACCAATGTTTGCCGGAATGTTTCCAAGACTCACTAGTTAATGAAAATCACTATAAGGCTATAAATTTTGAGTTGTCCAAAGATTTACCGAAATGGAACCAAGATTCACTAATTAATGGAAATCACTATAATGCTATAAATTTTGGCGTTAGCATAGTCCGAAAGTATGGTAGAAGTACTTCAAGCTCTACTTAAAATCGGATATCACTATACCAACTAATGTTTGATCCATAAAGTTGCCCAAGCATTCGCTATTACTTTCCCAAGACACATAAATCTTGAAAGTCACTATACGGTTTGATCCCTTTCTTATAATATTGACCAATGTTTGCCGGAATGTTTCCAAGACTCACTAGTTAATGGAAACCACTGTAAGGCTATAAATTTTAAGTTGTCCAAAGATTTACCGGAATGGAACCAAGACTCACTAATTAATGGAAATCACTATAAGGCTATAAATTTTGAGGTTAGCCTTGTCCGAAAATATGGTAGAAGTACTTCAAGCTCTACTTGAAATCGGATATCACTATACCAACTAATGTTTCATCCATAACGTTGCCCAAGCATTCGCTATTACTTTCCCAAGACACATAATATTGAATGTCACTATACGGTTTGATCCCTCTCTCATAATATTGTCCAATGTTTGCCGGAATGTTTCCAAGACTCACTAGTTAATGGATATCACTATAAGGCTATAAATTTTGAGTTTTCCAAAGATTTACCGGAATCGAACCAAGACTCACTAATTAATGGAAATCACTATAAGGCTATAAATTTTGGGGTTAGCATTGTCCAAAAGTATGGTAGAAGTACTTCAAGCTCTACTCGAAATCGAATATCACTATACCAACTAATGTTTCATCCACATTTTGTCACTTTTAACGTTCGTTTGACTGGATCAGGTATCTTGTTACCAACTGTGCACTAATTTCTTTTTGTTTGTTAAATGTGACTGATATGTCATTTCAATTTATCATACCTAAGGGTGGTGGCGGTAGAGGGGCGGGTACATCGAAATCCGGCGGCAGGGCCGGCACGTCGGTGATCTTTGGTGGTCCCCTGTTGTTTATCCTGGACGATAATGGTCTGATGGGTCTGCCTCCCATGGGAGGGACCGTGTTCGCCTGAACGTTGACGTTACCTAAAAAACAAACGTTTTGTGATACAATAATCGAATTAATCAATCTTAAAGAAATTGAATTTAAAGATTCCGTTTCTGTACTAAAAGATTAGTATCCCTAGAAAAAACTAGAAAAATGTGAGATGAAAGGCAAAGGCCGATTGGATTATAATGTTGTCTTTCCCGCCACATTGTGCCCATAATTTGCAACCACTAGATGTTGGCGTTAATGGACTTTTTAAAACATATTGTGCTCAAGCTCCCAAGCAATACAACGTCTATTTATGAGATACCTGGAATTGTAAATCATACATGGTCTCTAGCAACGACCCCAAATAACATAATGAACACATTTAAACTAGATAGCAGATATATTTACGGATGAAGATGTTGCTCCGTCTTTCGTAATTGACTGATCTGTGCCCAACACTAATGTTTCATTATTGGAATTGGGTCGAAATGAGGACCCACAGCTCCAAGAAATAGCAGACCCTGAACAGCTTCAGGTAGCGAACCACGTCCAGCAACAATAGGATCAACGACCCACAAACCTCAACCAGGATGCTCGAACATTGCTGATTTGCCAAATAATATTGTCATTCAAGCCACATCTACCACATCTACCCCTGAAGCCTGAAGCCACCAAAACCCTTACCAAAAGCACCACCAAGATCATCATCAAAAACGCCTGAAAAGAAAGCTTTAACTGAAGAAAAAAGCACGAAGAGGAAAGAGCAGTAATAAAAAAAAGGAGAAGAAAATTGAAAAAAGAGTCGGATAGAAAAAGGCAACCGGGTAAAGACAAGCTAAATTGTAAAGTGACACGTAAATCTGCAAATGGTAAAGAGCATGCGAAACGGAAAGTTCTGCAATAAGATGATAATGGAAGTGATAATGAAGAAGACAGCATGGAATGGTATTGTTTAATATGTTGCGACTCATATTCACAACCAAGAGAACAATGATACAAGATACATAAATTATCCATAACCTCACAAAAAAATTTAACCTTCTAGAAAGTTACGCAAAACATAGTCGAGCACTCCCGAGTGCAACGTGTCTGTTTTTTAGTTTATTTATAAACCCCTTCCCTTTACTCCTTTAGAGGAAATGGACTTCTGTGGAAAGTTATAAAAGATAAAACTTGACACTATCCCACATCGCTTACCGTTTAAAAGTTTGACTATCCCACTGATGATGTCCTGTATGTCCGGATTCGCTTGTCTCCCCTGCTGTCCCCGTTGGGGATAAGAGTGGGAAGCAGTACTCGCCTGAGGGGCCGTCGTCGCACTCGGCCTGATTTCCTGAGGCTCCTGCAACGCCCTCGCGTGCGGAGCCCCCCTCGCTTCCCCCGACGAGAGGGGCGTGTGCCTTAGGGTGTCTGAGGGGCGGTCCCTGTCCTGAAAACGTAAAAATGGGAAAATAAACTTAATTTTTTTGGTACGATCTGTAAATTACACCAGTATAATTTTAATAGTGCGTTTCTGAAAGCTTCATAATTTTCCAAAATATAACCTTAAATATATTCTGAAAATAGGCGGGAATATTATGTATTGGAGATGGGCTATAATAATAAATAATCACATAAGAATACATATTATTCAAAAGTGGGTAAGAGTTATTTGAAATACGGAGATTATAATGTGATATTGTGACTCCCGCGGTCCGAGTTCAATTACCTAATTAATTTAAGTAAATCTACTAAATTTAATAATTTAAATTTTATTTGAAATTCAATTTTAAAATTTAAATATAATTTAATACATTTAGTAGTTAATTAACTTTATTTGAGAAAGTATTTGACATTGAAATATGCAAATATACTTAAACTGTCCAGTGCTAAATGTACTTTTAAAATCCATTAAATATCATTTGACTTATGGGAATTAAAATGTGACTGTTACTATTTCTGGATTAACAAGTCTTTAACCTTTTCATAAATGAAAATCTTTAAAAATAGGCGACGAATCCTTTAAAATATCGACATTAGAATATGACTAATAACTACCGGTTGCTGTAACAGCAACATATGATTTTCCCGGCTTTAATTTAATAAAAAAGTTTAGAAAATAATTACTTATATAAATAATAAATAAAAAAATTAATTAAATAATCAATAATAAGATGTGAATGATAAATGTAATGCAAATGATAATGTATCGTATAGATATGAATATTGGTTAACAGGACACTTTACATCTCTCCCGACTGCATTTTAATAACTCACTGTTTTTAGAAACGTCAATAGCGCTTATCAATTAATTTTATTTTCAAAAATAATTGAATCCAAGTTACAAGACATCTTTAATGAACAAGCGTATTGAATAGCGTCTTGTAAACATATTAGTAATGTCGGGCCTCTCCTACTCTAATTTAATTAAATCATTTTTATATTTTATTTATTTGTTATTTATTATTATTATTATTATTATTATTATTATTATATTTATTATTACTATTATATTAAAAATTAAATTTGGACAACTGGGCAGTTCCCTGACCTCTCGTTGTTAAAAATTAGTAAAGAATCTTTGGAGTTAAGAAAGTTAGAATGTGACTTTGCTTTTTCCTCGAGATACCTACAAGTTATGTCTCAAATGTAAATACTAATTTTATTTTCAAAACTAATTAATACTTAATGATAAAAAAATCGTTAAATTTTCATATCCTAATTGATTTGAATATCGATGCAAATTAGTTTGATGTGTGAATATCGGACTGTAATTAATAAAGGATGGTTGCTCTAAATCCGACATATTTCGCCTGTATCTAATTTACTAATTCCATTTTATTTTAAATTTTCGAAGATATCTAAAATTCTCTAAGCTATCAGTAGATTTATGGACAAATAAGGGTCGTTTGAGTTACAGGATTTAGATTGTGGCTTAGGATTGTTAAATATGTCGTTGCTTACTTGACTCCATTGTATCTAATGAACTAATTTTATTTTTTAAATTATCGACATCAAAGGATAAAGAAGCCATCTTTGATTTTTCCACAACCGAAAGTAAATAAATTATTTAAGTATTGTCAGGATGTGTGTATTGGAATGTAAGTATTAACTAAGGTAGCTTTAATTTAATGAATAAATTTGTTCTTAAGAATCAATCAACCACTCAAATCATTTATAATTTTATATAAAATTTATAATCCTATAAATAATTTTTATATTTTTTATAATTGGAAACAAACTAAAGAACTACCGAGATTCACTTGACTTACGAGTTGTAATATGTCGGTTAAGTGACTCTCTCTGAATAAAGAAGTGTTTTCTAGGCTCTAACGTAATAACTCAATTACATTTTGAAAATTAATTGACACTGAGTGATGAGAAGATCTTCGAGGTTTCTACGAATGGAAACCCTTTAAAAACTGATGACAAATTGTTTGAGATAAATGTGAAGATTATAATGGGACTAATAGGTTATGGTTGCTCTGCGATTTACATTGTCTCTAGTTTAATATATGATTTTATTCCAACAAGTTATTAATCCTGAGAGATGGAAACTCATCAGGTTTTCCATTGCTCATTGTAATTTAAAAATCATCAGAGAATCCTTTCAGTTACGGCCAGATTTGTTACGATATTTAGGATAACCATTCTTTCTTTTGAAATGTACGTAGCATTACGATATGAACCACTTTTTAGCCTTCAATAGTGAAGACTAATCCATTGAAGATCATTTGAAATTCAGTAATTACAACTAATTGACCAATTAGTGTTGATTGAACTAACCGCGACTTGTCTGGTCTCTTCGTGCACTAATTCAATAAGTAAATTTTATTCAGAAATGTAATTAACGTGGAGAGGTGAATATTTCTTTATTGTTCCCTTCGTTAAAAATAATTAAAAGATCGGTTAATTATCTTTTGGATTATGAGAATTTTAATGTAACAGTTACAGGGATACCACAAGAATCTAGAATAATCAACAAATTTATATTTTCAAAAGTAGTTGACATTAAGAATACGCTCGAAAGTACGTTGGAAACGCAAGGGGGCAAGGATCAAACATGTGTACTCACTGAGCCTAATAAGCATCATCAGAATTTGTTGTAGAATGTGTAGAAAACCTATTGTGTATTGTATATTGTATCTAGAAAATTGTGTTAATCGGTTTAAGGCGTTTGAGCCCTTAGTGTTGACTTGGCCTGTCAGTTAAGGCCATTAGTTGCGACTACCTGTTTTCTGTAGTATTGAGTTAACGTATTAACATTTATTACGCTAAAGGTAAAGTGTCGAGATGGCCTGTACCGTTTTATTGGAACAGGTATAACAATAAAGGGTGTCCCGTAAGTACATGCCAAACTAGCAGCAGTGTGTAGAAAAGATAAAAAAAACACTAATATTTTATTGAATTTGACTTTTTGTATTAATAATACTGTTTTGTAAACTATCAACAATCATAGTTATTTCTATAGCTCTTTAGTTAAGTCTTGGTAGGTAATCATTGCTTATAGAAACGATGATGATCTGCATCGGAAATGCTTCAATACTCATTTCAACAATTTAATTTCTATTATATTCCTGTTCCTATGCTTGTCACATTTAACTACATTTAACTACGCATAACTATTCTTTCTTACGCTCAGTAACTAATAAAGTAACACTAAATAAAGTTTACTTCTAATAAGACGTATTGCAAAAAGTGTTGTAATAGATTACTATATAGGGTGTCCCACAAGCACACGGCAAATTGTCGGTAGTGTACCTACAGGTAAAGTAAAAAAAAAAACATTAATTAAAAAAATTACTGCTGTCCTTCAATTTTGACCTATAGTCATCCATTTTAAAGTCGTTTTTGGTAATATTTTCTATATTTACTCTTAATGATATTTAGTGTGGATGTATAACGTACCTACGCGTCCCTTTTATTCAGCATATTTGCAGTCTTCATCGAAAGTCAGGCACGGACCAAGCCCTTGTGGTCAGAAATTTGAAATATCTACAGTATTGACAGTTACGGTACGCAAGACGCCACAATGTTTCATACAATTTACTAACAAAAAGGTGGTTTTGTTTGAATTCGATGAAATTGGCGGTTTTGGAGGAAATTTTAATTGCTTAGCAGCCACGTCTTCGCCATTTCTTAGAACTTCCCTCGGCAATGTGATACCTACAGATATTTTTTAATTAATTGTTTCATCAGGCAAATTAAGCCAGTTTTGTGAAAATGCCTTAAAATCACTTGAAAATACTGTAGATGTGATAAGATCTTCCCCATCTGCGCCAATTGTTGTATTGTATGAGGTGAAAAATGTTAAATAATTATTTTTAAAAAACTTTTGGAAATTACTGAAGTTCTTTACACCTTTTTATTCTCAAAATTTGTTTTCGTTGTAATACTTTTAAAAGGCACTCCAGGACCATTTCTAATAATGTGACAGTAATGAGTTATTCTTCTTAATCTCAGTCTTCTGAGTTGTGGTTCATGTCATTATGGCCCATGTACAAATTAAGGATGTAGAAAGTAAAGATATGGTATCTATGTGAACAGCTAATGGAAGAAATTAGTGCAGGTGAAGAAAGAGAGGCAAGAGTAGAGCCAGAGGTGGAAGAGCAAGAGGAAGAAACGGAGGAAGCAATAGAACAAGAGGAAGGAATGGACCAAGAAGAGGTTTACGTTGTCGACCAGGAATATGTTATTCTTCTTTATCGTCGTTCTCTCATTACTGAGAATCGTGATCACTGACAACTTGTGACGTTATTTCACTTCATTGACTTCGGTCCCGAGCTATGTTTACAGAAACGCAGAACGAACTACCGGTGGCCTTTTGGATCTGATCAGTCCATCTGGTTGGTGAGCGCCCTCTAGACCTTCGACCTTCTGTGTTTCCCAAACTATCAGCCTATCCAGGTTGTTTTCATCTTTTCGCACGATGTGTCCAAAAAACCTTAATATGGTCGCCAGGCAGGTAGAAGAGAGTCTGTTGCGGATGTTCAGTTTTCTAAGGATTGACTCGTTCGTCCTGTGCGCTGTCCACGGAATTCGAAGCATGCGTCTCCAGCACCACATCTCGAAGGCATCAATTCTTTTTCTGTCTGCTGCTTTAATTGTCCACGTTTCAGCTCCATATCGGAAAATCACGGAAAAAAAGATCACCGATTGAACCAGTTTCATTTTAGTGTTATTCGTAATAGATCTGTCTTTCCAAATCTTGGATAGTCGACTCATTGCACTTTTAGCTAGTCCTATTCTCCTTCGGATATCACTTTCACTTGAACCCGTGTTACTAATATATGAGCCCAGGTACAAGATGTGGTCAACGATTTGAAATCTTTTTAGAGCATCTGTCAATTGCAGAGTGTTGGAACGATCGACTATCATAATTTTAGTTTCCTCCGCGTTTATCATAAGGCCACAGTTGTTGCTCTCTGTCTCCACTCTGTTTAGGAGATCCAACATTTCCTCTTCTGACGCAGCTATTAATGTTGTGTCGTCTGCATATCTCAGATTTGTAATCCTTTTACCCGCAATTGAGATTCCTCCATGCCATTCATCCAATGCCTTTCTCATAATATATTCTCCATAGATGTTAAAGAGAACTGGAGAGAGGATGCATCCCTGACGAACTCCCCTGCAGGTCTTGAATGGGAGCGAGTGCTGGTTCTTTATTCTCACCTTGGCCATGCTGCTGTCGTAAAGGTTTCTTATGAGTACAATTAGATGTTCAGGCACTCCCATCTCTCGAAGAACTCTCCACAGCATTTTCCAGTTAACACAGTCAAAGGCCTTTTGGTAGTCCAAAAAGCAGATGACCATTGGGATATTGAATTCTCTGCCTTTCTCTATGAGTTGTCGTAGATTAAGCACCTGTTCTCTGATGCCTTTGCCCTTCACGAACCCTGCCTGTTCCTGGGGAATCTGTCGATCCAGATAAGTCTCCAAACGTCGCTTTATAATACGAAGTAGAATCTTACTCGGATGTGATATCAAAGAAATAGTACGGCAGTTGCTACACTTTGTGGTTGCACCATTTTTATGAAGTGGAATGAATATAGAGGTTGACCAGTCTGGGCCAGAGACCATGCTTCCATATTATATTACATAGATCGGTTAAGATTTTAATGCCCTGTTGATCCAAATTCTGTAATAGTTCTCCCCTTATATCGTCACAGCCTGGTGATTTACCTCTTTTCAAATGTGCTATTGCTTCCTCCACCTCTGCGTGAATGATGTCAGGTTCCTGCGTTATTTCATTTATATTGATAATTCTATCGTCTCCATCTAGGGTCTGCTGTTCTTTGAAAAGTTTTGTGCAATATTTCTGCCAAACATTTAATATTGCTTCGGTGTCCCCAACGACAGTGCCATGTTCAGTTTGAATAGCATAATTGCGTGGTTTGAATTCTCATGCGAGAAGTTTGACCTTCTGAAACAAATCGTTGGTTTCATTTCGATGCGAGTGTGATTCTATCTCTTGACATATGTTGGATATGTACTTTTCTTTGTCTTTACGACATCTCTTCTGAATATCTTTAAATAGGGCGCTATAGATCGTTTCATCGAGAGGGCCTATTTTTAGTTGTTTCCTCTGTTCTATAACTTGCCATGTCTCGTCACTGATCCATGGTTTGCGATCATTCACATTTCCTGGTCGACAACATTGGCTAGCAATTTTCAGGAGACCTTCCCTAAGACTTATCCACGATTCTTCGGCGTCATCGTTGCATTTTATATTTTCTAACACTGGTTAAATACTCTCCCTGAAAGTATCTAATTGTCCTGTTGTTAACCTCTTCTGTCTGGTCGAGGGTCTACGAATATTCTTAAATCTAAGTCTGAAATCCATTATCAGCACTTGATGGTCACTGCCACAGTCCGCACCTGGAAAAGTTTTAGCATTACTCACAGAAGTTTTCCATCTTGGGTTGATTAAGATAAAATCTATTTGATTCCTATATCTGTCACCAGGCGACTTCCACGTGTAAAGTCTGCATGGATGATGTTTGAAATACGTGTTCATTATGGAGAGTCTCCTTTGCAAGCAGAAATCCATCAGCTTTTCTTTCATTCCTCTCACCCAGTCCAAATCCTCCGACGACCTGTCTCATGTGGTGGTCCATGTTCGTGGCACCTATTTTGGAGTTAAAATCTCCCAATACGATTGTAATATCTTTGTTGGGAATATTGTCAAGCTCAGTATCTAGAGCCTTGTAAAAATATTCTAGTATGTTCTCTTCATCTGCCGTGGAGGTTGGGGCGTAGACCTGAATTATGTGTAGAATGCATGTTTGACTTTGGAAACGGAGGTGAATAATCCTGTCATTGACTGCATCATAACCACAGACAAAATTCTGCAATTTCTTGGGTACTATTATCGCGACACCGTTAATGATTTCCTCTGCATGGCCTGAGAAATAAATATTATTGCCTGAAATACTCTGGAAGTGACCCTTTCCTTTCCAGTGAGATTCACTGATTCCGAGGATATCAATGTTATGGGCTGCCATCTCCTTTTCGATTATTTGGAGCTTCCCTGGTTGTTGTATTAGTCCTCTTACATTCCAAGTAGCTATTCTCTTGGGTTTTCGGAGTCAGATTTTGACTCTATGTGTTCACTTACAAATCAGTTCCGGAGATCCGAATGAGGAACTATTTACACTCCGGACTTGTTTTGAGTTGAAAGTTGCCATGATTCTCTTGGGAATGAAACATTTTTATATCCGAAGGTGGTTTCCCCTTGCCTTCCTTCGATCTGTTACAGGGATTTAGTCCTGTTTGATGATGGTTACGGTTATACCGCCAATGTTCGGTCGCAAGAGCCTCGTTCGTTATCTAGCAGGGTGCACCGGGTGACCAAAGATCACCACTCTAGCAGGTGAGGTTGACATTTGGGTAGTTTCGATGTTCTGATGTTTAGCACTACCCCTTACACCAGGAATATATTATATCCGACTCAAATGTGATGGGATGGTGATTAACTGACAAATAACTTTTCATGTATGTTCAATTGTTCATACATTTTTCAATAATAAATACTGTTTTCTAAAACTTTGTAACTATAAATTATTGCGAAAAGTTTTAATACTTTGCCGAGGACCATTGCGAAGGATTGTTTGAAATTGTCAGAAAATTAAGATTCCCCTTGGGTAACACCCCGAGACTTGGAGATTTCACTACATGGAAAAAGTGATTTTCGCAAGTTTCGGATAAATTTTTTAACCCCATTCTTATGTAATTATTCCCAGGATTCGGTCATCCCATAAAGGTACCTCAAGGGCTTATTTCTAAGGAAAATGATCACATTTACAACCCCAAGAGTCGTTAAGGAATCGATGATTCCCATGTTTATAGACCTAAACATTGAGATCAGTGTATTTTCAGACCCCTCATCCCAGAATTTGATAATGAAGTGCCGTATTTTCAGATTCTCGAAATTGTGAATTTTTGAAATCCCGTGTTTGCAAAAAATATTAGTGTAGCGAAAAAATCATAAGGACCACCTTTGTAGGTAATGAACTGCTCTTCATTTTTTGTGTAAGCAAAAATGCCCTAAGGGTCATATTTCGGTAGATGTCGTCGAAAAACGGATTTTCGAGAACTCTAGAGCCATTTTCCCGCCCCTCCAGTAATTTTCTGTCCCTGACATTTTCGAAGGTAAATGTACCCATGAATACCTGCAAATTAAAGAAAAAATTGCCGGACCAACCTGATGCCAGGTTCTGAGTTTTCCGGCCCTTATTTATTGGACTACTAGATGACATCATTTTAGTCCTGCTGTCCACAATTTGCATGCTGTTTTTGTACAAGCTCGATCAGATAGATGTTGGGCTTCATTAAAATCCAAAGGCGAAAGAAGGATCAGAGTAGTTCTCTCACGAAAAATGTAACCAATGATCCAAGCGGTAAATCCCGCTTGGTTTCCCGTTCACCTTTTTCAATAACTCCCTTACCGTTTTCGACGGCTGTATGCCGTACCTCCCGGACAACTCGACGTCGTTGTCCTCGAGGGTCTCGTCGACGTTCTTGAACACCAGGTAATCGTCGGTCGCCGTTATCGTCGACAGGATCGGATCCGGGACGGCGGACCTTTCCGCTCTCGGCTTCGATAAAGTGGCGGTCTCTCTAGTATGCCGATCCTCGCCAGATCTCGAGATCTCGTGAGGAGCGTACGTTCTCTCCTGCGACAGGTTCTCGACGAGCCATTCTTCCGAAGCGGAATTGGGCGAGATGAACGAGTAGGGGTCGTCTTCGCCGGCTGAAACAGGAATGTCGCTCTATGAAACGTGAAGTTGGGAGAAATGTTTTGGGTCTCGTAGGAATAGGGTCAATTCTGAACTACTCCGGCGGATGGAGAATAGAGGTGTTTTGGGAGGATTTTCACAAATTACAGCGTCATTTGTTGTCGCCCTGAATAATTTCAGGTTTTCATAGAGTGCGTTTCAGTAATTCCAAATGATTCTAGTCACATACCTAGAAGCCGATGTAGCTGGCTTCACTCGGAGATTGACCTAACCTAACCCCTTTTATCCACCCCTCAGGAGGTGTGCCTGAGTGCCCAATTTATAACCATACCAAGTTTCTAATTCCTCCTGTTTTTATAACTATATTACATAAACTTCACCCCCTTTTCCACCCCATCTCGGTAAGTTAAATTTGGGATTTTTAGAAAGCTAACTTTCTTCATGCGAGGTTCTTCTACTGCTAAAACACAAGGGTGGATACGCAAAATTTCCGACCGTCAGATGACCGTAATATATATATTGTAACGAAATAGCCTGCCATAAAGATAAGCGCCCCTCGGAATGAGTCTCTTCAAAGAAATTCCTAAAGAGATAGATTCGGGGAACTGGTGGAATTCTCGGAAAGCCGTAGAGTATTCGAGCACCATAAAGAAGGTTCGCGAAAGGACCGGAAACGCCTCGACCATTCTGGAATTCCGATGCGGTTAAATAAATAGCAGACGGAGAGCGATAAAAAGTCAGTCGCCGGTAGACTGGTCGACGGATGTCGGCCAGGCCGGCCGTAATAATAAACAGTGGTCTATATAAACTAGATTAAGTGTGTAATATAAATTAATTAATTAGTAATAGTAAGTCAGATAAGATAAATTAGATTAAGTGTTAGTAGATAAGTGCTAAGTGTAAGTGTACAAATAAATTAGAGTGTAAGTGGCTAAAATAAATTAAGTAAGACAACTGGTGTCGTGTAGTAATTCTCGCGTAGGTAAAAACGTTACAATAAAATATACCTATGGTGAAGGTATTTATCTTCATTACAGCCAGGTTTACAGGTTTGAGAAGTAAGATTGGTAAAATTCTAATGCGGCTAAAATATTTGTTTTTAGTAACAGACTAGCCTTAAGTAACAGTTTTATCAAGCCAAAGTTTGGTTTTGTCCATTATTCTAATGCTTATTCACATACCATCTAAAGAATATTAGCTATATATTCTATAGTATATTGGTAACTGATACATCCATAAGCACGTTTTCAGTAAAAAACACAAACATGTCCAGGAAAAACTATTCTTATTACTATTCTATCTATTTCTACTACTATATATTCCCTGCGCTGTTAAACTGCAACTAGAGGCAAAGCTTGTATCTATTAATTATAAATTTTAGTACACTATGTAAGTAGTAGGTACTATTTGTACTTATAAATATATTTTATTACTAAATTATTGCACAATTTTTAAATTAGTATTCAGGTATTTAATGAATAAAAACCATTTTACAATAAAACTATTTACCAACTACATAATTTATTTCTTTACCATATAGTATTAATAGTCTAATCCTAATGTATGTTATACAAGGTTAAATAGAGTTAATTTTCGGATATCAATGGGACAATTCAGAAATTGCTAACTAAATGAAGAATTTTTTCTTTGATTTTATAGAATTTTCAGGTGCGGGGCACTGTTTTATGGTTCTATGTAAATTCATCGCAATCAATTCATTCCTGCTACAACAATTAGTTGCACCACACTTGATCACTCTATAACATCCTATATGTAGTCAGTTTAATATATGGTTCCTTACAACTTTATTATTCATAAACAGTAGAAGATATATGGGATCCAGTACTAATAAACACAATTAGATTTTGTAAGGCAATATTCTGGGCGATTCCTTGTGATTAGTTGGTCCATGATTCATTGATCAGATGTGTAATAGCCAAAAGAAGAAAGTATTAAAGATTTTTGCTGTTTGCATTGGAAAAATATATTGCAAAATATTCAACTTCCAAATGTTTGGGCTATGTTTAATGTATAATATATATACTTTGCGACGTTCTTGCCACAGAGGTCAACACTGGCTATAGTTTTATGTTGGCATTATGTTTAGCACTGTATTTAAATTGGCATTATGTTTTGGAACAAAAATGTAAATGGCGAATGTTTTGAGAACGAGTTGCGTTGTCGTTTTTTTTGTATTTTCAATTTTAGATATATTTTCTTATTCGATTTCTTATTTTATATTGTAAATTATTAAACTGTATTCTAACTGTATATCACATTACAAATTGAATTTATAGACTGAAATAATAATACTAAGATATACTTCAAGTAAAACGTTGGCGAGTCATTCGTTTACATAAATTATTCATAACCTCACAATAATTTTTAACCTTCCTTCTATAAAGCTACGCTCAGTATTATCATTATCAGTATTAGACCCGAGCGGTCAATTGTTAGTATTATATTTATTATTATTATTATAATTATAGTTGTTAGTGTTATAAAAGTATCTAATGTAGTTTCGGAGTTAATAAAAAATCAATTTTCAAAAAAAAAAATGAATCATCATGAGTATCAATCATAAATCGAAAAATAAGCAATGCTTATTTATAAATATGACCTTTGAATTTGTTTTGTATTTCGTAAAAAATATCATTTACAAATTGTTTAATGCATATACCTTTTATTTGAAACATTTTTATCTAAAATTACCCTAAAGGGCACTTCCTTAAATGCATCGGTTTGTAAAGTAGTATTGTTCAATCTAACTGATACAACTCTATCAGGTAAAGTTGTTTTACTTATTCCATTCGATGATAGGAGTCTTATTTTGAAGTATTTAGTTTGCAATAATTCAAGGTCATTATTTAATCTATTAATAATAATAAGTAGCTGTATATACATGACATTTTCGTCCAATTTCTTTCCATATTTTAGGTAAAGCAATATTATTATTTCTTGTTTTTTTTCCAATTTTTTGTAGCTCTAACTTAATAAAAGTCACTGAGGAATATTCAACGATTAGAAAACTTTCGAGAATAACTCACCAGCAAAAAATATCTGTTGTATAAGTGTTACATATTAGAAACAAAAATGTAGTATTACGAAATAAGGAACTTTCGATAACAATAAGTGTGCAAAGAGGCTCGTTAAAATAATCGTCGTTAAGATAAGCATTATTAAGTGTCGAGATGATTAACTGTGTAATTCTCCGTAGGGCCCACTTACTATTCAGATGCGGAACGATGCGGGCGCGAAAAATTATTCGAAACTCGAGTGGCTTGTAATTGTGATTGTGAAAGTGAATTTTGCGAATGAAACGCCTCCCACCACTGACGTCTACGCTCTCGGACTTCCTAAAGGCTCTTAGATATAATTTTGGAAGCACATAAATCTTTTCCAAATTATTGATTCTGTGTGGTATTTAAATTTACACTGGAACGTCAGTTCAAAGCTTTGATTGTTAGGGTTAATTTTTGATCACTTAAAGGAGTCGTAGATTGTTGATGTCTTTTGGATAGCGACGAAATAGAAGACGTGCCTCCAGGATCTACACATGCGAGGAGAGATGAGATTTGAACTTTGGGAATCCTTGGGTAAGTGGTAAGTATCCAGCCAAAGAAATATTTACAAGTTACATTCAAATATTATTAATTCCTATCATTATTAGTGAATCTTATAAATTTAACACTGGTAACCAAATAATTGTGCCTTTCCATTGTATTGTTTATAAGAATTATAAGATTATGTGGTTAGTCTGAGTTTGTGGTGTCTGTTACATTCAGAGATTGTTAAATTTGTTTCAATATCACATGATAAGGTAAAATTTACTTAGAACAATTGGAAATGATGAGATGTTTATAATTCAAATACAAAAAAGGAAGAAATGTATTTGTTATCTGACTATATAATCTTTGTCACTTTATACCGGAAATGTTGTTATTTTGTAATTTTAAACTTGTCTATTTTACAAAAATGAGTCGTTTCAATGTTCATTCTTCAATTCGGCTTATCCCCTTTACAGAAAATGATCATCGGAGAGCGCCTTCGCACACAACCGAGATGGAAGAAATTTTTAAGGGTCTTAAGGTATAATGAATCCAAATTTTCTTTTCATTTCAACTCTAATACACTTTCTTCTTTATTTTCAGGTAGGTGTACATTTTCTTATGGACGCGCCTTTACTGTTAAATCATCGTTTGAAGTTTCGAAGCTAGTCTGGCCATTGCCGGACATGGTTTCCATTGGAAAAATCGGAAAAGTTTTCGTGGATCGTGGTGCTTTTAGTGCTGTGCTAGTGAGTGTTATATTTATTGGTTTTCTGGTAAGTACGTATGTTATACATAAATATTTTTTTATTTTCAGTAACAATAATTCCTTCTTTTTTATAGGTATCTAAATCTTTTTTCATGTGAGAAAGGTATTTTGTCCTTTTTTTAATATCAAAAAATTTTACCCTAACAAAAGTTTGTAGAATGATTGTTCAGTCTGACTGATACATTTCCATTAAATAAAATTATTTTTATTTGTTCAAATTCGATGATTAGATTCTTATTTCGAAGTATGGACATTGAAATTTGTTATTGTTATAGTGCAGAAGTAAATTTATTTATCGTTTCGATAAAGTTAGTTATATTCAAAAACATTTTTCAGAAACCTTTTTCATCTAATAGATAATCAAAAGAAATATTTACTGATAAGAGAAAATTTTAATATCAAATACTAAATCTATTTTATAAAACGGTGATAGTGTTGCCATGAATATTATGTCCGGCCATATGAGAAAGTCTTACGATGTTACACATCGCCATTTTATTATTTTAAAGCGAAATTTTCAATAAATTCTAAAATGGTTGCAGAAATAAAAAAATTGCACTTTTTAGATCTCCCTATCCACATAAAAAGGCGTAGAGATGACTGCTCCAACTATAGGTGTATATCTGTTACCAGCACTAGAGCCGTCTGTATGGGAAAGTTCTCCAAAGTCTCTTAGAAGAAGAATACGGACATCAAGAAATCGAAGAACAGGCAGGTTTTCGAGCAGGGCGCTCTTGCATTGACCATATTTTTAGCCTTACCCAACTTAACGAAAAGAAAGTCGCAAGAAATAGAGAGATATATCTTATATTTGTGGACCTTACAAAAGCGTATGATACTGTCCCAGTGCAAAAACTGTGGCAAGTAATCGAAAGATCTCGAATAAATAATATCCTAATAACCATGGGCGCCCGCAGGATTTTGTCCCGGGGGGGGCCAAATTTTTGTTCATAAAAAAATGCAGAAATCGGTAGGCATCTAATATAGCAAAAATGGCACAATAATTCCTACAAAAGAAAAAGTGCATGTTTCGATCTTGATCTCCTCAGCGGTCATACAAAAAATTATACGAACAATGCCGAACATCCTTTTTTAAAGATTTGGAAAAAAGGTCAGTTCATAATTAAACCAAATATAACTTTAACATACATTACTTTTACTTTACCTATACAGCCAGCAAATATATACATATATGTATATGTACAGTAGCAATAATTTAACAAACATTACTTTGTTAATATTTTCCTATTTAATTTTTTAAGTTATATATCGCTTGTTTCATGCCGAATTTGGGATTTTTTTAGATGTAGCCCAAAATGAAGAAAAATGTTCCTTTTGGGTCCCCGAAACTCCTAAATTTTTAGGGCCCCAAGTGGAATAGAACTCAAATTATGGACAATCGAAAATTGAAATTTTGAAAAAATTGAAGCAAATTGTTGCTTTTGTTGATGTTTTTGAAGGTCCACAACGGTTGAAAACAACGCCGAAGCAACCTTACACAACAATTGTCCTGAAAATTTAAATTTTCAACACAAATCTTGAAATTTGGGGCCAGCCCTTAGGTCTGGCGAACTTCTGTTTGGGCTCAAAAGTTTTGTATCAGATCCAGCTACGCTCCTGATTTTTTTGGTCAGGAACGCTGAATACGTTTTTTTTTTTGGCGGCCTGACGAATAATGGCGCCCAGACCTACCAACAGTGAACCGTGCTGGATGAACTTTATTTTAGCAGTTTCCAAAAGCTTAAAGCAGTGCAAACAACTTTTGCTTAAAACTTTTTTCATAAAAATTTTACAAGTTATGGATGATTGAAAATTTTTGGTTTTGGAGCACAACCTGAAAATTTTAATTTTCAATTGTCCATAACTTGAGTTCTATTCCACTTGGGGCCTTAAAAATTTAGGGGGAGTTTCGGGGGCCCAAAAGGACCGTTTTCCTTCATTTTGGGCCACATCTAAAAAAAATCCCAAATTCGGCATGGAACGAGTGATATAGGTACCTATATATTTTTTAATTATTTATTGTTTGGTATAAAGCATAGGTGGGCAGGTATACCTACTAATACATAGTTAATGGCAAAACAATATGTCGTAGATAAATTTTACTAGACGGTTGTAGAACCGGGCGCATACACTTTCATCCGCCCGCATAACTTAACTATAAAATTTGAAGGAACTCTTACCTGAAAATGTACAGTTTCGTCCGCTGCTTAATATCGGGAATGGGTCGACACATTTTCGTCTGATTATCGAGAACCACTGATGAGATTACGAAATATATTAAAATTGTTGCAAATGGTGAAATAATAAGGAAATAAAAAAAAATAAAGTTTCGAACGCAAGGGGGCAAGGATCAAACATGTACTCACTGAGACACTGAGCCTAATTAATAGGCATCATCAGAATTTGCTGTAGAATGTGAAATTTGTATTGTAATTGCGTGGAATGGGTTTTCCAAATTAGGGTTAAGAGACTACCTGTATTACCATCGGACGAAAGTGTATAGTTGAAAATTAAGACGCCGAACGAAAGTGTATTACAAAATTTATTCAAAAAGGGATTACGGACGAAACTGTATTTACCAAAAGAACCATCTTTAAATAAAAATTGCAGCTTCCTTATAGATCGGTAAAAGTTTGTATGCTTAATTACATTTTCTAAAGATATGTTACTGTTTAAGTATAATTCTGCCAGATACCCCTTCCAGCTCTTAGATTCCTCCTTAAAATTATCTATATTATAGAGTTCTTCGATTCTTCTAATATATGCATCTTCCAAATTACAGGAAAGTCCGGAAATATTTTTATGGAGAATAACATCTAGCATCTTTATTTTCTTCAGAAAATCTGTTTTCTAAAGATTAAATCAGCGAATCCAAATAAGGAATAAAAATACTTATGCGATAGTTAGTTTCTGGCAAAGAATTGTCATAATTTCTCGTTTGAGCAGTACCTGCACCTAGAAAAAAATTATCTGCACGCGAAATTTTACATATAAAATTTCTCTGTCTTGGCCAACACCGCAAATTTAGTTTGGGTGGACAAACGGGAATATTTAATGATAATTAGTCTGTCTACTTGGACTAATTGCTACCTATACCTGTAGGGAATGTGTATTTTGAGATTATATTTACCTTTCTCTCGCATTAAAAGAGGTTTTGTTATTTATTAGATTAGATTTAAAATTGAAATATTGATTTTCCCAGGGGGGGCCATGGCCCCCCCTGGCACCCCCCTGCGGGCGCCCATGCTAATAACAGCGATAAGGCAACTTTACGACCAATCAACCTCCAAGGTTAAGCTGAACAGTGAATTATCGGACAGCTTTCCAGTTACCAAAGGTCTGAGACAGGGCTGCTGCTTGTCCCCCACCTTATTTAAGATATACCTCAATGAAGTCGTAAGAAAATGGAGAAGAGCATGCAGCGGAATGGGCATACCCAAAAATGAAAGTACAACCATATATACTTTACATTTCGCCGATGATCAAGTGGTCGTCGCACAAGATAAAGAGTACTTGGAATTCATGACAAGAAGGCTGTTTAAAGAATATGAGGAATGGGGACTCTCGGTCAATCGATCAAAAACAAAATACCTGTGTATTGGAAACGACAGAGATGATCTACACCCAGAAGAAGACGAAACAGTAGGGGCGTGCACGGAATACCTGTACCTAGGAACAAAGATTGACAGTGGGGGCCGTACAGAGAAAGAGATAGAAGAGAGAATTATAAAAGGAAAGAGAGTGATAGGATGCCTAAACTCCATCCTTTGGTCAAAGTGCATCTCCCGAGAACGAAAACACCTCCTATACAACTCCATATTTGAAAGTATAGTTCTCTATGGCTGTGAAACTTGGCAACTTACGGCAAATTTAGAGCGACGACTGCTTTCCCTAGAGATGGACTTCTGGCGTAGAGCAGCAGGAAAATCAAGAATTGAAAGAGTAACGAACGAAAAAATTAGAGAAATTATGAACACCCAAACAAATATTATAGAAGAAATCCAACGAAGACAGTTGGTGTGGTACGGACACGTTGAACGGATGGATGACACACGAATCCCCAAGCAAATCCTCAAATGGACACCAACAGAAAGAAGAAAAAAGGGAAGACCTAAGGCGACATGGATGGGAGGAATACAAAAGGCCATGTCGGAACGTAACCTTCAACCAGGAGATTGGGACGACAGAAGAGAATGGAAGCGGGGAACCGGAAGGCGCAGGACGCTATAGGACCGGACACATATATATATATATATATATATATATATATATATAATGTAAATATCGCAATTTTTAATTAAGCAATACACCCACCTTAAGTAAAATTTCAAAATAAACAAGAAGTAATTAGTCATATTTTTTCGTCCGAGCCTTCGTTTTCAAGCTAGGCTTGATTTCTGGACAGAAAATGAGTGATTTTGCAGTTTTCATTTATGTAAATAAACTTCCCGTCACTTTTCGCACGCAGCTTATAGATATTCTGATTCTACACATTTTTTTTAACCAATTTCAAAGATAATCTGGTTTACATCAAGCAACATCCACACCAATATCTAAGCCGACTGGACTATATTGGCATATGCATTTGCATATTTAGCGCATTCTCACCAATTACCGCATATTTTATCTAAAATCTAGTGATGATGATGCATATTTTCGCTATATTTACAATATTTTGGGGTAGGGGTTGGATTTACATGTAACATTTATTGCAGAATATGAATATTTTACAAATTGTATATCTTAATGAATGGCGGATTTCTTAGGAAAGATAGGTAGCATGTTAAAATTTCTGACCGTTCTAATAAATATATTTTAATTATGGAGAAAGCGCATGAAAGCTTATATTATATGCTCTTATATATGCTCAGCCAGTTTTGTTAAAATCGAATAGTGGAAAAAAAAATAAAAAAATTTTGAAACTTTTTTCGATTTTTCTGGATTGCAAATTATTGTGCAAAATCTAATAAACCGATCCAAACGAAATTTACATTTAATACATTTACATTTATAAATTTAAGATTTTCTACTTGTGATATGGAAGTCCTAACTACATTTTAAAGTGCCTAAAATAATAAATTAAGAAAAAACACTTTTTTGGCATTTTTTTTGTTTATTACTATTCTGCAAAACCGCTAATAAATTTTAGAATTTATAACCTATGCCATATTATGTAAAAAGCGATTCTGCAACTTTTTTCTCTCTTCAACTTTCTTCTAAATTCAATAATAAAAAAAAGTAAGAAGCAAAACAAGTCGGGAAAAAACGCGTTTTTTCATTTTTTTTTTAATTGTTGCATTTTTGTCTCTAATATTGTATTGTGCTGGACTATTCGAAAGATTCAGAAGGTCTCTAGGGAATTGCATATTTGTAAAATATAAGTGAAGTGAATAATTCTGCATTCATAGTAGCTAAGTAGAGTAAATGATACGAAGTTAACAATTCCAAATTTCATTTACATCTCCGAATATCTTAATTCCTACTACGAAAGTGATTCACTGTTATTCGATCTTCGTATAAAATATGGTAAACGTGGTGAAATTCCGCCAATCGTCGTCGGACACACCTCAAAATTCATGTAGGCAAGTCGTACGTGAATAACGGTCCTAACGGTACGTACCGACGGAAACGGAGGAAATCGATCTCCGAGAGGATCGATCCCGAAATCGACGCTTCTGCCACTCGGAAAACCCCATCGTTTCGCCATCAAAAGTGAAACTCGCGTACTTGTGTCAAAACGTAATAAAACGAATTCGCGACGCACGCTCGTCTCACTTTCTCTTTAATAACAATAACGCTCGATGACTCACTCCACTTCCACCTTAGAAAACAGGATGTTATACGATAATTGAAAGGATAACGTCGTCGTGCAGATTGAGGCGAGAGACTATGAAAATCGTCTTATTTCTGGGAGTAGGTTAATATCAAAGTCGTAAGCAATTTCATATGAGACGATCATACAGATTTAATGTCACGACTAATATAAATAAGTCCTACGATTGTTACATTTACATGTCGAGTAGATATTCATTATATTGTAACGCGAAATGTAAACATCGGTGTGAAGCGTGCTCCTTATCTGACGCAGCCGGCGCGTTTCAAAGGGGACCATAAAAACTCTTCTCGAATAATCGGTAACGTCCAATGAAAGAATAATGCGGTAGGTTCTCGAAAAGACATTGTTAGGGATATATAATTACGAGCCGGCGGTCGAAGGATGGTAGACCTAAATTAACGCGTTAAGTGTTTAACATAAATTAATTAGTTAAGGAATAAACTAAATAAATTAGGTAGTATTAAGAACTGTATAAATAAATTAGAATAACCGTTACAATATGATAGGATTTTTATGGAATAATGTTCGCAGTTTTTCAATGTTACATTTACAAAAAAAAAAAATATTGCTGAAAATAGTTCAGGACCGTAACAGGCCTAATATCTCAACTATTATGCAGATTTTCGAGCGACTTGTAAATTACAAGATACAAATATTTTCCAAAAATCGTTTAAAAAAAAGTTATAATGACACTTTCGGTCCTACTAACCAATTTGCAGTTTAAACATTGCAAAACTTTCATAGCTTTGGTAATTCTCATCTATTTTAATTTAATCAATCAATCAATATAACTAATATACCGAGACGAGAGTCCTCAAAAATTGCTCAGACAGAAAATCTCTAAAAGTTTGGACATTCCAGTTTCGTGAAATAGGCAAGAAATTGCTGGCTACTTCCCTATGACGTCAGGGTGTAATTATATTTATAGCAGCTGGTCTGTGCACTTATTGAATAAAGACAGGACAAGATATGAATATATACCTACATAATATCCAATCTAATATCTAAATAGGTATCTAATCCAGAGAGTAAACGTTAATGAAACTTGTGGTGATAACGTGGTACTAAATTGTGGTATTAAAATAAATGGCAATCAAATACAAAGAGTGGATAGTACTAAGTATTTAGGTATTTTCTATGATTAAGGAGACACATACTTCACATCTTTTGAAGAAATTAAGATATGTGTCTTGTGCACTTACTAGATTAAAATATATTTTACTAAATTCCAGCTAAAATCTATATGTTATGGCTTATTCCAAAGTACAGCGACTTATGGTACTATCGCATGGGGAGCTGCCAACGAAACTAATAAAGTTGCAATATAAAATAGTAAAAGTGATATTCTTCTTCAATAACGATACTATAGACATCAGACAATCATATCATTATTTATGGAATCTGTTTTACGTCAATATGACTTTTTAAAAAACATATATAGTAACTCTCCATCTACAACAAGACAAGTACAACGACCGAAGGTTGTCCAGCTTCTCTAAGTTGGCCATGGTAATTTAACCAAAGGAAAACACCAAGTCTTAACCAACTGCTTTATTTAAAGATGAGCGACCGGTTTCGGCTTCATTGAAGCCATCCTCAGGCGCGCACTACATGAATGAGGAGCATTAGAAAACAGTTTAAATTTTTTAAATACTTTAATGAAGCAGTTGGTTGAGACTTGGTGTTTTCCTTTGGTTAAAAAAGACAAGTACAATTGGCACTGCCTAGACTTAGTAAGGAGATAGGGAAGAATAACTATATGTTTATTTCTATAAAATTATTCAACTCACTGCCACCTCATCTAAAATTACTGGAAAACGAAACAAAAATTATTAAAGACAAGCTAAAACCAGAGTTAATCCAAACTTTCAACACTCAGATGAAAATAAATCACATATTAATGCCTGAAAGATAACTTAAATATGCTTAATAAGTCTAAATTTTATTCTATTATCGCATGTGTATAATAAAGTTTATGCAACACATGACAGTTATGACTGTCATTATTAATGTCATTTTAGACAAGTAAACTATCAAATAACACAAATAACTAGAGGCCGATTACTTAGAAAAGAAACACCGTCATAAGTGCGCAGAGACGAATTTTAGTTTGTTTACCGGGGTTGTCTAGCAACCATAACGTCACCGCTTGACCTTCATGCTCGTTTAATAATTCGGTTTGTGGAAGTGGCGTAGCGTAATTATTTTGGAGTGTACTTTTCCGTTTTATTTGGTGGTACTATTAATGTGGCGATTTTGGATTGTGTAAACCTTGATTTAAATAAGAACGTACAGAACTATTAAAGGTATGGTATAGCCCCCAGTATATTTATTTGAATTTATTAGATCCCTAACCTTTAATTCAATCATACGCCAGTGATGCAGGTAAAGAGAGATAGCTGTATAGTGTGACGTATACCTGCGCGAAGTTGATGACGGTGTTTCTTCTCTAAGTAACAGACCTTCTAGTTCATATTTAAAGTAGTGTTCTATTTATTTATTTATTTATTGCCCGTGGCAACCAAACAAACAACTTACTTTAACCAAAATGTAAAAAAGTCACTGTCAAGTCATTCTGACGTTTATAGGGTACTGAGACGCAAGTAGCTTTGTTTTGATCACAAAGCTTACTAATTATTATCTCATAAAAAACGATTTCTTCAACCTGTTGGATAAAACATTGTATGCCACTCGCGTGTTATGTTTCCTAAGTCACTTGAGAATATATATCACTCGACCTGATAAATCTTCTCGCGTAACTTATTTTCAACATAACACACTAGTACCATAAATAACTATTAATAACTTTAGTCTCTCTTCTCTAATTTTACGCTTATTTTTTTTTCAAAATCCGCTTCAATATTATTTTCTAAACTTTGAACATTTATTCTATTATCGCATCTGTATAATAAAGTTTAATAACTTTAGTCTCTCTTCTCTAATTTTACACTTGTAATTTTTCGGTTTTCGAAAATTTTCTCAAAATCCGCCTGAAGATTAGTTTTTAAATTTTTAAAATTGATTCTACCATCGAATATTTATAGTAATAAACTATGAGAAAGTCATCCAATGCACATATAACTCTTTCTTAATTGCTATAGTTTACCACTTACCACTGTCGATGGTTCTAAAACCGTCGAAGGTTTCAACCATTTTCTTCAAACGATGGACACTATTCTGAATTTTCAGGAAAAGTTGTCTAAAATAGATATTAAACATAATTGTATGACATATCTATAATATCTTGTTGCAAGTTTAAATATACAAGTTTTTTCTCAAATGTTTTAAAAATAGTGTAGATTGCACCCAGTTCAGTCGATTGGTTTGAAATCCAAACATTACAAATTGCGCATGTATATAAAGTTGGCGGACCACCCTCACAGGCCGGCAAAACAAAATAGTAGAGATTTTGTGTCTTTTTTGTAGCTTTTTTGTAGCGAGAAAACCAATTTTGTAGCTTTTGAATTGCCGGAGCTACAAAAGGTGGGCTAACTTAATATTAAGTTAGCGGCCACCGCTATAACTCATACACGGAATGTAATAGGATGCTCCGGTTTGCGCAGGAATTTGTGTCTTAAAAAGTACTTGAAAGTCAATGGGCCAAAAAAAAAATTTGGCCAAATTTGGCCAATTTTGGACAAAACTGACAAGATGTTCAATCATCACTGGCGGTTCAATTTCATGATATAGTTGGATCTTAAAAATCATTTGACATTGAAAACCTTCTGTTAATTGGCCGAAAAAGCGGGCAAAAATTGCCAGAAATGGCCAAAAATCCGAAAATTACTTATTTCTGCCAAAACATGGTAAACCCTGTATATACGTCGACAGGTCGAACATGTGGTACACAGAGAGCTCAGAAAAGCTAGCAGGGGGTCAATAAAAAATACCCAGAAATGGCCAAAAATTCTAAAATGACTTATTTCGGCCAAAACGTGCTAAATCTGTACTGAATATACCTGAATTGTTCGAAAATGCGGGCCATGGGAATTCCAGTAACAATGTGGAGCATTTAGATGACTCTGTCAGACACTAAAAGTCACTTTGCTCAGCGGCCTGTGGAGCTACAAAATCTAAAATGACTTATTTCGGCCAAAACGTGATAATTCCTGTATATACTTCGACAGTTGTAAAATGTGGGCACAGGAATTTTCAGACACACTGTCTAAGGATCCAATGGATCCTTCTAGCAACTGGAATTCACCTGAAAATGCGGGCCTGTGGAGCTACAAATTCGAATATTAGTAATTTCGGCCAAAACGTGATAAATCCTGTATATACTTCTACAGTTCGAAAATGTGGGCCAAGGAATTTTCAGACACACTGTCTAAAGATTCAATAGATCCTTCTAGCCACCGGAATTCACCTGAAACTGCGGGCCTGTGGAGCTACAAATTCGAATATTAGTAATTTCGGCCAAAACGTGATAAATCCTGTATATACTTCTATAGTTCGAAAATGTGGGCCAAGGAATTTTCAGACACACTGTCTAAGGATCCAATAGATCCTTCTAGTCACCGGAATTCACCTGAAACTGCGGGCCTGTGGAGCTACAAATTCGAATATTAGTAATTTCGGCCAAAACGTGATAAATCCTGTATATACTTCTACAGTTCGAAAATGTGGGACAAGGAATTTTCAGACACACTGTCTAAAGATCCAATAGATCCTTCTAGCCACCGGAATTCACCTGAAACTGCGGGCCTGTGGAGCTACAAATTCGAATATTAGTAATTTCGGCCAAAACGTGATAAATCCTGTATATACTTCAACAGTTCGAAAATGTGGTCCCCGGAATTTTCGGACACCCTGTCTAAGGATCCAATGGATCCTTCTAGCAATTGGAATTCAACTGAAACTGCGGGCCTGTGGAGCTACAAATTCGAATATTAGTAATTTCGGCCAAAACGTGATAAATCCTGTATATACTTCTATAGTTCGAAAATGTGGGCCAAGGAATTTTCAGACACAATGTCTAAAGATCCAATAGATCCTTCTAGCCACCGGAATTCACCTGAAACTGCGGGCCTGTGGAGCTACAAATTCGAATATTAGTAATTTCGGCCAAAACGTGATAAATCCTGTATATACTTCTATAGTTCGAAAATGTGGGCCAAGGAATTTTCAGACACACTGTCTAAGGATCCAATAGATCCTTCTAGTCACCGGAATTCACCTGAAACTGCGGGCCTGTGGAGCTACAAATTCGAATATTAGTAATTTCGGCCAAAACGTGATAAATCCTGTATATACTTCTACAGTTCGAAAATGTGGTCCCCGGAATTTTCGGACACCCTGTCTAAGGATCCAATGGATCCTTCTAGAAATTGGAATTCAACTGAAACTGCGGGCCTGTGGAGCTACAAATTCGAATATTAGTAATTTCGGCCAAAACGTGATAAATCCTGTATATACTTCTATAGTTCGAAAATGTGGGCCAAGGAATTTTCAGACACAATGTCTAAAGATCCAATAGATCCTTCTAGCCACCGGAATTCACCTGAAACTGCGGGCCTGTGGAGCTACAAATTCGAATATTAGTAATTTCGGCCAAAACGTGATAAATCCTGTATATACTTCTATAGTTCGAAAATGTGGGCCAAGGAATTTTCAGACACAATGTCTAAAGATCCAATAGATCCTTCTAGCCACCGGAATTCACCTGAAACTGCGGGCCTGTGGAGCTACAAATTCGAATATTAGTAATTTCGGCCAAACTTCTACAGTTCGAAAATGTGGGCCAAGGAATTTTCAGACACACTGTCTAAAGATCCAATAGATCCTCCTAGCCACCGGAATTCACCTGAAACTGCGGGCCTGTGGAGCTACAAATTCGAATATTAGTAATTTCGGCCAAACTTCTACAGTTCGAAAATGTGGGCCAAGGAATTTTCAGACACACTGTCTAAAGATCCAATAGATCCTCCTAGCCACCGGAATTCACCTGAAACTGCGGGCCTGTGGAGCTACAAATTCGAATATTAGTAATTTCGGCCAAAACGTGATAAATCCTGTATATACTTCTATAGTTCGAAAATGTGGGCCAAGGAATTTTCAGACACACTGTCTAAGGATCCAATAGATCCTTCTAGTCACCGGAATTCACCTGAAACTGCGGGCCTGTGGAGCTACAAATTCGAATATTAGTAATTTCGGCCAAAACGTGATAAATCCTGTATATACTTCTACAGTTCGAAAATGTGGGCCAAGGAATTTTCAGACACACTGTCTAAAGATTCAATAGATCCTTCTAGCCACCGGAATTCACCTGAAACTGCGGGCCTGTGGAGCTACAAATTCGAATATTAGTAATTTCGGCCAAAACGTGATAAATCCTGTATATACTTCTACAGTTCGAAAATGTGGGCCAAGGAATTTTCAGACACACTGTCTAAAGATTCAATAGATCCTTCTAGCCACCGGAATTCACCTGAAACTGCGGGCCTGTGGAGCTACAAATTCGAATATTAGTAATTTCGGCCAAAACGTGATAAATCCTGTATATACTTCTATAGTTCGAAAATGTGGGCCAAGGAATTTTCAGACACACTGTCTAAGGATCCAATAGATCCTTCTAGTCACCGGAATTCACCTGAAACTGCGGGCCTGTGGAGCTACAAATTCGAATATTAGTAATTTCGGCCAAAACGTGATAAATCCTGTATATACTTCTACAGTTCGAAAATGTGGGCCAAGGAATTTTCAGACACACTGTCTAAAGATTCAATAGATCCTTCTAGCCACCGGAATTCACCTGAAACTGCGGGCCTGTGGAGCTACAAATTCGAATATTAGTAATTTCGGCCAAAACGTGATAAATCCTGTATATTATTCTACAGTTCGAAAATGTGGGCCAAGGAATTTTCAGACACACTGTCTAAAGATTCAATAGATCCTTCTAGCCACCGGAATTCACCTGAAACTGCGGGCCTGTGGAGCTACAAATTCGAATATTAGTAATTTCGGCCAAAACGTGATAAATCCTGTATATACTTCTACAGTTCGAAAATGTGGGCCAAGGAATTTTCAGACACACTGTCTAAAGATTCAATAGATCCTTCTAGCCACCGGAATTCACCTGAAACTGCGGGCCTGTGGAGCTACAAATTCGAATATTAGTAATTTCGGCCAAAACGTGATAAATCCTGTATATACTTCTATAGTTCGAAAATGTGGGCCAAGGAATTTTCAGACACACTGTCTAAGGATCCAATAGATCCTTCTAGTCACCGGAATTCACCTGAAACTGCGGGCCTGTGGAGCTACAAATTCGAATATTAGTAATTTCGGCCAAAACGTGATAAATCCTGTATATACTTCTACAGTTCGAAAATGTGGGCCAAGGAATTTTCAGACACACTGTCTAAAGATTCAATAGATCCTTCTAGCCACCGGAATTCACCTGAAACTGCGGGCCTGTGGAGCTACAAATTCGAATATTAGTAATTTCGGCCAAAACGTGATAAATCCTGTATATACTTCTATAGTTCGAAAATGTGGGCCAAGGAATTTTCAGACACACTGTCTAAGGATCCAATAGATCCTTCTAGTCACCGGAATTCACCTGAAACTGCGGGCCTGTGGAGCTACAAATTCGAATATTAGTAATTTCGGCCAAAACGTGATAAATCCTGTATATACTTCTACAGTTCGAAAATGTGGGACAAGGAATTTTCAGACACACTGTCTAAAGATCCAATAGATCCTTCTAGCCACCGGAATTCACCTGAAACTGCGGGCCTGTGGAGCTACAAATTCGAATATTAGTAATTTCGGCCAAAACGTGATAAATCCTGTATATACTTCAACAGTTCGAAAATGTGGTCCCCGGAATTTTCGGACACCCTGTCTAAGGATCCAATGGATCCTTCTAGCAATTGGAATTCAACTGAAACTGCGGGCCTGTGGAGCTACAAATTCGAATATTAGTAATTTCGGCCAAAACGTGATAAATCCTGTATATACTTCTATAGTTCGAAAATGTGGGCCAAGGAATTTTCAGACACAATGTCTAAAGATCCAATAGATCCTTCTAGCCACCGGAATTCACCTGAAACTGCGGGCCTGTGGAGCTACAAATTCGAATATTAGTAATTTCGGCCAAAACGTGATAAATCCTGTATATACTTCTATAGTTCGAAAATGTGGGCCAAGGAATTTTCAGACACACTGTCTAAGGATCCAATAGATCCTTCTAGTCACCGGAATTCACCTGAAACTGCGGGCCTGTGGAGCTACAAATTCGAATATTAGTAATTTCGGCCAAACTTCTACAGTTCGAAAATGTGGGCCAAGGAATTTTCAGACACACTGTCTAAAGATCCAATAGATCCTCCTAGCCACCGGAATTCACCTGAAACTGCGGGCCTGTGGAGCTACAAATTCGAATATTAGTAATTTCGGCCAAACTTCTACAGTTCGAAAATGTGGGCCAAGGAATTTTCAGACACACTGTCTAAAGATCCAATAGATCCTCCTAGCCACCGGAATTCACCTGAAACTGCGGGCCTGTGGAGCTACAAATTCGAATATTAGTAATTTCGGCCAAAACGTGATAAATCCTGTATATACTTCTATAGTTCGAAAATGTGGGCCAAGGAATTTTCAGACACACTGTCTAAGGATCCAATAGATCCTTCTAGTCACCGGAATTCACCTGAAACTGCGGGCCTGTGGAGCTACAAATTCGAATATTAGTAATTTCGGCCAAACTTCTACAGTTCGAAAATGTGGGCCAAGGAATTTTCAGACACACTGTCTAAAGATCCAATAGATCCTCCTAGCCACCGGAATTCACCTGAAACTGCGGGCCTGTGGAGCTACAAATTCGAATATTAGTAATTTCGGCCAAAACGTGATAAATCCTGTATATTATTCTACAGTTCGAAAATGTGGGCCAAGGAATTTTCAGACACACTGTCTAAAGATTCAATAGATCCTTCTAGCCACCGGAATTCACCTGAAACTGCGGGCCTGTGGAGCTACAAATTCGAATATTAGTAATTTCGGCCAAAACGTGATAAATCCTGTATATACTTCTACAGTTCGAAAATGTGGGCCAAGGAATTTTCAGACACACTGTCTAAAGATTCAATAGATCCTTCTAGCCACCGGAATTCACCTGAAACTGCGGGCCTGTGGAGCTACAAATTCGAATATTAGTAATTTCGGCCAAAACGTGATAAATCCTGTATATACTTCTATAGTTCGAAAATGTGGGCCAAGGAATTTTCAGACACACTGTCTAAGGATCCAATAGATCCTTCTAGTCACCGGAATTCACCTGAAACTGCGGGCCTGTGGAGCTACAAATTCGAATATTAGTAATTTCGGCCAAAACGTGATAAATCCTGTATATACTTCTACAGTTCGAAAATGTGGGCCAAGGAATTTTCAGACACACTGTCTAAAGATTCAATAGATCCTTCTAGCCACCGGAATTCACCTGAAACTGCGGGCCTGTGGAGCTACAAATTCGAATATTAGTAATTTCGGCCAAAACGTGATAAATCCTGTATATACTTCTATAGTTCGAAAATGTGGGCCAAGGAATTTTCAGACACACTGTCTAAGGATCCAATAGATCCTTCTAGTCACCGGAATTCACCTGAAACTGCGGGCCTGTGGAGCTACAAATTCGAATATTAGTAATTTCGGCCAAAACGTGATAAATCCTGTATATACTTCTACAGTTCGAAAATGTGGGACAAGGAATTTTCAGACACACTGTCTAAAGATCCAATAGATCCTTCTAGCCACCGGAATTCACCTGAAACTGCGGGCCTGTGGAGCTACAAATTCGAATATTAGTAATTTCGGCCAAAACGTGATAAATCCTGTATATACTTCAACAGTTCGAAAATGTGGTCCCCGGAATTTTCGGACACCCTGTCTAAGGATCCAATGGATCCTTCTAGCAATTGGAATTCAACTGAAACTGCGGGCCTGTGGAGCTACAAATTCGAATATTAGTAATTTCGGCCAAAACGTGATAAATCCTGTATATACTTCTATAGTTCGAAAATGTGGGCCAAGGAATTTTCAGACACAATGTCTAAAGATCCAATAGATCCTTCTAGCCACCGGAATTCACCTGAAACTGCGGGCCTGTGGAGCTACAAATTCGAATATTAGTAATTTCGGCCAAAACGTGATAAATCCTGTATATACTTCTATAGTTCGAAAATGTGGGCCAAGGAATTTTCAGACACACTGTCTAAGGATCCAATAGATCCTTCTAGTCACCGGAATTCACCTGAAACTGCGGGCCTGTGGAGCTACAAATTCGAATATTAGTAATTTCGGCCAAACTTCTACAGTTCGAAAATGTGGGCCAAGGAATTTTCAGACACACTGTCTAAAGATCCAATAGATCCTCCTAGCCACCGGAATTCACCTGAAACTGCGGGCCTGTGGAGCTACAAATTCGAATATTAGTAATTTCGGCCAAACTTCTACAGTTCGAAAATGTGGGCCAAGGAATTTTCAGACACACTGTCTAAAGATCCAATAGATCCTCCTAGCCACCGGAATTCACCTGAAACTGCGGGCCTGTGGAGCTACAAATTCGAATATTAGTAATTTCGGCCAAAACGTGATAAATCCTGTATATACTTCTATAGTTCGAAAATGTGGGCCAAGGAATTTTCAGACACACTGTCTAAGGATCCAATAGATCCTTCTAGTCACCGGAATTCACCTGAAACTGCGGGCCTGTGGAGCTACAAATTCGAATATTAGTAATTTCGGCCAAACTTCTACAGTTCGAAAATGTGGGCCAAGGAATTTTCAGACACACTGTCTAAAGATCCAATAGATCCTCCTAGCCACCGGAATTCACCTGAAACTGCGGGCCTGTGGAGCTACAAATTCGAATATTAGTAATTTCGGCCAAAACGTGATAAATCCTGTATATACTTCTACAGTTCGAAAATGTGGGCCAAGTAATTTTCAGACACACTGTCTAAAGATTCAATAGATCCTTCTAGCCACCGGAATTCACCTGAAACTGCGGGCCTGTGGAGCTACAAATTCGAATATTAGTAATTTCGGCCAAAACGTGATAAATCCTGTATATACTTCTATAGTTCGAAAATGTGGGCCAAGGAATTTTCAGACACACTGTCTAAGGATCCAATAGATCCTTCTAGTCACCGGAATTCACCTGAAACTGCGGGCCTGTGGAGCTACAAATTCGAATATTAGTAATTTCGGCCAAAACGTGATAAATCCTGTATATACTTCTACAGTTCGAAAATGTGGGACAAGGAATTTTCAGACACACTGTCTAAAGATCCAATAGATCCTTCTAGCCACCGGAATTCACCTGAAACTGCGGGCCTGTGGAGCTACAAATTCGAATATTAGTAATTTCGGCCAAAACGTGATAAATCCTGTATATACTTCAACAGTTCGAAAATGTGGTCCCCGGAATTTTCGGACACCCTGTCTAAGGATCCAATGGATCCTTCTAGCAATTGGAATTCAACTGAAACTGCGGGCCTGTGGAGCTACAAATTCGAATATTAGTAATTTCGGCCAAAACGTGATAAATCCTGTATATACTTCTATAGTTCGAAAATGTGGGCCAAGGAATTTTCAGACACAATGTCTAAAGATCCAATAGATCCTTCTAGCCACCGGAATTCACCTGAAACTGCGGGCCTGTGGAGCTACAAATTCGAATATTAGTAATTTCGGCCAAAACGTGATAAATCCTGTATATACTTCTATAGTTCGAAAATGTGGGCCAAGGAATTTTCAGACACACTGTCTAAGGATCCAATAGATCCTTCTAGTCACCGGAATTCACCTGAAACTGCGGGCCTGTGGAGCTACAAATTCGAATATTAGTAATTTCGGCCAAACTTCTACAGTTCGAAAATGTGGGCCAAGGAATTTTCAGACACACTGTCTAAAGATCCAATAGATCCTCCTAGCCACCGGAATTCACCTGAAACTGCGGGCCTGTGGAGCTACAAATTCGAATATTAGTAATTTCGGCCAAACTTCTACAGTTCGAAAATGTGGGCCAAGGAATTTTCAGACACACTGTCTAAAGATCCAATAGATCCTCCTAGCCACCGGAATTCACCTGAAACTGCGGGCCTGTGGAGCTACAAATTCGAATATTAGTAATTTCGGCCAAAACGTGATAAATCCTGTATATACTTCTATAGTTCGAAAATGTGGGCCAAGGAATTTTCAGACACACTGTCTAAGGATCCAATAGATCCTTCTAGTCACCGGAATTCACCTGAAACTGCGGGCCTGTGGAGCTACAAATTCGAATATTAGTAATTTCGGCCAAACTTCTACAGTTCGAAAATGTGGGCCAAGGAATTTTCAGACACACTGTCTAAAGATCCAATAGATCCTCCTAGCCACCGGAATTCACCTGAAACTGCGGGCCTGTGGAGTTACAAATTCGAATATTAGTAATTTCGGCCAAACTTCTACAGTTCGAAAATGTGGGCCAAGGAATTTTCAGACACACTGTCTAAAGATCCAATAGATCCTCCTAGCCACCGGAATTCACCTGAAACTGCGGGCCTGTGGAGCTACAAATTCGAATATTAGTAATTTCGGCCAAAACGTGATAAATCCTGTATATACTTCTATAGTTCGAAAATGTGGGCCAAGGAATTTTCAGACACACTGTCTAAGGATCCAATAGATCCTTCTAGTCACCGGAATTCACCTGAAACTGCGGGCCTGTGGAGCTACAAATTCGAATATTAGTAATTTCGGCCAAACTTCTACAGTTCGAAAATGTGGGCCAAGGAATTTTCAGACACACTGTCTAAAGATCCAATAGATCCTCCTAGCCACCGGAATTCACCTGAAACTGCGGGCCTGTGGAGCTACAAATTCGAATATTAGTAATTTCGGCCAAAACGTGATAAATCCTGTATATACTTCAACAGTTCGAAAATGTGGTCCCCGGAATTTTCGGACACCCTGTCTAAGGATCCAATGGATCCTTCTAGCAATTGGAATTCAACTGAAACTGCGGGCCTGTGGAGCTACAAATTCGAATATTAGTAATATCGGCCAAAACGTGATAAATCCTGTATATACTTCTATAGTTCGAAAATGTGGGCCAAGGAATTTTCAGACACACTGTCTAAGGATCCAATAGATCCTTCTAGCAACTGGAATTCACCTGAAACTGCGGGCCTGTGGAGCTACAAATTCTAAAATTAGTAATTTTGGGCCAAAACGTGATAAATCCTGTATATTATTCTACAGTTCGAAAATGTGGTCCCCGGAATTTTCGGACACCCTGTCTAAGGATCCAATGGATCCTTCTAGCCACCGGAATTCACCTGAAACTGCGGGCCTGTGGAGCTACAAATTCGAATATTAGTAATTTCGGCCAAAACGTGATAAATCCTGTATATACTTCAACAGTTCGAAAATGTGGTCCCCGGAATTTTCGGACACCCTGTCTAAGGATCCAATGGATCCTTCTAGCAATTGGAATTCAACTGAAACTGCGGGCCTGTGGAGCTACAAATTCGAATATTAGTAATTTCGGCCAAAACGTGATAAATCCTGTATATACTTCTATAGTTCGAAAATGTGGGCCAAGGAATTTTCAGACACAATGTCTAAAGATCCAATAGATCCTTCTAGCCACCGGAATTCACCTGAAACTGCGGGCCTGTGGAGCTACAAATTCGAATATTAGTAATTTCGGCCAAAACGTGATAAATCCTGTATATACTTCTATAGTTCGAAAATGTGGGCCAAGGAATTTTCAGACACAATGTCTAAAGATCCAATAGATCCTTCTAGCCACCGGAATTCACCTGAAACTGCGGGCCTGTGGAGCTACAAATTCGAATATTAGTAATTTCGGCCAAAACGTGATAAATCCTGTATATACTTCTATAGTTCGAAAATGTGGGCCAAGGAATTTTCAGACACAATGTCTAAAGATCCAATAGATCCTTCTAGCCACCGGAATTCACCTGAAACTGCGGGCCTGTGGAGCTACAAATTCGAATATTAGTAATTTCGGCCAAAACGTGATAAATCCTGTATATACTTCTATAGTTCGAAAATGTGGGCCAAGGAATTTTCAGACACACAGTCTAAGGATCCAATAGATCCTTCTAGCAACTGGAATTCACCTGAAACTGCGGGCCTGTGGAGCTACAAATTCTAAAATTAGTAATTTTGGGCCAAAACGTGATAAATCCTGTATATTATTCTACAGTTCGAAAATGTGGGCCAAGGAATTTTCAGACACAATGTCTAAAGATCCAATAGATCCTTCTAGCCACCGGAATTCACCTGAAACTGCGGGCCTGTGGAGCTACAAATTCGAATATTAGTAATTTCGGCCAAAACGTGATAAATCCTGTATATACTTCAACAGTTCGAAAATGTGGTCCCCGGAATTTTCGGACACCCTGTCTAAGGATCCAATGGATCCTTCTAGCAATTGGAATTCAACTGAAACTGCGGGCCTGTGGAGCTACAAATTCGAATATTAGTAATTTCGGCCAAAACGTGATAAATCCTGTATATACTTCTATAGTTCGAAAATGTGGGCCAAGGAATTTTCAGACACACTGTCTAAGGATCCAATAGATCCTTCTAGTCACCGGAATTCACCTGAAACTGCGGGCCTGTGGAGCTACAAATTCGAATATTAGTAATTTCGGCCAAAACGTGATAAATCCTGTATATACTTCAACAGTTCGAAAATGTGGTCCCCGGAATTTTCGGACACCCTGTCTAAGGATCCAATGGATCCTTCTAGCAATTGGAATTCAACTGAAACTGCGGGCCTGTGGAGCTACAAATTCGAATATTAGTAATTTCGGCCAAAACGTGATAAATCCTGTATATACTTCTATAGTTCGAAAATGTGGGCCAAGGAATTTTCAGACACACTGTCTAAGGATCCAATAGATCCTTCTAGCAACTGGAATTCACCTGAAACTGCGGGCCTGTGGAGCTACAAATTCTAAAATTAGTAATTTTGGGCCAAAACGTGATAAATCCTGTATATATTTCGACAGTTCGAATATGTGGTCCCCGGAATTTTCAGACACCCTGTCTAAGGATCCAATGGATCCTTCTAGCAACCGAAATTCACCTGAAACTGCTGGCCTGTGGAGCTACAAATTCGAATATTGGTAATTTCGGCCAAAACGTGATAAATCCTGTATATACTTCAACAGTTCGAAAATGTGGTCCCCGGAATTTTCGGACACCCTGTCTAAGGATCCAATGGATCCTTCTAGCAATTGGAATTCAACTGAAACTGCGGGCCTGTGGAGCTACAAATTCGAATATTAGTAATTTCGGCCAAAACGTGATAAATCCTGTATATACTTCTACAGTTCGAAAATGTGGGCCAAGGAATTTTCAGACACACTGTCTAAAGATCCAATAGATCCTTCTAGCCACCGGAATTCACCTGAAACTGCGGGCCTGTGGAGCTACAAATTCGAATATTAGTAATTTCGGCCAAAACGTGATAAATCCTGTATATACTTCAACAGTTCGAAAATGTGGTCCCCGGAATTTTCGGACACCCTGTCTAAGGATCCAATGGACCCTTCTAGCAATTGGAATTCACCTGAAACTGCGGGCCTGTGGAGCTACAAATTCGAATATTAGTAATTTCGGCCAAAACGTGATAAATCCTGAAGTATATACAGGATTTATCACGTCATGGCCGAAATTACTAATATTCGAATTTGTAGCTCCACAGGCCCGCAGTTTCAGGTGAATTCCGGTGGCTAGAAGGATCTATTGGATCTTTAGACATTGTGTCTTAAAATTCCTTGGCCCACATTTTCGAACTGTAGAAGTATATACAGGATTTATCACGTCATGGCCGAAATTACTAATATTCGAATTTGTAGCTCCACAGGCCCGCAGTTTCAGGTGAATTCCGGTGGCTAGGAGGATCTATTGGATCTTTAGACAGTGTGTCTTAAAATTCCTTGGCCCACATTTTCGAACTGTAGAAGTTTGGCCGAAATTACTAATATTCGAATTTGTAGCTCCACAGGCCCGCAGTTTCAGGTGAATTCCGGTGACTAGAAGGATCTATTGGATCTTTAGACATTGTGTCTGAAAATTCCTTGGCCCACATTTTCGAACTGTAGAATAATATACAGGATTTATCACGTTTTGGCCGAAATTACTAATATTCGAATTTGTAGCTCCACAGGCCAGCAGTTTCAGGTGAATTCCGGTGGCTAGAAGGATCTATTGGATCTTTAGACATTGTGTCTGAAAATTCCTTGGCCCACATTTTCGAACTGTAGAATAATATACAGGATTTATCACGTTTTGGCCGAAATTACTAATATTCGAATTTGTAGCTCCACAGGCCCGCAGTTTCAGGTGAATTCCGGTGGCTAGGAGGATCTATTGGATCTTTAGACAGTGTGTCTGAAAATTCCTTGGCCCACATTTTCGAACTGTAGAAGTTTGGCCGAAATTACTAATATTCGAATTTGTAGCTCCACAGGCCCGCAGTTTCAGGTGAATTCCGGTGACTAGAAGGATCTATTGGATCCTTAGACAGTGTGTCTGAAAATTCCTTGGCCCACATTTTCGAACTATAGAAGTATATACAGGATTTATCACGTTTTGGCCGAAATTACTAATATTCGAATTTGTAGCTCCACAGGCCCGCAGTTTCAGGTGAATTCCGGTGGCTAGAAGGATCTATTGGATCTTTAGACAGTGTGTCTGAAAATTCCTTGGCCCACATTTTCGAACTGTAGAAGTATATACAGGATTTATCACGTTTTGTCCGAAATTACTAATATTCGAATTTGTAGCTCCACAGGCCCGCAGTTTCAGGTGAATTCCGGTGGCTAGAAGGATCTATTGGATCTTTAGACAGTGTGTCTGAAAATTCCTGGGCCCACATTTTCGAACTGTAGAAGTATATACAGGATTTATCACGTTTTGGCCGAAATTACTAATATTCGAATTTGTAGCTCCACAGGCCCGCAGTTTCAGGTGAATTCCGGTGACTAGAAGGATCTATTGGATCCTTAGACAGTGTGTCTGAAAATTCCTTGGCCCACATTTTCGAACTATACAAGTATATACAGGATTTATCACGTTTTGGCCGAAATTACTAATATTCGAATTTGTAGCTCCACAGGCCCGCAGTTTCAGGTGAATTCCGGTGGCTAGAAGGATCTATTGGATCTTTAGACAGTGTGTCTGAAAATTCCTTGGCCCACATTTTCGAACTGTAGAAGTATATACAGGATTTATCACGTTTTGTCCGAAATTACTAATATTCGAATTTGTAGCTCCACAGGCCCGCAGTTTCAGGTGAATTCCGGTGGCTAGAAGGATCTATTGGATCTTTAGACAGTGTGTCTGAAAATTCCTGGGCCCACATTTTCGAACTGTAGAAGTATATACAGGATTTATCACGTTTTGGCCGAAATTACTAATATTCGAATTTGTAGCTCCACAGGCCCGCAGTTTCAGGTGAATTCCGGTGACTAGAAGGATCTATTGGATCCTTAGACAGTGTGTCTGAAAATTCCTTGGCCCACATTTTCGAACTATAGAAGTATATACAGGATTTATCACGTTTTGGCCGAAATTACTAATATTCGAATTTGTAGCTCCACAGGCCCGCAGTTTCAGGTGAATTCCGGTGGCTAGAAGGATCTATTGGATCTTTAGACAGTGTGTCTGAAAATTCCTTGGCCCACATTTTCGAACTGTAGAAGTATATACAGGATTTATCACGTTTTGTCCGAAATTACTAATATTCGAATTTGTAGCTCCACAGGCCCGCAGTTTCAGGTGAATTCCGGTGGCTAGAAGGATCTATTGGATCTTTAGACATTGTGTCTGAAAATTCCTTGGCCCACATTTTCGAACTGTAGAATAATATACAGGATTTATCACGTTTTGGCCGAAATTACTAATATTCGAATTTGTAGCTCCACAGGCCCGCAGTTTCAGGTGAATTCCGGTGGCTAGGAGGATCTATTGGATCTTTAGACAGTGTGTCTGAAAATTCCTTGGCCCACATTTTCGAACTGTAGAAGTTTGGCCGAAATTACTAATATTCGAATTTGTAGCTCCACAGGCCCGCAGTTTCAGGTGAATTCCGGTGACTAGAAGGATCTATTGGATCCTTAGACAGTGTGTCTGAAAATTCCTTGGCCCACATTTTCGAACTATAGAAGTATATACAGGATTTATCACGTTTTGGCCGAAATTACTAATATTCGAATTTGTAGCTCCACAGGCCCGCAGTTTCAGGTGAATTCCGGTGGCTAGAAGGATCTATTGGATCTTTAGACAGTGTGTCTGAAAATTCCTTGGCCCACATTTTCGAACTGTAGAAGTATATACAGGATTTATCACGTTTTGTCCGAAATTACTAATATTCGAATTTGTAGCTCCACAGGCCCGCAGTTTCAGGTGAATTCCGGTGGCTAGAAGGATCTATTGGATCTTTAGACAGTGTGTCTGAAAATTCCTGGGCCCACATTTTCGAACTGTAGAAGTATATACAGGATTTATCACGTTTTGGCCGAAATTACTAATATTAGAATTTGTAGCTCCACAGGCCCGCAGTTTCAGTTGAATTGCAGTAGCTAGAAGGATCCATTGGATCCTTAGACAGTGTGTCTGAAAATTCCTTGTCCCACATTTTCGAACTGTAGAAGTATATACAGGATATATCACGTTTTGGCCGAAATAAGTCATTTTAGATTTTGTAGCTCCACAGGCCGCTGAGCAAAGTGACTTTTAGTGTCTGACAGAGTCATCTAAATGCTCCACATTGTTACTGGAATTCCCATGGCCCGCATTTTCGAACAATTCAGGTATATTCAGTACAGATTTATCACGTTTTGGCCGAAATAAGTCATTTTAGAATTTTTGGCCATTTCTGGGTATTTTTTATTGACCCCCTGCTAGCTTTTCTGAGCTCTCTGTGTACCACATGTTCGACCTGTCGACGTATATACAGGGTTTACCATGTTTTGGCAGAAATAAGTAATTTTCGGATTTTTGGCCATTTCTGGCAATTTTTGCCCGCTTTTTCGGCCAATTAACAGAAGGTTTTCAATGTCAAATGATTTTTAAGATCCAACTATATCATGAAATTGAACCGCCAGTGATGATTGAACATCTTGTCAGTTTTGGCCAAAATTGGCCAAATTTGGCCAAATTTTTTTTTTGGCCCATTGACTTTCAAGTACTTTTTAAGACACAAATTCCTGCGCAAACCGGAGCATCCTATTACATTCCGTGTATGAGTTATAGCGGTGGCCGCTAACTTAATATTAAGTTAGCTCACCTTTTGTAGCTCCGGCTATTCAAAAGCTACAAAATTGGTTTTCTCGCTACAAAAAAGCTACAAAAAAGACACAAAATCTCTACTATTTTGTTTTGCCGGCCTGTGAGGGTGGTCCGCCAACTTTATATACATAAATTGCGCAATTACTCGTGGAATTTTTATCCAATTTCAGCCATTTTGTTGGAATAATGGTGACCGTTTTGAATTTTACATAAAATCTTCTCTGGAATGAATAAAAACATAATTCCTGTCATAAGTGATAGATACTTTATTATTACTCATTCATTGTGCAATTTTGACTAAATGTTTCGACACTAAATTCATACTGACACGATAACCGTTTTAAAATTATACCAATTTTTTTTCCAAGTAAATCATGATTCTGTTAATCAATAATTATAAATTTAAACATATCATACTATCATAATGTCTCATTTTAACTACTATTCACTCAAAACATTTTCCACAACAGTAAACGTTTTAAATTTTAGCAACTACGACCATAAGCTTCCTTAAATTTTTATTTCGAAAAATTTTATTACGATTGACAGTCTGAGGGCCTTATTGTACGTATTTCTTTTTTAGTCTTACGTCTTAAATTTTAACGCCATTTTACCCGCCATCTTTAGTAGTATCGAGAAATGTTAAACAGTCGATATTCTGTTATTTTGAGACATAAAAGTCAATCAGGGGCGGATGGGCCCACCGGGACACCGGGAGATTTCCCGGTGCGCCGGTCCCTCAGGCGCCGATAGGCGCCGCCGCGATCTTCGAAATTTTCATCTTTTCTCTTTTTAAAAATTTGAATTTAGTTTCGGAAATAAATGAAAAAGCTAAAAAACAACATAGGCTATTGACTATGCCATTTAATAAGGAACTAACGCGTGCAAGGTATTTTATTTTTTCATATGGTCAATTGACCACTAATATAAAGTAATACAATCCAAAAGTGCTAATAAATTTAGCCCTACGTTTTTGAGAACGGGGTAGGTTTGTCCACTTTTCGATTTTTCGGTTATAGCGCAAAAACTATGTATTTTTCGAAGATATGTGCCGTAAGATTACTTGTAGAGAATTAAATTTCCTATAAAAATGATATTTTTTGAAAGCCAAAAAATTTTTTATAATGAAACAAATTCAAAAAACAGTTAAAAAAATGAAAAAAATTTCATTTTTTTTTAAATTTTGGCTATACCTTTTTTCTGAGTGAATTTAGGTATAGGCATTGCTTCATAAAAAAGAAAGCTTATGAAATTATCTTTAAACCGGTTGCTTGTAAGACTTTATATGTTGAATATTGACTGAGATATAAACGTTTGAATTCAGCCATTTTTTACTTTTTCTTTAAAAAGCGTATTGTTTCATATTTTTACCTGAAAAAAATGATTTTTATGCAATAATACTTTTATGAACATAAATTTATCAATAATATTGAACATTATTCTACTAGAACATATTCTACATATTTAATTTAAATTGTTGGAGGTTTACAATTGCAATAATAAACTACAAATACTTATTAAGGTTTTAGTAATAATAATTTTCGGTCTACATTATTGCAAAATGTAATTTTTATTTTACGAAATGATTGCATTTATTTTGCAACTTTCTGTATATAATTTAGTACACAATAAAAATATACCTACCTAAAGAAAGACGACCTTTTTTTCGCCCCTCTACTAAATAGGAATTTCCCGCCTGATCGCCACATAAAACACAAAGTTCAGCATAATCAAAAGTAACACCTTCCCTGGTACGACTTGGTTCCACAATCAACTCGTTTAGGTTGGCTGCTTTCCTTTTTTTTGTGCTTTAATGTTCGACTCCCTAATGCATGTATGCTTTATTACATTTTTCATGCCCTTGAATACTTGCAACATCACTCAATAATTCATGTTTTACATCATCTCTTTCAATACTAGCAGCAATTACACTTTCGATACTCTCTTTTCCTAAAGTTCTCGTATCAATTTTCAAATCCTTGTTAAAATAAAAAATCCACTTTTCCATTTTCGAATTTACTCTAAAACTCAACTGTGCTACGCCAATTCTAGAAGTATAGTGACCCAATCTCCGAAATGTGAAGGAAAACAGCCCGCCATAAAGATAAACACACGTCGAAATGTGTCGCTTCTGGAAACTTCCTAACGACTAACGAGGTAGATTCTGCCAACTGATGGATTTCCGGCAAACATAAATAAACCCAGATCATTTAAAACAAATTTAAACGACATTGCATATAAAACTAGTTTTAAAATCATTACTTTAAAGATGAATTAAGTATTTATTTCTACGTGTACGTAAACTGACTTTTACTATAAATAAATAAGACCATTTTTTATATTAAATTATTCGTACATAAGTTGTGTATTGAATAACAATCTTTTTTTTCAGGTAAAAATATGAAATAATACGCTTTTTAAAGAAAAAGTAAAAAATAGAGAAAAACTGGCTGAATTCAAACGTTTATATCTCAGTCAATATTCAACATATAAAGTTTTACAAGCTACAATTTTAAAGAGAATTTCATTAGCTTTCTTTTTTATGAAGCAATGCCTATACCTAAATTCACTGAGGAAATAGTTACAGCCAAAAATTGAAAAAAAATTCAAATTTTTCCATTTATTTAAATTTGTTTTTTGAACTTATTACATAAAAAAAAACATATGGCGTCAAAAAATATCATTTTCATATGAAATTTAATTCGCTACAAGAAATCTTATCTTCGAAAATGGATTTTATTTCTTTAGAGGTCAATTGACCGTATGAAAAAATAAAATACCTTGCACGCGTTAGTTATTTTACCCCTGTTATTTTCGACATAGTCAATAGCCTATTAAGTAAGAGTTCCTTCTTTATTTACGTGATTTTTATGTTATATAAAGTCAAGATTTATTTTCTTGGTTAATTTTTATTTTAATAAATTATTTATATTTTCTTTTCTTCACCTAAATGTTTTATAAATGTAAAAAATGGAGTTTGTTTTTTCATTTATATTTTTTTCCAATTTGTCGCATGGATGAAAAAATACATATCTATGTTTTGACATTTTTTGCTGGACCGACAGGGCGCCGTTTCAATTGACTTCCCGCGCCGGTAAGAGGGGTCCCATCCGCCCCTGAAGTCAATTACCATTTTCTAACTTTCACTATATCAAACATTTTGCAAATACCATAACTAGAACTTTCCCTGTATTAAAAACCGATAACAAAACTTGGTGTCATATGTATCCAGTTACTCTTTCAATTTCAATGAGTCAAGCATCACTTCAAGACTCTAAACCCAATTTTTGGAAAAGAAAGAAATCATTTGACTTTCTTAAAGAATCTTATAAACAACTTCTTAATTAACACGTTTCTGTAAGTTTTCAACGTGAACTTGAAATTTTCTCTCGCCACGTTCAATGCGTATACATGAAGTCAATGACTTTCAGGTACAGGTACCCATGCGAGCCTACACATATGCGTATGTATATACATTACATAAACTTACAACCTCGATACACAACATGGACAAGATAAAGGGAACGCAAATGTGTAAGTATACACACATAGGTGCTTACTTACATTGTAGATATGGTGAGATTTTGATTCCTTTTCCTTTTTCCCATTTACGCATGAATTCTTTTTGAGAAGAAGTGGTAGAAGACGAATCTTCAAGAATTAATGTCTTAGAAAATGAAAGCATGAATTATTTCCTGAAATAAATAATTCACTAATTAGTAAAATGAAATCGGTGGTTAATAGAACTTTTTTATATATATGGCGAGTGGATATACTGGATACAAGTATACTCTATTCAAAACAAATCCCGATGCACGTCATTTTGATGAAGTCAGAATCATCTAATACTACCAACTTAATATAGTCACAGCACATCGCAATTTATGTGTTCCGTGTATATTTTAGGTTGACAATATATATGTTTATGTGTATTCTCAACCTAAAATATACACGGAACACATAAATTGCGATGTCCTGGGACTATATTAAGTTGGTAGTATTGGATGTTTGCTGACGCCATCAAAATGACCTGCATCGGGATTTATTTTGAATAGAGTATAGTTTGTTATCACAATATATATGACGAGTGTGTGAGTTTGTTATCACAAAACTTCAAAATGGTCACATGTTTATTTGAATAATTGTGATAAGTGAATTTAAAGAAACACTCTGTATCTCTAACAAACTAGAAAAATTAAATAAGTGTACATTTTTGATACATCAATTGCTCAAAAATGTTTCGGACGTTGCACTTTTAATACCATTGAAAGTGTATATACATTTCTGACAGAATTTTATTGGAAAATAATTGCTAATAGAGATAATCTTACAACAATAATTAGACGTTCAAACGTTGAATTTATTGTGAAAGTTAAAGAATACCACTAACACAACTCTTGTGTTATGGTATCTAGGGCGAACATTTTATATCACATTCAATGTTTTGAAAACCGGTAGCCATGGTGATCGGTCACTTTTTTTACGTAAAATTAAGTAATGTACTTATTTTTTACTTTCTCGTGTAAGGCAGTCATATATGAGAAGTAATTAAGTTATTAAAATTTCTAGAAGACTTAACGTCCTCTGATTCAAAAAACATGTTTTTGAAAAAAAAAATGTGTGTGTGTATGTGTATATTTGTGGTACGTTTCTCTAGAAAATTAATAATCATACACGATGCAAACTTTGAATTTACATTTCGTAATATATCAGGGCATCCCAATGCTTTTCATTACAATCGACCGAGAAAAAGGGGTAGTTTACTCCTCTCATTTTACAGAAATTCTCTCAAATTTGCGTCAAGGTTTCTTTAAAACTTTTAGTATTTATTACAACTTCGAAAATACCTATATAATAAGGTTTAATAACGCATTTAGCAAGGTCTTCTCTAAAGGACACGTTATAGTTTATAGTTTTCGGTTTTTGGAAATTTTCTCCAGTATTATTTTCTATATTATTTGAATATTTATTCTATTATCGAAAATGTATAAAAGACTTTAGTACATTTTTCACTAAATTATCTCTCTAAAGGACACTTTATACTAGAGATTTTTAGGTTTTTGAAAATGTTTTCAAAATACACTCCAATAAATTTTTCTAAACTTTGAATATTTATTGTGTTATCGAACGTGTACAATAAAGTTTAATGACATTTTTGGCGAAGTCGTTTCTGAAGGGCACCCTACTCTTGTCGTTGTTCAGTTTTTCAAAACTTTCTCGAAAGCCTCTGAAGAACTGTTTTTAAACTTTGAATATTTATTTTACTACCAAACATAAGAGAAACTAGCCCGGTAAATATTCTACACGGATTCAACCCCACGATTCCGTACATAACCTCACTTTCGCCTGCAGGAATGTCAACTGTCAAATTTTGGCGCGACGTCCCCCCCACGATTCTGATTTTCGTGTTCCGTGCTTCAAGGAATGTTCCGTGCTTTGGCGCGAACTGCTGTCAACTTTTGGTGCGAAAGACCCTAGAGAAGCAATGGGGGCCACGGCAAAAGTGAGGTTATGTACGAAATTGTGGGGGTCGAACCCGCCTAGAATATCTACTTATATGATCTTTGTTCCTCTACAACTTATTTGTAAAAAAAGAACAGTCCTACGTCACAGTCGCAGGAAAAAATGATTCCCTGTATTATTACACTTCTGATATTTCGTTTTTCCAACGTTCAAAAAATTATAATAGGAAACTCAAAGGAAGAGACTGGAATGAATTGAAAATGATACGAACATGCAAACACCACACGTTATAACATTTATTTTTATTTAGACAAATATATTCTATTCTCACTGCAGTTGCAGCTACTTTCAAATTTTCCTCATTTCAAAAAAATCGCTCTCCTCAATAAATATAATCCAATTTAATTGTGGATCGAACGACATGAGTCGATGTAAAGTAGAGCAGAAAATTAATTGGTACCTGTTTTGTATGTGCGCCGAAGTGGTATTGTGTGCGGCCTCTAAGTAGGTTTCTTAAAATTCTTTAACATACGCGTTATACACCTTTTTGTAAAGGATTAAAGCTCTTTTGTGTACGCTTAGTATGTATACCGTACGGACACAGCGAAAGGTTGGAGGCTTAACGGGAATATAATATTGTAGAAGGAAAGAGAGAGAGAGAGAGAAAGAGAGTGGGGGAAAGTTTTAATCGCACGTATAGGATTTTTTTAATGTCGAATAAATAATACTTTTTATACGTAATCGCGAGATTAATTCAGAAAGTCTCATTTTTTTGAGATACGCTAACGATTTTGTTAATGTCACGTTATTTTCCATAAAATTTTTCACTCGAATTCAATCACAAAATATCAAAGAGAAAATGGAATCCCAGGTTTTCCCTAGGCATTACACATCTAATTTACATATTTAATTTAATAAAAATCATATTCTACAAAGTGGACTTTCGTCGCACGGCCATTAGAATGCTTACTTTCATCATAAGTCGTCGACATCTGCGGGATTTGTCGTAATTCCGGTGCTTTCTTGTAATTTTCCTGTTCATAAACTGGAAATGGAATTCTCCACAGGAGCGTTTAAGAAACGTTCATCAACCGATCGAAACGATAATGCATACGAGCAGTTACACGTAAGCATCGATTACATCGAAGCAGTAGAAATTTCTTCCAGTAAACCAGCTTTTACATGCGTCATGAGTTAAATAAGAAATTTCCTAAAAAGAACTGTGTATAAAACGTGGTTACTAATCGGCGTTTTGCAGGTTTTGACAGTAAGAAAATGTACGCGAAGAGAATAATTGAACGCCGGATGCGGATGTCCGGAGTTGTTTGACTTCTCGTTTACACTTTAGGAATCGCACTTAGCATTTACTATTACTAAGTTGCTGAATATAAAAAAAAGTTAATTCAGTGTTAGATCCAGATATATTGTTCATATTAAGTAGTACAGAAAAAAAAATTCTGGTGGTTAAAAATCTTCAAATTTCTTTAACGGAATTGTGATTTTGTATTAACCACTTGGTCTCAGATTGAATTCATTTGATGATATAGACATGTTTGGGGGTTGCAGCTCAGATAATGTGGTAGAACGAACGGGTTAATCAAAGCAAAAGACCTACAAACAAATGCGATTTTTAACAACCCTAACCAGAGCATGTAGGCTAATTTCACGTAACGTCACTACAGGGCAGTAGAGCTGTTCTCCACACATCTCGAAGAATGGGCAGTATCACTTCAATAAGGACGGATCAACGGCTGATCTTGATTGTTTGTAATACTGTGGTATTTCTCCGCCAAAAACTGTTGGGTTCATGTTTTGAATTTGAGTTATTGTTTTCGCAGTCATCTCGTGCTTGCTTACACTTAACTCGTGGTCAGTTATAAAGAAACAATCGTGATTAATTAGTGAATTCTTCCAGCTGAATAATGTGAAGAAATTCACATATTGCCCATAGCTTAATTATGTCGCCCATTTAGTGAAGTATCTACTGCGCTTGTATGTGACAATGCCACACAATGGAATTTTATTTTTCAGTGTACTAAGAAAACTTGGTTATTTTAACCATCAACTTAAGAACTTTTTTGAATTCAGAACTAATTTGAGCTTGGAGCCTAAACCAAAAAACATTGAATTATGAAAATTTAAATTAAGTATACCGAAACAGGAATATGATTTTTATTTCTGAAAGTGTTTTGTGACGATGGTGTCACTTTTCATAGCAGAGAGTTGTACTTTTGTTAATGTCACTTTTGCAAATTGATAAGTACTTCTTTAATGAGCTCTAAATATGAAAATTTCTACAAAGAGAGAAACATAGGTTGCTTTGGTTGTTTGTTTGGAAAACTTTTTTTAGAACTTTTGGAAAATTTACGGATTTTTTTTTAAATTACGTGTATAAAAGTTCAGAGATGACAGTTCAAACAAATTCATATAAATGTTCTCTTTGCTGGAAGGTAATATTTGTCTATGAACATCACTAAGTAACTGGTTAAGTTGGAGTTCTGAACTTTTGGAAAACACCTGAACTTTTAGGAAGGTCATTATGCTACTATATAAGTTTAATTCCCATGTTTTATATAACATTTTAACTTTCGAGAACTTCACAATATTACTGGATGAATTTTACATATTTACCTTTAAATACTTCACTTAACTTTGGATTGATGAGAGGTGTTAATAAAGATTTTTTTTAATATATCTGACATTCTGAAGAATAAAGTACCCCTACGGCTTGTTTTACAAAAAAATATTTCAGATAAAAAGTTGTAGACAATTGATAGATTAGATAAAATATTGTATTCAAGATATATGTTGATGAGGCAATTTATGTTAAAACTATGGAAAATCTAAAATTCACAAGGGGTGATGTTCTCGGAACATATTACTGAATATATCTTCTGCCTTTAAAAACAAAGTGGAAATCTTGGAAAACTTTACAAAGTAATTTTTCCAATAGATTGTTTAATATGAAAGCTTCAGCAACTTTCAGAAAATATTCTCAATTCTTGAAAGTAACATCAGAAACTTTCGGAACTTCACATAATTAAATTATAATCTAGGAAGAAATCTGAACTTTGGAAGAACATTTATGCTCTTGAGTACTTCACAAACCTATGGGATGCGTTTTAAGCGATAATTTTTAGAGAGATCTGAAGTTTTAATGAATATTTTGGATTTCGGGAACACCATAAAATTAAGGTTAAAGAAATATCGTATCCTGATCTTTGCAGAGTTCAGAACTTAAGTAAGTAAGTACACAGCACATTACTCTGTTGTAAAAATATTACATTTCCTTTGAAATGTAATTGGAGAACATTGGAATCTTCGGAAACTTTAAAAAGCAACTGGATAAAATGATTTTATGGTATTGATCTTCAGAAAATCCTGAAATTTTTTAAGAAATGTACTTTGATATGATGTAATCCAATACATTCCTGTAACTCTTTCATTTCCCTAAAGGTAGTATTTAAACCTAAGGACATCACTGAAAAGTAAATGTTGAGGTTACCTTTTAACTACTGGAGATTTCTGAATTCTTGTGGAAATTATTTCGATGAGTGAATTCTAGCACATTTATGTTAATGTTCTCTTTGCCTAAAAATAACTGCCTGAATTTTAAATATCTATTGATATTTGGAGAATTCTGGACTTTAAGACAAGTGGTTTGGTATGAGGGTTTGAAACTTTGAAATTTTCAGAGAGTTCTGAGCTTTTGGAAAATATTTCATTGTTGGTAACGGAAAGTAGAGGAAGAGTTTAGAACCTCATCTTTTTGAAAAATTCTGAAACGTTAGAGAAGGTCACAAAATTACTGGAAGAGGTTTGAATCACAAACTTTGAAAAGTCCTGAACGTTTTGAGAATTTTAATGAGAGTATGAGCTTATTTTTGAAAATATTCTCTTTCCTTAACAGTAATCTGTTAAGGAAATCTGTAAATCTGTTAATCTGTAAATCTGTAAGAGAGCACAGGAGTGGTCACTCATTTAAATGAAATGTCTGTAAACATAAAGTGTCTGTAAAGTAGGAAAAACCCTTTTTGAAATTGACAACTTTTGGGTCTTAAGTAGAGCTAATAAGTTTCTAACAGTTTAACATATCCCAGAAAACTTACAAGTTCATTAATAAGTAGCTTAGATTTGCTTGTTTGAAAGTTCTCAAAACTCCTGTTAAATTTCCTTATGATTTTTATATTCTAGAAATTAGAAAAGGCTACTAAAATTTTTGTAAATCTACAAGGAACGGAAAATACTTAGATTAGTCAAAATGGCCGTTATGTACCAATACTTTCAACTAAAATTGAAAGCTGTTGTGTCCAATTTTAAACAGGTTCTGAAAAACTGTCTTCAGCTTTGCAGGTTACTTAAAAATTATCTGTTACTTAGTTTGAATGTTCTTAAGTTCTTAAATTTATTGTGACTTTCCTAGATTTTGAAATTTCTCAAGTTTATTAATAAATATCTCATCTCGGATTTTCTTAAAATTTCTTGAGATCCTAAATTCCCATTTGTTCCTAAAATATGGAATTTAAAAAGGGTTACCTAGAAATCTTGCATTCCGTCTAATAGAAATGGCGCTTAAAGCCCAAATCGCACCAAATGATGTGGATAACCGATACACAAAGTTTAAATAATAGATTCTGGAATAGCCCAGAAATCTTACAGGTTAGTTAATAGGTATCTCAGATTTCTTTGGATATTCTAAAGTTCTGAAATTTCCTTTCAAATTTCCTCAGGTGTTTTAGATTATACAAATTAGGGAAGGCTAATAAAATTTTTGTAGATATAAATGAAATGGGAAATAGTTAAGTTAGCAGAAACAGTCGTTAATCCCCAATGGTACCAACTAAAATTTAAAGCTGGTGTGTAAAGTTTATTATATACGGGTTATGTAAAACCGTGTAAAACTTGCAGGTTATTTTGAAATTAGCTCTTTGAATTGAATCTTCTTACATAAGTTATTATAAGTTTCTCAGATTTTTCAGTTTGTGAAATATGCCAAAGCTGTTCTACAAATATTGAAGGCTTGATAGAAACAGCGAACTCCTTGCTGTCCAGTGGTAATAGGCTCCAGTGCCTAAGTGTACCATATACAATTGGAAAATTGCAGGTATAAAATGGATTCTAAGGTTTATAACAACGTCCAAGTCCGCTTTGAAACTTTAAAGGTTTAATAATAAATATCCCAGATTACCTGGAATGTTTCAATGGAAATTTCAAATTGGGAATTGGTTTCATTGGGGTATCTTGAGAAATTCCTATTGGCTGTTCGCTTCCTCTTCCCAAGAACACCCAATATACCTCATACAGCTGGAGATAGCGTTTAATCGCTGTAGAAGTGTGATATTTCTTATGCAGGCACCCCATTCAAGCACATTCCTAACATCTGCTAATCTGCTATCTAATGAGGCTAATATGCCTCATCTTAATCTGCTGCGCAGATTAGCTCAAAAAGTTCTTTTAAGCTGGTGGGTGGAGTTTAAAAACGGATTCTGTAGAACCGTGAAAAACTTGCAGGATATTTTGAAATTAGCTCTTTGAATTGAATCTTTTTACATAAATTATTATACGTTTCCCAGATTTTTCAGATTATGAAATATGCCCAAACGTTTCAACGAATATTGAAGGGTTGATAGAAACAGCGAATTTCCTTGCTGTCCAGTGGTAATGGGGTCCAGGGCCCAACTGTACCATATATAATTTGAAAATTGTAGGTATCATCCAATATAGTTCATACAGCTGCAGATAGTCTTTAATGGCTGTAGAAGTGTAATAATTCTTATGCAGGGACCCTATATAAGCACATTCTTAACACCTGCTGATCTGCTATCTAATGAGGATAATCTGCCTCATCCTTATCTGCTACGCAGAATAGCACAAAAAGTACTTTCAAGCTAGTGTGTAAAGTTCAAAGACGAACTCTGTTAAACCGTGTAAAACTTGAAGGTTATTTTGAGATTAGCCCTTTGTATTGAATCTTCTTACATAAGTTATTATAAGTTTCTCAGATTTTTCAGATTGGGAAAAATGCCAAAGCTTTTCTACAAATATTCAAGGCTTAATAGAAGCAGCGAACTTCCTTGCTGACCAGTGGTAATGGGCTCCAGGGCCCACTGTACCACATACAATTGGAAAATTGCAGGTATAAAATGGATACTAAGGTTTATAACGACATCCAAGTTGGCTTTGAAGCTTTAAAGGATTAATAATAAATATTACAGATTACCTGGAATGTTTCAATGAAAATTTCAAATTGAGGATTGGTTTCATTGGGGTACCTTAAGAAATTTCTATTGGGTGTTCTCTGCCTTTCCCCGAGAGCATCCAATGCTATAATTGTATAGCTCACACAGCTGAAGATAGCGTTTAATGGCTGTAGAAGTGTAATAATTCCTATGCAGGCACCCTATTCAAGCACATTCCTAACATCTGCTAATCTGCTATCTAATGAGGCTAACCTGCCTCTTCCTAATCTGCTATGCAGATCAGCCCAAAGAGGTACTTTCACCCTACACGTCCCATAGGTACTCATTTAACTTACACGCAAGGCACAAAGTGAATCCGACCAAGATGATCAGACGACTCTTCGCCATGGTCGCTCAGAAGGTCGCCTCGTATCGAAGATAGAGAGAAAGAGGCCGGCGGACAGATTGGAAAGTCACTGCCACATCTTCAAACTTTGGCTCTCCTTCGGCGTCTCGCGTTCGACGACTGGAAGCGGTGGTCAAGATCAAGGCACCTGAAACCGTCGTCGCGTTCCTACGGGTCGCACACTCCGCAGACGAGCACATCCACACGAAACATCGACTAACTGTTAATTACAGTATTAATTGCGTGAAATTACAGATCGAGAGAGACGTCTTCCCGATACGTCTCGTACACGCTCTGAGGATCCGTATCTGGGTCACTACCCGCACGTCCGTCGAGGACGGTTGCGCGCCGATGATGGATGCGATCGCGTCGAAACGTTTTCCTCGTCGGAGTACCGACTTCGCACTTCTTCGCAGGACCGATGGTTGCGACTGGTTCTCGCGTGTCTTCGTCGGTTCTTCTTCGTCGGTGGACTGGTCGAGTAACGGAACCGCGACGAGGAGTCTCGAACGTAGAGGAACGAGGACCGTGGGGGAGACGGTGCAGGAGGATCGATTCGATGCGATTCGGCTTATAGTGGGATTTCGAGGAGAAGGGTAACAATACGAGGAGATTTTGACTCATGGTTGAGCTCAGCTCTTGGTTCCAAACGGGAAGAATTGAAATATCTTACGTTCTATGCAGCCTATGATACTTCCAATTCGCTCGTACTCGAAATGCACCAAGCCGATTGTATAGACCCCCCCCCCGTGGCGTTACGGATCGACCTTTCCCAGGTACTCTGCACTGCGAAACAATATCAAACTGATTATATCTAATTGAATATTATAGACCGTGGGCCCATGACACCAAACGTGTCGATAATGTATGGTCGTATGCCCTTTTAGGGACATACTCAGACAGCCCGGGAAACCAGGAAAAAGTAACTCCGAGCGTCTGTGACCAGTCCTAGCACCTGCTATAACCTCCACTTCTTGTTGATGCTGGCATAAATCGAGATGCCCTCTCCGGAATCGTATGCAAATGTCGGAATATGGTTAATGGGTCGAAAGGTGATACGGTGATAGACGATGATGGAGGAAAGTATGCCCTTTGGTGGAACGACTCCTTTGGACCCATTAACCATATTCCGACATTTGCATACGATTCCGGAGAGGGCATCTCCATTTACGCCAGCATCAACAAGAAGTGGAGGTCATAGCAGGTGCTAGGACTGGTCACAGACGCTCGGAGTTACTTTTTCCCGGTTCCCCAGGCTGTCTGAGTATGTCCCTAAAAGGGCATACGAACATACATTATCGACACTTTTGGTGTCATGGGCCCACGGTCTATTATGTTCCAGCAAATTTTAATTAACGCGAACATATTTTTATTAAGACTGTTGTTTTTAACGTAATGACGTCCTATAAATCGATGAGCGGGCTACACACACACACCAGAAAACATTGTAACGTTACGCCTGGCCTGACTCATTCGTGGAAGCGAGAGCGATAACAAGTCATAGAGATCGACCTTAGCGTTTGGCTTGCGACGCATCTATCTCTCTTCCACTCCATCGGCCGATGCGTCCGAGTGAAAGAGAGACAGCGCCAGCACACAACCAATGTGAGCCATGCGTGCAAGCGAGAGTGAGAACAAGCGACAGAGAGGTATCTACGGTAGCGTTTCGCTTCTGACGCATCTATCTCCCTTCCATTCCATCGGCCGATGCGTCTGAGTGAAAGAGAGGCAGCGGCAGCACACAGCTTGACGTTAAGGTATTGCCGACTATTTATAAAGTGAACTAAATATTTCCTGTCGATACCATTGCTTATTACAATAACAATTGCGGCAGTAAGGTTATTAATTCTTGCATTCTAACAATTTGATTAGCTATATAATCTCATATACTTGTTTTTTGATTATTACAAAACAGTAGCATCAGCATCAGCAACAAGTTTGTTTTAACCGATAGTTATGTGCGGTTATTGGTGCCTTCTAGACGTGTTTTCCGGAGCCTAGCAAGTTGTGTTTGGTAAATAGTGAATATACCTCAGTATATTTCATTTATTTTAGAGTAGTATCTATTATTTTATTTTTTATATTGTTAGTTTATTCTATAGTACTTCTAGTAGGTATAGCCGATATTATTCTATTAACCTTTCATTCTCACTCACCTCCACACATTTCTTCTCACTTACGTTTTATTATTTACACCTTACATCTCATTCTGGATAATAATCATCCCACATTTACCATTAGTAGCATTAACACAGAATTGTTAACATTAGGGCATCTAAGGTTTTACTAAGCGCGTACGTTAGCAACAACTGAGGAAAATCGTTGGCGTTGTACGGTATACTGTCCCTAGCCTCAATTGGAACGGCAACAAAACGGCATGAAAAACACGTGCCAGCTCTTTTATTATCATTGGACCATTCGTATCTGTAGAGTCTCGCGTACTTAATCGTACACGATTTCACTGATCGACTATACACCTGGACCATACAAGAAGAAGAGGATACAAACGAAGTGCCGCTGTCGTTAAAACATTTTTATGGCCCAATGGACCTCTATTTCTTTATCTGTAGATATCCATACATTCATGTGTACGATTTTATTTGGGCGACTAAACATCTGCATTTTAAAAATACCAGTGAGTTTCTGAATAAGCAAAAAAAAAATAAGTCCCATGGTTTTGTATAGAGATAACGGAATCTTTTCGAATGTACTCGGTAAATTTAGATTTTGTTAAGTGTTCCAATTGATACTTGTGAAAAAAGTAAGTCGTTTTGTAGGCACCTCAAATAAACTTTTAATAATTTTTTTGTTTTAAAGGTTTTCATCTTTTTCTTACACTTTTTTTCTAAGTTTTGTTTTACCGTTTTGAACAATTTTATTTTACCTAAAATCCACTCTTTAGTTATGAGCTATTAATATAATATATAACAAAATATAATACATCTTAAACCTTAAAATACAAACTATCTGCCTCAATTACATTTATAACATCATTGATTTTTTATCCATCTAAGATGTTTAGAATTATTAACTAAACTGTGGTTATAATAATAGAATTGTCAACGATCTCGTTTATTAAGTGAAACCATGTGAAGGGCTGTCGGGAAAAACGATCAAAGTCCAAATAACAAAATTTTCCGGACATACAAATAAATTTCCAGAGGTATTAAAAAAGAAATTGTCCACACTTTTTGCTATAATAAAAATTTATTAAATAAATATCGAAAACAAGAAAATCTTCTCGCATGTTTTAAAATGAAAATTTGGGGTTTCCATGACAAAAGTTTATGAGTTTGATCTTTTTTTCCAGTTAAATTCAGCTTCAACGTTTCAGCTAATGTAAGTAATTAAATAATAAAGTAATAAGTAATAAAGTAATCTCTCTTATTCCTCCTTTTCACATTTCTCGGCTCTTCACTCATATTTTCGCAGTCAAAACCACTAAAATCACTCAACATAACTAAAGAAGAAACGGTAAAGCTCACGGTAAAGAAACGACCTGTTGTTTACAGCGAAAAACATAACATGAGGGAGAAGAGGAAGGTTATAGAGGCCTCTTATAGATGGATGTTGATGGCTTGATGGTAGTGATCTTATTTTCGGTTAAAAATGGACTTTGATCGTTTTTCCCGTGACCCTTCATGCAGATTGCTAATATTAACTCAATATACTTGGTCTTCGTTCCAAACCATTCTTATTACTTATTAGTGCCCCAGTCAATCTACTCACTTTCATTTTAGACTCTTTTAACTACTAGTAAGTCTGTTTTACGTTAGTTCTACAATACATGCTCCTCTTCTACCGAATTCGATAGTCTTGAAGTTCCTAACTAGAAAGTCCTCTTTGGAATCTCCAAATTACTCATACACCAGGTTACGCTTTGGTGCTACTATGGTCTGTTCCTTTCTTTCCAACTTCTTAAGCCTTGGATTTTCGTTCCAAACTAGGAGGTCTGTCTTGGAATGTCTTGAATAATAGTAAGACATGGACAAGCTTTCGTTCTAGAATCGGTTGTTCCTCGCCACATCCAACTTGGAAAGCCTTGGCGTTTTGGTTAATCATATTGGTACTATTACATAATATCACCTCTGTCTTCTTCGAAATCGTTCTTCAATCTTCGAGCTTCATGTTAAATATCCGGTAGGTGAAAATCTCCCGAATTCAAGTGAAGATGTAGCTTGAAGTTTTTGGCGAAAAAACATTAATGACTTTTTGCCAATTCTTGTTAAGGATTTGACTCGTATCGGCTTCGTTTCTTAAAGGAAGTACATTCTGAAACAGACCAAGACGGAAATAGCTAAAAACGTAGTCATTACGAACAAAACTAACGGTGTAAAAATAAAGTTTCTAAAGAAATGATGGAACAAACAAAAGAAGGAACTAAGATCATTAAATGGAACTAAATATCACACACCTATGGTAAGTAAAGAAGGTAAAACATATTAAGATGGTTTGGTCCTATATTGTCACGGTCCTAAGGGCGTAGGGCCCAGAGGGGTATAAAATGGTTTATAAAGAGGGGTGCTGACAGTAGTCCCCAAGGAGTCTGGAGGGGTAGTTAATACGAGGCTCTCCTCACGATGGAAATCTTCACCTTACAAGAGTGGTAACTGGCGGGCACGTAAGCAGACGGGCAGCGTCACAATCATTGAACCCTGTTCCTGACTGATACAGGCCCCGAATTAAACGTGTTTAATATCTGACGCGTGTTACTGGTGTCAATAAATGTTCGTGCCTCGTCAGATGGTTCTTTCTGTGAGCTCAGGCCATGTTGATTTAGATAATCGCTGATCTACTTGACCTGGTTCCGTTTTGTAAGATCCTCTGTTGGATGTTAGTTACAATAACAACCAAAAAGACTATTGAGACTAGAGCGCAGGACGAAAATAAAACAGGAAAGCCACGAACAAATGAGAGTAAGATCCAAGAAAATGAAAGTACCATGGAAGTGTAGAAAAGAGAAGACAAAAAGGCAGAAATGCATACCTAATGAGAAATGTAAATAACACAAAAATAAACTCTACTACATTTTAATAGTAGAAACGCTTAAGGAGATACCAAACGTAATTTTTCTACGTTGCTCCGATCTCCCTCTGCTTTCTTCTCTCATTTCTTCTCACACGAACGCAGTTGGAAGAGAGGGGGATCTCACCGTTTCACAGAGTACCTGTTTGGACTGTACCTGTCCGAGAATTTCTATTATTACATCGGATGAGTGATCCCGTTAATTAGCAAAAAATCGAATTTATTATAATACCAATTAGATATTAATTAGAGAGGGACGATAAACTAGCGCGAACGGCGTATCGTTCATCGGATTAGATATTACTCCTTTCTTTCGTTTTTTATGCGAGTCAAAAAATTTATTACCTCATTTTAGTGAGAGATTTATTATTGTGAAATACGTAACTGTGTTAATGAGAGATGAATAAAATAATGTCCTTAAAAAACACGCACGGATCCGTGTTCAAAATGAAAATGTAACGAAGTGTCCTAATAAGAGCTGGTCAAAAGTTGAAGACAAGTAAGTTGGATGGAAGTAATGTGAATGATTCTTCTTTATTCATTATTCTATAAGGGCTCTAAAGATAAATTTAACAAGTATAATATAAAAAGAGCCAGTCATCAGCGGTAAAAAAAAGGATTTATAGAAGCCACCTCTTCTAAGCGGTAAAACATTTTTTTAATCAAAATAAACCCGAAAATCAATAGATTGACCTAATATCTAAATTAATCTAAAAAATGCATTTTGTTCCAAAATAAAGAAAATGCAATTTTCATTTTAAACAATTTTTTTTTTCTAAAATAAGCATTCTAAACCACTTAAACCACATTGATCATATCAATAATACCTAAATAAAGTTAATTGCAAGTGGATTACGCTTAATTTTTATCAGGGTGGTAATGACGGGGGTATAATTTTTAAATTCAGAAAAAAAGAAAAGTGTTACCTTATTTTTGTTATAAATCAGTCAATTCTTATGCAAAAGACTTTTATTGTGCTCATTTTAAATGTTTTTTATGTACTTTAAAAAAGGTCTATTGAGTTTTCCCCAAAAATTTAACCATTTTCAAGTTATGGAAGGTTGAAGATTTTCAATTTCGGGGTTCTCCTCTTAAAATAACTATCCTTCACCGAGCAATAACTTAACCCTTCCTGGATTTAATAGAGGTATTTCAAAAACGAATCTCTTTCTTTGTTTATTAGCTACATTTTTGTTCTGAATGTTTTTTCCGATAAAATGAAAGATTTTCAAGTTATTGGTGAAACACGGTTAAAAAACGTTCGTTTTTTCGATGAAAAATGTGTGGTTTCAATCGTTAATTACTCGAAAAATATCAACTTTACAAAAAACTTTGTAGAGGAAAAGTTGCTTAGAATTGGCCAGTCTATCGTTTTCCGTGTATATTTTTTATTAAAAAATTTATTTTTTTTGCAGAACCCGGTTGAAAAAGTGTCATTTCTATATACCTGTACCTCGTGGAAAGCGACGAATTGCCGGCCGACCAGCTCCGAATGTACTTTTCCGCCCTAGGGCGGAAAAGTGTGCATTCCCGCCCGGCATAGAGATGCGGGCGTAGAGATAAGCGAAATATCACGAACAGTGATTGGTGAAAACCATTGCTCTATGGTCGCAACACACAATACACATGTCAGATGTCAGTACAAAGCATTATCATAGGACAAGTACAATGTGTTTCAAAATGATTGTCATCTAGTCGACTGTGGAATTCCCATGTAAAATAAAAAAACCGCCTTGCGAAAATAGGAGTATCTACTAGCTATACATAACCTCAAAATAACCTACCTAACTTCTTTTAACTTCTGGTTTTTCTCTGTTAAAAGGAAACGAATTCTGAGTATTTGTCTATTGGTCCTTGGTAAACAACATACTATTTTACCATTTGGAAGGGGTGGCTTCCACCCGTAGGGAAAAAGCACACTTCGGCACAAGTCCAGCTCTGAAGAAGTTTATAAATACTACCTAAATCCCAATTTTCAAAGAAATCGACCTTGTTTCCCAAAATTCCATACGAAAATGGCTGATGACTGAACTATTTTAACCAATTTTTTTTTTAATTTCACCTTATAGTAGGCTGTGGATAGTGTTTGTGAATTCACCTTACTAAAAAATGTCGTTATCAAAAGTAAAATCGTTCCAAGCACTTCGAAGACTATTATTGTTTCATGAGAGAGAGTTGACAAATTTGTTTTCACCGAGGTTCTCGCATTTAGATTTTTGTATTCTTTAGTCTTACTCATCTAACGCCTAATTAATAGAGCTAAGCTGTCTTTTTCAAGACACTTGTAACTGATTGGAGCAGTTTCAATTTTTATTAAAAAAGTGAGGTTATGACAACCTACTTCAATATTGAAATTTTTTAGTAAGGTGCATTCACAAACACTATCCACAGCCCACTATGAGGTGAAATTTAAAAAAAAAACACCCGTTACAATTATAAATTATATGAAAAGGTTCTGGAACAGAATAAAATCACACCTTTAATACGCCAATTTGTTAAAATGTATGGGAAATTTATAAAGTTACACCATGAAAGCACTTTCCACACATACAACGAATATTTAAACGAAAAATAAATGAAAACCGCAATAGTACTTTTCAAATTCGAAAAACTTTATCGCGATGGCTTCGGTTTTTCACGAAACACGTCAGACGACGAACCAAATAGAACACGATATACAATTATGTTCGTTCCATTCATTTCCCATTGGTTCCATTACACTAAAGTCACTAGATATACAAAGTACCGCAATCCATTGACCCCACGTGTAAGAGAGAGATAGAACCATTCCGAACCAAAATGGCGGCTATTTTTGGGGATTTTAGTAGGAATTTTATTTTCTACACTAAACAGTTGTCGAATTTGTGACAATTACTATTGACAAATGACATCAGGGCCTGTTCACTTGAATAGCCGCACATGGTCGGGCAACTTACTGCGCCATCTGGCGTAAATGCTGGAAACGAAAATGCGAAAGTTTAAATGTTATGTCAAGAGGTGGCACCTCGTCCGATATTTAATCCGTGTACACAATCAGGGTAGCCGTGGCGGGCATGACAGAATCACAGGACAGAATCGCGTCAGTTCATACCGTCAGATGTCACATCACATGTTTTCTCAGGTGAGACTATAAAATATTTGTGAATATTGTGATGCCGAAGAATTGTTCAGTTCCTGGATGTGATGGTGAAGATACCAGAAGGTAGGAGCATTTTAAATCATGAGATAAAACATTCCGAAGGAGATAGTCATAACTTGTTACATGTGGATTATAATACGATGTGATTTGTATTGGTTATCATCTCCTGTGGATTCTCACACTCTGAAGATTTGGCTGGAACGCATCAACGACCCGAGACTGTCGGCAATGAACCCAATCCAGCTGCGCCAGGAGTGCAAGGTGTGTTCCAGCCATTTTGAATCGGATTGTTTCACAGGAGTAGCCTGCCGCCTGCGGCTATCGAGTGTGGCCTTACCCACAAAAAACTTAACAGGTAAGATTATTTTCGTTTTAATTTCTGTAGTGATTATGGCTTTTTTGTTCAGGTTATACTATTAGATCCCTTGAGGACAGGATTTCAAAACTTACCCCGCCTAGGAGAGCTGCATCACATAGCATTATTGGCAATTCTTTGATATCTTATATTATCACATAACTTATTTTCATTGAATTGAATTGCTATATAGGAAACGTTGATGGAACTCAGCAGAGCAGTCTCTCTCCAGGGAAATTATCTGTTATACCTCCTAACAGGGTATATGGAAGAAAGAGGCCGTTCAGCATTGAAGAAGACGAATACCCTGGGCCATCATCAAGAATTCAACAACCAACGAGTACGTATATCACAATCAATTTTACGTCATACATTTGTATTTTTGAATCAATGTTAATGATGATAATGAAACCACTTTTAAATTATTCAAATGCCAAACGCGCAACTAAAAACATTTGCCACAAGGTAGACGCTACACTTTGTATGATAAGGTGTTAGCACGTGCTTTAGTGAAACAAGGTCCGAAAGCCTATCGGTTCCTATCTAAAATTTTAAGTTTTCTATCCAGCAAAACTGTGTCATCTCTTGTGAGACAAGTTAAATTTCAATGTGGCATTAACTTAAACTTAAACATTTTGGCATTTTGATGTTGGATGAAATGTCCAGGATCTATCATTAGTCGTTACATAAATGATTTTATGTGCATGTCGTTCATCCAGCACAAAATAAAATTGCATCTCAAAATTTAACATTTACCAGTTTTAAGCATACCTCATTAGCTACATATTTAATATTATGGGCATGATATAAAGGCATACCATTATTTCTTTTCGAAGGAATACATATTTAACATTTTTTAAGCTTTTGTAACGGTTCTAACAAACCGTGTTTCTTTTTTGTCTCTCTGGATGAATGATATAATAAATTATGTTTTAGCAATACATTCTAATATCTGTATAGTTATTTTTTTGTATGAATTTTGTCACGTACACTTCTTAATAAAAATTACCTGAAACTTATTGTTACTATTATTTCCAGGATAGGTAATGCTTGGGTCAACTATTGTCTCTTTCCTAATGAAGCAATTTCAACTCGAAAAATATTTAATCGTAATCGAGATAATGGACGATCGGACGATAGACTCATTTTCAACCAATTATGATTTGTGCTTATCTCGATTACAGTTAAATATTTTTCGTTTAGAAATTGCTTTGTTTATGATATAAATAAAAACTTATTAATTTCAAAATTCCCGCGCATTCCTGTTTAAGGATTACAGGTTTCTTTTTACCAATCTAGCCTTTAACGCTGGTTTTTACGCTAGATGGCGCTGACACGTGGACCAATTTCGCAGTATGGGAGTAGGCCATCTAGAACTATATGGGTGATCTGTGGACATCATAACATCATTTTTCCAGGATGTAAGGCGTAGTGTAGTGTGTGGTAACGCGGTAATTTGTAATAGAGGCGAGATTTTTTTATTTTTCGATTGGGATTTGCTTATAAAGATGGTGTGGTGTTGTGAAATCTTTGTGATATTTTAAATACAATACATAAACAATTTCCAGCTCAAACATGTTTTAAGTTGCCACAATATTTGTTAAAATAGTTAAGATATTTCTAAGGAGCCGATTATATTTTTTATTAAAAAACATTGGTACAAATAATACGGATGTTCAAAGTAGCCGTAGTATTCTCATGCGTGCATTAATTATTGAATAATATATATTTGTAACGCATACACTTGGTTTTATTTGACAGTGTTAGTTTAGGGTATAACTTTGCAAATTTTTTTGAATATAACAAGTAAGAAAATGATAGGTTTGTTCCAGTAAACAGAAAAATATGTTACGAACATGTTTCTATTATACTCTCACATTAAAAAAAAATAGTGTTAATTCTTTAATATTTTTGATTCTGTCTACATAAACATATTACCTACTCTCTTTCAATTTTAGTTATTTTATCACTTGTTTTTGTTCTTTAAATTGAAAAAATGGGTAGATGAAGGAGAATGCAACAAATTTTCATATATTTAACTTTCAAGTTTTCATTGTAAGTACTGTAATAATAGAATAATATTACATATCATTTAGTAATGATAATATTCACGGAGTGCTGTGGCACTTTCATATAATAGGCCAACATAACCTTCATTTATAACAATTTAATTTTTGTAAGAAATATCACCTACGTAACTTTTCCATTTATTCACTTCACCCCTTCACGAATTATTCAAGTTCGCATACTTGAATAACGCGCTATTTCCCCCACCACAAACCGAACCAATATGGCGGACGATTGCGGTACTTTGTATATCTAGTGACTTTACATTACACTAGAGTGCTTAGAAGAGGTAGAGTGTGGCCAACTAACGGATTTGGGTCCAAATGGCGGCCGGCATGGGTCGTAGATTTCATACAACAGGTTGTGTGTGAGAGGTTTATTTGGCCTGCGCTGCCAGGGCGATCCAGATTTCATACAACAGCAATTATTGAAATATGTTCTAAGATTTATATACGCGAGGAAAGTAATGACGTAGCACATGTGGGAGAGGGGATGGTAACCATGGCAACTGATAGCAATTGTTTCAACACAATTTTTTTCTTATGGGCGATTAACATGGGAAAATTTTCAAGTGGCTGGTAAAGTACGGAAACGAAATTTCTTAACTATCACTTGTGAAAAATAAGAAACACTGAAGTATGTACTTTTCTTGTATATAAAAGAATACATGATACGTTATGGAGGAAAGAAGAAAAACGTGATTTATTACAGAAGTGACATTTCACTCTAATTCAAATTTGGTGCCACTTGTTAAAGTACGAAATTGACAATTTGTTAACCAATCAGAAGCGACTACGACATAACAGGTTAACCTTGATTTTCCCTTCTCTCAGGCTTTCACGACCACGCCTCTTATTTTTGTGCTTCCGATTGGTTCACAAACTGTCTTTGTCATATTTTCTGACAGATGGCGTCAAATTTGAATTAGATTGAGGTGCCACCTTCGAAATAAATAACTTTTTTCTTCCTTCCTCCATAACCAATCATGTATTCTTTTATATACAAGAAAACTACATACTCCAATGTTTCTTATTTTTCACATCTGATAGTTAAGAAATTTCGTTTACGTAGGTTATCAGCTGCTTGAAAATTTTCCCATGTTAATCTCCTATAAGAAAAAAATTGTGTTGAAACAGTTGCCATGGTTACCAAATTCTGACGTCACACTTTCCTCGCGCATTAAGATTCATGAATGACGGGAGTGGAAAGTCCATAAGCAGGGGCGGCGGTGGTCGTGTGTTTTAAGGCGCTGGCTTTGAATCAGGCAGTCACTGTCGTCGTGGGTTCGAATCCCACGTAATCCATGGATGTTGTGTGTGTTGCGGGAAGTGTGTAAAATGTATTCAAAATCCCGTTCCTATTCACGCCGGTAACCAGGCCGGATGAGATCGGATATCCTGTAGGAGGGCGGGACTAGGATACACACACCCTGAGTCGGTAGAGCACGGAGTGGATTAACTGGGGTGAGAGCCTTAAGGGGGTACAACCGTGCTCGATGACCGTGGTTTGGAGCCCACGTTAAACTGTAGGTCCCGTCCAAATTGGCCCTGGCAGCGTAAAAGAGACGTTAACTTAATTAAGACAAGACAAGTCCATAAGCGTGCGTTCGTATTTTTGTTCATTTTGGTTAATTTCCTTCATTGTGTTTGTAGTGGTTTGTAGTGTTTCTAGAGTGTTTCCTGTAGCAGAGAATTATTGTTGGGGACATATTTAACAGCGTTCCCAAAATAAGTAAGTATTGAAGTGATTATCATAGTAGTTGTGTTGCATTCAGGCTATACAGTGTATTTCCGAATAAGTGCGAAAGTTCGACAGCATTAATAGATTGCAATGCTAGATGTAAATACACTTACTGAAAGAAAATAACTCAGTTGTAGGTTCTAAGTTTAAACCATTTAGAGAAAAAATTTAGAAACTATTTAGAAAAAATTAGAAACTTACCATGTAATCTAAAGGCTTATCATGATATTAAAAAATCACTTTTAGGTTTATTCAGTTTGGGTTAAGGGTTTACAATCACAAAATACAAACTTTAAATGTAAAACATACACGTAGCAGTAAGTCTATGGCAATGCATGCAATACAACAAAAGGTGTTAACAAAATATCTGTTTCTATTTTATTTCCCTTTTCTTTGTAACATTTCCCAATGTTTTATTTGAGGGTTTCATCATATCACAAACCCCATATATTTGTATTTTCAACAAATAATATACCTTTGTTAAATTTTCGATTTGCTTATGTTTTATAGTACTAACCTGAATCAACTTCATGAACTGGAAGCTAGTCTCATTATTATATTACACTGTGTAGTTCATTTTTCGTAGGGGTTAAGTTTTTGTTTGTTTCTTCGTTTTGTTTGTTTTTGTTATGCATATAACGCAAAAGATGGTTATTGCAAATGGACACCACTAATCGAATAATTGTTCTCTCATAAATAAGGCTTAGCATTTTATTTCTTAAAAATCATCACCTTGCAGATAAACAATTTCATGCGCCGCCCATGTACTATTGCACAGGACATACAAAATGAAATTCAAATTCGCGCTATTTCAATTCGCTTGTTTATTGGTGCCGCCATTATGGACCAACATTTCAAATGAACCAATCAGTGCTTGCTACATAGTTGTCCACACTCTACCTTTCTAGGCACTCTACATTACACCATTACGTTTGTTCGTTTGTGTATTTCAAACAGAAATTGGAATTCCAAAATTAGAGAAAACCGAGAAATATTTTACAAAAATGTTTTGTAGACCGCAAGAACTGCAATATTTGTAATATTATGAAGCTTCTTTGGGTGACTAGGGAGTTATTGGAAGTTTCAAAATAGTGACAGCAGTAATAACAACAGCGTATATTAATAGTGCGGTGTCGTTATCGCGGCCGAAAAAAACGAGTTATTGGAAATGCTTTTTGGTTTTGTGCTATTTCCTTATTTCTAACCTTGTCTTGTCTTGTCTTATTAAGTTAACGTCTCTTTTTCGCTGCTGTGGCCAATTTGGACGGGACCTACAGTTTAACGTGGGCTCCGAACCACGGTCCTCGAGCACGGTTGTACCCCTTAAGGCTCCCACCCCAGTTGATCCACTCCGTGCTCTACCGACTCAGGGTGTGTGTATCCTAGTCCCGCCCTCTACAGGATATCCGATCCTATCCGGCCTGGTTACCGGCGTGAATAGGAACGGGATTTTGGATAAATTTTACACACTTCCCGCAACAATCACAACATCCATGGATTACGTGGGATTCGAACCCACGACGACAGTGATCGCCTGACTCAAAGCCAGCGCCTAAACCACACGACCACCGCCGCACCCTATTTCTAACCTTACTTTTAAACGTCGAATTGTCAGTTGGCGGATGGATGACCCGATTGTTGTTATTTGTTTGAGTTTGAGGTGAAGACAGACAGAAATTAAAGAAGCAGGTCGTGTCGTACGTAAACCTCAGTCTAACTTTTTTGTCACTCATTGTTTTTTTAAAACAAATTCACAACTACTCTACTCGTTAAAAAAATCCGGATATTGAAAACAAAAAAGCAAAGACGTAAACAAACCATAGAGAATGCAAAACCACGTTAGTTATAAAAACGACAGATCAGCTGACAAATGTCAAAAGTGTCAAAATACGGGAAAATATAGTAAATAGTGCACTCCTTATTTGTTCAGTAATAAAGTCTAGCACTATCACAATTACGGGTAGCAGTATTTAGTTGGCCACTGCGCATGCGTATATGTCAAAATAGTGCTATCAGTATTACTGCTACACTTTATTACACTTCTAATAACTCCCTACTATCTTCGAGGGTCGATGCTTTATGTTTGTTATAATAATATATGTTCTGTGGTTCAACCCAGATCAAATATATGTTTTGTGCAGAGAAATAGAGAGGGGGAGAACGCTCATGAACCTTCTGCGCATCATAATACCGAGGGACACCAAGGCCTATCAACTTTAAATAGGTTGCCTCAAGCGATCCTGACCTACTACAACAGCGCGCGACCGATCTACGTTACACGGCGACCGGCGATGCAAAAAATATGTACTTTGAAAAACTCAAAACTGTTGTCAATTACAAACGAAAACGCCAGCCAAACGCCAAACTGTCAGAGTAATACAGAACATAGGTTAAATCACAGAGTTAGACTAAAATGGATTAAACACAGGTAATAAAACTCAGACCTGGGTCGCCAGTCTACGTCACGAACTCCGCCTCCCCCGCACAACCCCCTCGCCCGGGAGCTGTTCAATGAGGTAACCTAATTAAAGTTGATAGGCCTTGGAGGGACACCATGGGGGCAGCCATTTTGACCCATCTCATTTGTGAATTGTGAATATAATGTGTTCTGTGTGTGAATTTGTGTTTGTGTCAAGCCGTCTAACCTAACCTAACCTAACTTTGATGTTGATGTCGTGTCAAATATTGATAACAAGTGTGTATATACCGTGATGTTAGATAGCACGAGATGCGCCAGCTAGTCTACGTGGACCGGTGACGGAATGGAGCTCGATACGGTGAGACGGGAGCTGTCCGAATGCGGCCAGGGGCACTTACTCGCCTTCTGGGAGGAGCTTTCGCCGGGGGAGCGCGAACGGCTCCTGCGGCAGCTCCGGACGCTCGACCCGAAGCGCCTTAAGGAGACGTTCGAGGCGGCCATGCGCGCTCCCGCCGATTGCGGGGCTCTCGAAATGGACCCGATCCCGCGGGACAAGTCCGGCATGGAGGAGGGCACCGAGCCCGAGCTCCTCGAGGAGTACCGCAGGATCGGGCTGGAGGAGATCTCCGAGGGCCGCGTGGCTGTGCTGTTGCTCGCGGGCGGCCAGGGAACGAGGCTGGGCGTGACGTATCCGAAGGGCATGTTCCCGATCGAGATCCCGTCCAAGAAGACCCTCTTCCAGCTCCAAGCGGAGAGGATCAGGAGGCTGGCGCGTCTCGCCGAGTATAGGACCGGGAAGAAGGGCAGGATCCTGTGGTATATCATGACAAGTGAGGCGACCCACGACGCCACACTGAAATTCTTATCGGAGAATCGGTACTTTGGCCTCGATGCAGACGACGTCGTCCTATTCCAGCAGGGGATGCTTCCCTGTTTCGATTTTCAAGGGAAAATTCTTCTGGAGAGGCGGGACTCCATCGCTCTTTCTCCGGACGGGAACGGCGGACTGTACCTCGCTCTGAAAGAGAACAGAATCCTCGATGATATGAGGCGGCGAGGAGTGAAATATGTGCACGCACACAGTGTCGATAACATCCTGGTTAAGGTCGCCGATCCAGTTTTTGTTGGGTAAGAAACGAAAGGACTTCTTCTTCTTCAATTGTTGAATCGGTTCCGTACATTGGCGACAATCATGGCTATATGTACTTTATTTACAGCGCTTCGAAACAGTTGAACGGTAGTGACCCCGTACCATTTTCGCAGGTTGGCCAGCCTTCCTGGTCCTTTCTTTCTGTCAACCTTTCCTAGCCTTAAGGGGGTACAACTGTGCTCAATGACCGTGGTTCGGAGCCCATGTTAAACTGTAGGTCCCGTCCAATTGCTGCCCTGGCAGCAAAAAGAGACGAAAAAGACAATATTTTGTAATAGACGATATTTGAATTTGAATTTATTTCCAGTAAAATACAAGGCTGTAGTTTTACAGAACTAAACTACACGCCTGCTGCAGAGCTGCCAAGCAGCTGTACACAGACTAGGTTACAAAAAACTTAAATATCTACAATCTTAAAACTAAAACTTAAATCTACATTTAAAGTGTGCCTTTTTTCATACTCAATGTGAATTATTTTTTCACTTATTCATTTATTATATTGTTTTCTTTATTTTTGTTTAGGTCATATCTTATTAAGTTATTCAGTACCTAAATAATTCTTCTTCTAAAATACTTAGAGAATATATAGCTTTTTTCAATACAGGTTTAAATTTTTTGGAATGCAATAATTTGAGGTTGTTATTTAATTTATTGTAATAATAAGTAGCTGTATAAATATGAGATTTTCTACCAATGTCTTTGAATACCTTAGGTAAATCAATATTATTATTTCTCGTTTTTTCAATTTTTCTATATATTGTTGTTTCAGAGATTCATGGTGGTGCATAACAGATCTGAAAATATATTGCTTTCTAATTGGTAGTGGCAGACTAGATGCATTGTTATTTGTCACTATTTTAATAACTTTATCATGTACCTATAGGCAGTAACATATTTATATGTGCTTTATTCGCTGATCTCCATGCTATTATCCCATTCGTTGCTAAACTACAATTTATGCCATACATTACTGCCATTAAATTATTTGGTGATAAAATTTTTTTTAGCTTAGCAAGTTCATAGATGGTATCCATAGCCTATTAACTTTACTAATTATCTCAACATCCCATCTAAAGTGTTGGTCTATCATTATACCTAATTATTTAACATTGGTTACTTTGACTAGGTTTTCATTATTTACAGGAATGTTAAACGCTTCAGGTATACAGTCAATATGGTTACCAAAAGTTATAATGCAACATTTCTTAACATTCAGGGTTAGCATGTTTTCATCAAACCACATTTTTAATTCACACATCAGTTTTTGTGTTTTCTGTTTAACTTTATCCCATGATATGTCAGTGCAGAATCCAACTGTGTCATCTGCATAAGAAATAATATTTGAGTCATCATTTTGGATCTGAAATATGTCATTAATGTAAATTAAAAATAAGAGAGGTCCCAATATGGTACCCTGTGGAACACCAATATTAACGGGGCTGACATCTAATCACTTCTAATGTGATTTAATTTGACACTTTAAAACATATTTGTCAAGTAATCTTGTATTAATGCAAGTGTTAAGCCTCTGATACCTAAAGCTTCCAATTTTTTGAAAAAGTATTTGATAGTTCACGGTATCAAATCCCTTTGAAAGGTACAGAAAAACCGCTGCAGAGGGCTTACCTCTGTAGCTTATCCAAACATTGGTATATCTGCTCAGTAAGAACAGCAATAGCATCAGTCGCTCCCAATTTTTTTCTGAATCAATGAGAAATCCATAATAGGATTTCTGTCAAAGTTTGGCCTCGTATTGCATCCTTTCTGTAATGGTTACGTGATCTATCCAAGAAATTCGAAGAACTCTCCGACAAATCCACATCTCAAGGCCTGCATTCTTTATTCCATTACCTCACTCAGGGTCCAGTTTCTACCTTGTACAAAAGTATAGAAAATATGTAGCAATTAATTTCATTAATTTCCAGTACTTTTAACACAAGGCCGTTAATTTATAGATAAACTAGCCGTGACCCGGCCACGCTTCGCTGCGGCTCAGTTTGATATAAAATAAATGAACAATTAAATAAAAATAGGTAATCTATCGAATATAGATTTACCGAGAAAACACATAATTTATTTCAATACCATGCATTGCATTGCTGTGATTATGTTGTAGAATGTTATGAAAAGGGAAAAAATATTGCTTTGCAATTATTTTTTATAACCGATGTAAGTACTCGGCTTCGCCGGGGACGACCCTGTCTCATTCCTTTTTCCACACTCCATGAAAATGGTTTCAATCAGCGTGCGTTATTCGTCTTGATCGAGCAATACGTACTTGGGCTATTTCCAATCTTGCTTCCCTTTGCTCGTCCGTTTCAGACGAACGGGCTCGAGCAATTTGTACTCCTTCGATTTCCAATCTTGCTCCTCTTTGCTCGTCTGTTTCAGATAAGGGGGCTTAGGCATTTCTAATCTATCTCCCTTTTGCTCCTCTGTTTCAGATAAACGGGCTTGAGCATTTCTTAATCTTAGGGTTTCTAGTCTATTTTCCCTTTAGTCGTCTTTTTCAAATAAGCGGGCTTGAGCATTTCTTAAACTAACGGTTTCTTAGGAGCAAATTCAGAAACGCCACTCACACTCATTTCTACCTACACTCAATTGTATCTCAAAATGAGGGTGAGTGCGCCTTCTCCTCAATTTTGGAACTCAGAAACGTGTAAATCAAGTTACTCAAATACATCTCAATTTAAGAATGATTTGAGGGAAGGATGTTTGGCAATATCGCAAGTCGTCGTGTTCGCTGCTGACTGTGTTAGTTCAATTTGGTGTTCTGTGCATATATCATGTGGCAGCAACTGTCAGGCGCATGTCAGGCGTCACCTAATTTGGAATCACGTTTTGCAAAATCGTTTACGTTGAAACAATGAGCAAAGAGCATTCCAAAAAAGTATGTGTGCAAGGAAAAAAGTTCCAATTAAAAGAGTCTCCACCTCTATGCCTGCTATATACCACTGGAAAAATAATATGTCGAATAGTGTCTCCACCAAATCTATACCTCTGTAAGATCTCCAAGTTGATTAAGTGCTGAAGGGGATTGTTGTAATCTCTGATATAATTTCTGAAACAATTAATTGTCTTATTATACAAATCATACTTTTCCCTCGGTACGCATTTACATCTTAGGGTGCTACCTACAATTTTATCATAGGTAGGAACTGGTAAATATCTTTCATCCTCAATATATTGTATGAACTCTACAAATTCGTTGAACTCATTAGCCATGATATCCATATTGCTAACACCATCTAACATAAACAGAAATGCACAAAAAACTGTCACTAACGACGCTAATGACCATCTGCACGAAAGTCAAAACTCGTAAAAGTATAGTGTGGAATTATTTTAAGTGGTGAATTTCAACCACTCAAATCTCACTCAATTTAAGGGACATTTCAATTGAGGAAAGTCTATGAATTCCAAATTGAGTGTAGTGAAGATTTTACTTAAAAATTGAGTGTAGGTGTAGGGTGAGTGGCGTTTCTGAATTTGACCCTTAGTCTATCTTCCCTTTGCCCGTCATTTTCCGAAGCTCGTAGTCTTTTATTTTTTTGCTTTACATATGGATCTGCCAATCGCTTTTCTTTTGGAGGCATAATTCACAGCGAAAGTATAAAATAAATGCGCGTGTTTTCTATTGTCCAATTAACACCACTAACACTCACTCACGTTCAGAAATATTTCTACTTTTAACAGAATGATTTTGAGCAATTCGATGCTCAAAGCGCTGACAAATTGTTCGACATTTAAAAGATACCTTTTCGCCGCGAGATGGCGCCATCTGTCTGTCAGTCACTCGTCTGTCAAATAAAGGTGACATATTGCCTGTCATGTATATATTTTTAAGCCGTTTCGGCCCCCTGGCTCCTTTTTCGACGCGGAACCATTTCAGAAACCTTCGCGGACATGCGCCCTACAACTCACCAAAATTTCGTTGCAATCGGACGAATGGTATAGGAGCCTATGCGGAACATACACACAAACATCCATTTTTATATATATAGACAAGCCGTACCCGGCATGCGTCGCAATGCCACGTAAAGTTTAAAGAAAAAAGATAAATAAAAATTATTGATGACCCGGTGAAATTCCTATCATCTACATATATTTTTGAAAAATAATGTCAAAATAATACAAAATTTTTATCTACATTAAATTAAATGCAACACAGTTATACACATAATCAATTTAAGGCTTTCGGATCTACTATATTTTCCGTCTTTTTTTTTTGCGGTGCGTAAATTTATAAAGATGATGGTTTTACGACTCGCGAACACGCGACGTATAATTGTCCATGCGCGAAACCGGGAAACTCCAAGTTTATTCCGCAAACTGTCCTTGTATTAGCAATTGTATATTATCTTTTTAAATTTTTAATAAATATTTTATGAAAAACTACCCTGAAATTAGGTATGAAATTTCCCTGTACAATATGCGTTGCACCATACGACGTCATTTAAAAGCAATCATTATACGTTGGGATGTTGGCCAAGAAAAATTTAGAGTCATTTCCCACCCCAGAAACTAAAGAAGGTAATGGATCTGGTGCTGGGAACAATTACGGCAATTTTACTTTACCACCAGCACAACATAATCCAGTAGCTTCACCGCTGCATTTTAACGCTTTACAATATTGACAAACTATTGTCATTTTTCCAATTGTTATGGATTCTTCGGCACAATAATCTATTTCCGGGTCGTAGTGGAATGCTACTCGTTCCATATTTAAAGGAACACTGCGTCTGCGGAATCGCTCTATTTCATGATGTCTTGAAGTGCGCTCCATGTTTTGGGCATTTGTTGCTCGTAGTACGTGCATGACCATCTTGGTGTTTATTCTGCCATGTCTTTTTCAGATTGTCTAAGTAGATTTTTGTTTGTTTGTTATTTTTACCTTTAGTTCGATTCGTCGGTAATTCTGTTCGGTCTGTTGTTTGGGTTTCTTCACTTTCGGTTTTGGGTCTTGTATTTGTACCTCATAGACTTATTTCTTGGGTGTTTTATTCGTTTGACGTCAGGTACAGTCGAATTGTCTTGTAGTTTTCCTCGATCCTTTTGAAATAGTGTGATCTAATATAATTGCGCTGATCGTCAAACCCAAGTTCATGGAACGCCTCGTTGTTCTCTTGGGCTTTCCCCCATAGTGCTTCTAAGTGATCAATCCTTTTTTGTAAGTATTCCTTGGTTTTTCTTGCACTTCCGTTTTTCTTGCAATTATTTTGTAGTTATATGATTTCTTGGGCTATTTTTTCTTGTTCTTGAATCAACTCATCTGCTTGTTATATCTTGTCGTAGTTGAAATTGTGAAATTTTTAACTTAATTCTCTGGAAAAGGTGGTTGTGACTTACTCAGGACTTTGGTTGTCTTCTTGACTTCCCGACGTTGTGTTGGTGTCGAAGTTCTTGAAGTTTTGGAGTTGTAATCACTGGCGGCTTTTCCTCCAGCTGCAGTGACTGGATATGTCCGTCGTTTCAAATTTGTAGAATTTGTAGACTTGGTGTCCTGGTGAAGTTGCTTTGACTTACTCAGGACTCTTCTTGATTTCTTGACTTCCCGCTTTTGTGTTGGCGTCGTGTAGACTTTGTAGAGTCGGTGCCCTGTCGATCTAAATGCTGTTGTATAAGACGTGCCCGAACTCGTTCGATTCCATTATATACTGTTAAACGTAATTCTGTCATACCAATACGAATGTTATCTGTCTCTCACCGGTCGTCAGTCGTCAGTGCCATTTGGACGTGAGAGCTCGTCTCGTTGCACATTTGATTAACTTCGACGACCTAAGCCCATCTTCTCCTTAGCATTTTAAAATCAATAAAGTTCTCGCGCACTGACAAACTGATGATAGATTGTAATAATCGTCTTGACATTTATTTATTTGACAACCAACTGACACTATACTTTCATTTGTTTGATTATAAATGTCAAATTACAAAACGCACTTTTTCAGTATTTCCCTTACTTATTATTTATGTTTCTCACAATAAAAACCTTCCCTGAACTTCCACAAATATTTCAAGATCAAAATCACCAAAATCCGTCCAGCCGTTCTCGAGTTAAAGGTAGACTAACGAACAGCAATCCATTTTTATATATATAGAGATAACTAACTACTAGCCTGCTGCAAAGCAGTTGTACGCAGATTCGGTTACATTAACTTAGGTACATATCTAAAATCTTAAATAAAAATAAGTAAATAAAATAAATAAAAAAATATAACTGTATTTTCATCTTTTATTTTATTTTGTTACATATTTTCTTTATTTATTATTGTTTGGTCTAATTTTATTTTTTAAGTAAATAATTCTTCTGAAATACTTAAAGAATATATAGCTTTTTTTAATAAAAATTTACATTTCTTACTTTGCAATAATTTAAGCTCATTATTTAACTTAATATAATAATATGTAGCTGTGTATATATATAACATTTTCGTCCAGTTTCCATATATATCTAAAGTAAACCAATATTATTATTATTGTTTTATTTTTAATTTTTCTGCATATTTTTGTTTCATTGATTCATAGTGGTACATAATAAATATATTGTATCATTTATCATTATCTTTTTAATGTTCAGATCTCTGGTACATAAAAAGGGTTTCATTTTATAGAAAACTGTCCATGCTTGCTTGATACAACTTTTTATTTCCACGGAGTGGTCCCCAGAACCTGTTAATGTACATCCCAAGTAAGTAAGTTTCTGAGCTCCTTCGATATTCTGCCTGTTTGCTTGTAGGATCCCTAGTGCCGCTTGAGGAAGTGATTTCCTAATCAACCTGTACTTGGTCTTTTTTTGGATTAAGCTCAACGCCAAATTCTAAGCTCGCTTCACTGACCAGATTTAAAAGTTGTAGGCTGTTCAAGTTATTTGCTGTAAGTATAGTGTCGTCAGGCGTAGCGTATGTTGGTGATAAGTTCACCATTCCCCCTAATACTGTGTTGCACTTTGTCGAGCGCTTTCCTAAATACCTGTATGTTCAGAGTACAGATTGAACAGAAGAGGTAATAGCACGAAGCCTTATCTTACTCCACGAGAAATCTCGATCTGATACTTGGTTGTTTACCCTTACTAGGGACTTTTAACCCCAGTATAGGTTACTAATTATCTCTATGCGCTTTGTGGCAATTCCAGCTTTCTTCAAAGCATCTATCATTTTCCCATGTTGAGATCTGTCAAATACCTTTCTGTAGTCTAGAAAACAGGCGTATATGTCGCAGCTAACGTCTTATTTGCAACACTGGAATAAGACTTGGATGGCAAAAAGCGGTTCAAGTGTGCCCAATCCACTAGGAAAGTCAAAACTGCGTGTCACTCATGTTTTCCTCACATTTTCTATGAATGATTATCAGGAAAAGTTTTAGCATGTGACTCATGAGGCTTATTGTTTTATATAGTCTGCACATGTTTTAGCATTTGTCTTTTTGGGTAGACATATAAAGGTGGGTATAAGCCATATTCTGGAATACTTCAGCTGTTAAAATTCTTTGCCTGGTACAATCTTAGACAACCCAAGGAAAGTAATGCTTGGCAATACTACCGTATCGTCTTGGTGTTTTATCTTGTTTTTCTGTTTATTTTTGAATCTTGTAAGGATTTTTCTAAACTGGTGATCGAGACTTCTCTTACTTGGGAATTTGTAGGTTGTGTTAGTTATTTTCGCCTCGTTTCCTGTCTTCTGTGGCATTATCACCTTGCCTCTTTCACACTTCCCAAAGCTTTGGGTCAATATTTCTCGCAGTGTAAATTTGTGGCTTGTTCTTCCGGTTTGAATCCGCAGTACTTTCCTTCTGTGCTCCATCTAATTCTGTACCTCTACAAGCTTATTTGATAACGGAGTGTCCACAACACTCCACAACAACAAGCTTAATGCAAGTTTGTTAAATGGTAACTAGAAAGTTTGACTTAACTTTCAAGTTACCATTCTTTCTAGAAACTTGCTTCAAGCATATACCATTGCAATGGCAAATTTGGTGCAAGCCTTCACCTTTGATACCTCAAACTTATTGTTAATCTGAAACAAATTTAGATTGCTATCTGGGTTGCTGACTTTTGCATCTACATCTTGCCGTATCTTACCTAGCCCATGATTCCCGTTAGATTTGCTGCTCTTTAGTTCTTCATTTGATCTTCAGGTACAGTTTTTCCTGATCCCATATGGTGATTTACGTTCCTCAATCTTAAAATTCTTTGCCTGGTACAATCTTAGACAACCCAAGGAAAGTAATGAAACAAATGTAAGAGAATCTGAAAATGAAATTTGTGGCTCAGCCGGGATACGAACCCGGATCTCCCAATATCGCGTCAGGTGTTCTGCCAATTGAACTACCGAGACACCTATCAATTTCATTTTCGATGTTCGTGTTAAACGTTTTTGAGAGGATGATACGGAGGACGTATTGGTTGTACGCAACACACCGTACCCCTCTCACGTTAACGTTAACGTGCCACAAATTTCATTTTCAGATTCTCTCACATTTGTTTCATATACACCATCACTTTGAATTAATTTCGAGAACATATTCCAACCAAGGAAAGTAATGTTTGGCAATATTACCGTATCATCTTGGTATTTTGTCTTGTTTTTGTTTATTTTTAAATCTTGTAAGAATTTTTCTAAACTGGTGATGGAGCTCTCTTACTTGGGAATTTGTAGGTTGTGTTAGTAATTTTCGCCTCGTTTCCTGTCGTTTGTGGCATTATCACATTGCCTCTTTCACACTTCCCAAAGCTTTGTGTCAATATTTCTCGCAGTGTAAATTTGTGGCTTGTTCTTCCGGTTTGAATCCGCAGTACTTTCCTTCTGTGTTCCATCTAATTCTGTACCTCTACAAGCTTATTTGAAAACGGAGAGTGTCCCAACAAGAACGCCATATTCAATATGCCCAAAAGAAAGCTCTGCAGCGGACTTGTAGTTAGTTCTGTAAAACTACAGCCTTGTATTTTACTGGAAATAATTTCAAATTCAATAGTGTTTGGAACAGCAAACTGTTTTTTGTTTCAAATGATTAATCACCTACCTTAATAGTCCATAGGAAATCATAACTTAAACAAGATGTTGCAAGGTTGTTGTGGCAACATTGTAGTTTCTTTGTAAAAACAAACGTCATGCAAGTTTGTTGAATGCTAACCAGAATGTTTGATTTAACTTTCTAGTTACCATTCTTTCTAGAAACTTGCTTCAAGCATATACCATTGCAATGGCAAATTTTTGCTAACTTTTGCATCTACATCTTGCCATATCTTACCTATCCCATGATTCCCCGTTAGATTTGCTGCCCTTTAGTTCTTCTTTTGATCTTCAGGTACAGTTTTTCTGGTCCCATATGGTGATTTACGTTCCTCAATCTTAAAATTCTTTGCCTGGTCCAATCTTAGACAACCCAAGGAATGTACTGCTTGGCAATATTACCATATCGCCTTGGTGTTTTGTCTTGTTTTTCTGTTTATTTTTGAATCTTGTAAGGATTTTTCTAAACTGGTGATGGAGACTCTGTTACTTGGGAATTTGTAGGTTGTGTTAGTAATTTTCGCCTCGTTTCCTGCCGTTTGTGGCATTATCACCTTGCCCCTTTCACACTTCCCAAAGCTTTGGGTCAATATTTCTCGCAGTGTAAATTTGTGGCTTGTTCTTCCGGTTTGAATCCGCAGTACTTTCCTTCTGTGTTCCATCCAATTCTGTACCTCTACAAGCTTATTTGATAACGGAGAGTGTCCCAACAAGAACGCCATATTCAATATGCCCAAAAGAAAGCTCTGCAGCGGGCTTGTAGTTAGTTCTGTAAAACTACAGCCTTGTATTTTACTGGAAATAATTTGAAATTCAATAGTGTTTGGAACAGCAAACTGTTTTTTGTTTCAAATGATTAATTACCTACCTTAATAGTCCAGAGGAAATCATAATAACTTGCTGCTATTTTGTTATAACAAAATTTTGTGGCAATATTGTCCTGATTAACTTAAACAAGATGTTGCAAGGTTCTTGTGGCAACATTGTAGTTTGTTTGTAAAAACAAACGTCATGCAAGTTTGTTGAATGCTAACTAGAATGTTTGATTTAACTTTCTAGTTACCATTCTTTCTAGAAACTTGCTTCAAGCATATACCATTGCAATGGCAAATTTGGTGCAAGCCTTCACCTTTGATACCTCAAACTTATTGTTAGTCTGAAACAAATTTAGATTACTATCTGGGTTGCTGACTTTTACATCTACATCTTGCCATATCTTACCTATCCCATGATTCCCGTTAGATTTGCTGCTCTTTAGTTCTTCTTTTGATCTTCAGGTACAGTTTTTCTAGTCCCATATGGTGATTTACGTTCCTCAATCTTAAAATTCTTTGCCTGGTCCAATCTTAGACAACCCAAGGAATGTACTGCTTGGCAATATTACCATATCGCCTTGATGTTTTGTCTTGTTTTTCTGTTTATTTTTGAATCTTGTAAGGATTTTTCTAAACTGGTGATCGAGACTTCTCTTACTTGGGAATTTGTAGGTTGTGTTAGTTATTTTCGCCTCGTTTCCTGTCGTTTGTGGCATGATCACCTTGCCTCTTTCACACTTCCCAAAGCTTTGGGTCCAATACTTCTCGCAGTGTAAATTTGTGGCTTGTTCTTCCGGTTTGAATCCGCAGTACTTCCCTTCTGTGCTCCATCTAATTCTGTACCCCTACAGGCTTATTTGATAAAGGAGAGTGTCCCAACAAGAACGCCATATTCAATATGCCCAAAAGAAAGCTCTGCAGCGGGCTTGTAGTTAGTTCTGTAAAACTACAGCCTTGTATTTTACTGGAAATAAATTCAGTTCAATATAAGTAAAGGTGAGTTTAGGCGGTGCGAGCTAGCGGGTCAGTTGAGAAGGCCAGTAACTGTATGCCAACTACTGTTATTATTAAAACAGATCCGCCGAGTTACTGTCTCTGCAAGGATGGGCAGCTACTGAATGTGAGTTATTTCAATATTTTTTGATTTTACTGGCCACTTGCCTTCCCCCACGAGACTGAAGTCAGTAGTTCGCATCCTATTCGCCAAATTTGAACGCATAGTACAGTACCTGGCAATTAAATTTAAAAGAATTTCGAACTGTGAAGGTCACTCGCATAACAGCTTGATATTCACGAGGGTCCTGATAATTAGCTCTGTCATAATCATGTTGTAGCTCCTGGTGATTTCTTTTGCAACCAATTTCTTACTCAAATCCGTCTGTTTCTTTTTCTTGTCAGATTTTCAATTTCTTTAACCAATTCATCGCACAAAGTTATGGAAAAAGATTGTATTGCCTTGCGGATCGCAATTTTTCATACTTCCGACATATTGCACTCTTTTTCAAGACCTGCAAGCTCACTGTCCAGAAACACAGTAGAGCTACTTACTTCGTGTAAATAGGTGAGTAGCTTGCCTATTTCGTCCCTCACTCGCAAAGTACAGCTACTGTCTACTGGCTAGCCCAGCAACTCGTACTGTGTAAACTCGCCCTAAACGTTCTGAGATTGACCAAACTCTCTTCGCCGCAGGTACTGCGTCGAGAACAGGGCGGAGTGCGGCGCGAAGGTCGTCAAGAAGTCCAGCCCGACGGAACCCGTGGGGGTCGTCTGTAAGGTGAACGGTCGTTTTCGGGTGGTCGAATACAGCGAGATCCCCGAACGTACCGCTCGGCTCGAGGACGAGGACGGCGAGCTCGTCTTCCGAGCCGGCAACATCTGCAATCATTTCTTCGCCGTCGAGTTCCTCGAGAAGGTCTGCTTCCACCACGAGGCCGAGCTCAAGCTGCACGTCGCCAAGAAGAAGATCGCTCACGTCACGCCCGACGGCGTGAGGGTCGAACCGTCCATCCCGAACGGTGTGAAAATGGAGAAGTTCATCTTCGACGTGTTCGAGTTCGCCGAGAGGTTCGTGACGTGGGAGGTGCGGAGGGACACCGACTTCAGCCCCTTGAAGAACTGTGACAGCGCCGACAGTGATTGTCCGTACACTGTCCGGAGGGACCTCCTCGAGCTCCACAGGAGGTATGTGGAGGAGAACGGAGGGAAAGTGTTACCGGGCGTGCAAGTGGAGGTGTCCCCGTTGCTATCTTACGCTGGGGAGGATCTCAGTGAACGAGTCGATGGAGAAACTTATGAGAACGACACCGTGTTGGAAGCAGATGAGGAGAAGTTGGATATGTTTTTCCCTCTATCGCCTCTCTCCCGTTTGTTCCATTATTGTTATTCCAAAGTATTATTAATTTTATTTCGGAAGAGGTGAAGGGAATACATCGACCTTTTTTCATTCGGAACTTACTCATCTGTTATTAATTCTTTATTAAATATTATCGAAATGGGTATTTTTCAATTTCTCCTTTAATACCTGTAAGTATCTAAGAGGAAAATCCTGAGAGGAATCGGATTACTTTTATCAGTTGGGTTTTGATAAGTTTATTTTTCATCCAAATGACGTACGCTAAGGATATACATTGTAATAAAATTAAAATTTAATTTACACCTAAAGTGTAGATTGCAACAAATCTGCTGTCAAAACAACAAGTAAAATGTGCGGATAATGATTTTATTTACTGAAATAAATGCGCCACGCTTAAATGATTTAAACTATTTAAAGGAGTTTTAGACTTATCTGTAATAATTATTTTATGAATCTTTATTTAATCTTTATTTTATTACATCAGAAAACGTCTCTCACTCCTCACACCTTCGCTGCGTACATGAAGTACCACTGAATGCTGTATATTTAAAATGAAGAACAATACTTCTGTACTTTACCAATTTCTTTCACTTAACTCACAGCTTAACGTGGGACCTGAAGCATGGTTGTATTACCTTAAGGTTCTCACCCTTTACTCTTACTTGTAATAATGTAACCAATAATGCATTTAATTAAATTATTGAATACTAATTACTAGTACATGCTCGCGCTTATGTATCGCATGAAGATCTTTACATTATTCCGTTTCTTCCAGAACATCAAAAATTATCTGAAGAATTCATTAGGGCATTCAAAACAAAACTTCATTTATTCACTGTATTATGCTATCAAGAATTATCACAAGATTTAGAAAAGGATCTATAGTAAATCCACTGAGAAGAAAACACCCACGAAACGAGAAAAGGTAGTAAAGTTAGACAACACCTAATACACGTCGTTGGCTATTGGTGGAAGTCATAAAACTTGTGGCGGGAATTGTTGATGTACAGAGTCGGTTCAGTAAATTAACAAGTTTATTATAGTTGTCTGATCTATGGTTGTCTGTTTACCAAGCGTTCAGGTAAGTCATGGACTTTTAGTTGATGGTTTATTTTAACGTATCGCTATTGTTATTCAGGTTTTTGATATAAATGTGTATAAACATATTTCTGTGATCTATTGCAATTATGGAAAGACACCTTCCCTGCTCGCCTCCCAAAAAGAGACCTGGAACATACTTAAGCTGCGGGGAGAAAACCATTATTTTAAATGTATACAGAAAAGAAAGAAATGAACATCCTTAGTAAAAGATAAATTGTAGTCAAGGCGATTATTCTTAATGCGACCCTGTACTTATTCGCTAGCTGGTCGCGCGCTTTGAATTTCGACATTTGTGTTTCATGGAAGTTTTCTTCTCGATGGATTTTCTATATTTCGAGCGAAGACCAACAACAACGATTTTAGGTTGACTTGGTTATTTAGCGATAAGAAAGAATATTTATTCAAAAAGTTAGTAACAATGCTGAAATAGAAATTAAATTTCATTGTCCAATGGAAGAAGTTATAGTTTAAAATCCAAAAATAATTTCAATGAGCTCATAACATTTTTAGATCTATTTTATTTTATTCGTAAAGGATATGTGAGAATATATAAGAGAAAAATGCTACAGAAGTAAAGCATTTGCTATCCCATATCTTAGACCTATTGGTTTTTTTTCTATCTGAGAATCATATATCTACCCCACGCAGAATGAATTAAAGATATGTGGGACTAATCGACTGTCAATCTTTGGTAGCTGTCATTGACTGCTGCCTGGAAGTGGTTGAAGTAAACATTCACCTTCTACTGTATAAATGGAGGCCCTAACAACATGGAATTATTAATAATCTATTTCCTCTGGTGTTTCATTTGATGTAAATGGTGTTTTTCGATATGGAAATGGCATATTGTACTTTTAAAAAAAGGATAACAAAGCGATTTCATACAAATATATTTCTTATAGTTTGACTGATGGAGAACTGATTGCAAAAATTACTTTTTTGAACAGCACACAATGAAAATGTCGAGTACACATATTTTTTAATATATAAGTAACTTTAATTTATTCATTAATAAATGCCACTAAATTGATATATTCATTGTTTAATTTCCGTATATATATCTTCTTTTCATCAAGCGGCACCGCACACCAGATAAAGCCTAATAATTTCATTTCTTCATGTTCCAAGTCTGCCTCAGATAGTACAAAATTCTCACCATATTTAAAAAATGGGAGCTCGGAGGCGTTCAATTTCTCCATCAATTTGTCAAAAATATCACCAAATGATTTCTCGTTAAGTTTCCACTTCTTTAGCAGATGAGGGTTCTCGGTTGCTAAAGTTTGAAATTTCTCTGCATTCGATCCCTCTTTTTTTGATAGATGTTCCTCCTCGACATAATTTATAAAACTTCTAATGTTCAGGTGTTCAACTCTCATTAAAACTTTCAAGTTTGCTGCACACTAAAAGAAAACAATTACAATTTTTTTAATTAATCAAAATTATGTTAACTTACTAGCTGATCCTTTAAAGTTTGGTTCTCGGATTTAAATGCAGCCTCTTGTTTTATGAGTTCCAATTGATGCTCTTTAACTTTCAACTGATATTCTTGTTCTCGATTCGTAAATGTCAGTTTGAAGTTTTTTATTGCAAATTCAAGAATGGATCTGTTTTCCTCGGATAAATTTTTCCAGACCGTCTCCGGAATAACGAAGTTATCCTGAGAAAAGTTTAAGTTACATGTGGTTATGATTAATTAATAAAAATAATTTACCATAACTGAAGAACGAACATACCTTGCGAACCACAGAACATATATTGTTTAGAACATGTTTAGGAGTTAGAAGTGCAAACGCCGTGTATTTTGAGCGAAACACAAATAACAAGCACAGAACATATATTGTTTAGAAGTGCAAACGCCGTGTATTTTGAGCGAAACACAAATGACAAGTGGAACAAGTGAAAGTGGGCCCTGACTGTAGCACCTCTTACGACAGACGTTGAAGTACGACTGAATTTCGTTCTGTACTTGGCGGCAAATTTGAATTCAAATGCTGAGGGAGTAGGCTCTTAAAGAATACAAAAATATAAAGTTATTATCTTTATTTATTTATAACATAGTTTTATACAAAATAACAGTGATTTATCTGGATCTCCAGTAAAATAGATAAAAGAAAATATTAGTAAAAGTATTAAAATGTACATTTTATTTTGTTAAAATGTATCAGAAGAGGTATTTATAAAATATTCAGACCAGAATAAATTACTCAACTCAAGATCATAATATACCACATAGAACAATAACTAAATAAACATGTTAATAAATAAAACAAAATATCCTGCATAGTGCTGACATAAAAATAAATTGATTAAAATAGTTCAGTAAAAAATAATAATAAGGAACATTTTTTGGTAATTTTGTAATAAAATCCCATACACCACAGTAACATAAAAATTTCCCTGCAAAAATCTAATAAAGAACATAATTGAGTACATTCTTTCGTAATTTTGTATGAAAATCTCATACACCACAGTAACATAAAATAAATAACATATTTTAATATTGTATTATATAGTACTGTATTATATATTATATAATGTATATATTAATTGTAACAATATCCAGGGCTTAATCCAATTTCATCAAACATTACTACACACTATTTTTTGAGTTCCAATAATTTTTCAATCTGTACTTCTAAATTGTTCAAAATGGGTTCGTTCTATTCATATTTATAAGGTATTGTAACGTTTATTTTATAATTTATTTACATTAATTGAACACTAATTTATTTAACACACTTAACTACTTGTACACTAGACTAGACACTACATAATTTATTTGTACTGCTCCGCTTTAGGATCGTATGTCGCGTTCACTTCTGCTTCTCTACTTCTAACTAACTCCCTCGATCACAAGCCCCCTTATATATACACCCCCAACCATAATCGAGATCCTTCTCGTACCTTCTAGAACGCCTACGCAGGAAATAAACAGAAGGTCACAAATTAATTGCTTTTCGTAAACAACATTCCGGGAAAATTCGTGCAGCTGTCTTTACGCGTCGTAGTTGGTGTCGCGTTGTTTACTTCTCGCATTACAGTATCATGGACAATAGATTTTTCAAAATCCGTACCGATGGCAATTGATAATACCTCTTGAGATATCTATATAAACGAGGACTTTTCTTGAGTATAGACAAAGCAATAGCTTTATTTTCTATATACCAAATTCTGTACTTAAGTGATCTTTTCGAATTGTGTAATTGAGAATTAATGAAATGACGAGTAATTTCATTTAAATTGCCATCTGTTAATTCGATGCATCCATCTTCATATAAGTAGATCCTTAATAGTAATTAAATGGCTCGGTGTGTTTTGGAGCTTAGACGGTAATCTACTTCAGTGAGTGGTAATACTACGATGTCATTTTCTCTTCGTTGTGTGTTAAATCTGTTCTTGAAATACCTATCGTCGACAACATACCTAGTCTCTTATGGTAGAGGAAAGAATACACGTCTGAAATATCCTAATCGTTTGTATAGAAATGTTTTTCAAAGGGATTCGGTCCTACTGAAACCTCATTTTTGTTATTAAAAACCGAAAATTCTGTACAACTATTTTTTGATTAAGTTGTTTTGGAATAGAGCCTAAAAGTAGAGTTTTGTTTGAGGATGACAGATAATCTGATGGAAGAAAATGAACTTCACAAACAGAAAATTGTTACAATCTATAGAATTATTAGATTTGCTGCCATTTCTCTAAAGTTTCACGATCTGAAGGACAGCTTTGTTATCACAAGAAGGAAAGCGGCGGGTGCGGATAAAAGATAGGTGCACTCGTTTTTTCTCGAAATTTTCAGAAAGTGCCCGGAAAAGGGCCTTAATCGTAATCGTGTAGGAGATAGTTTCCAGGGAGGAAAATTGCTAGTTTTTGCGAAAAAATATTTTTTTTCAATGGAATGGTGCGTACGCCACTTAAATCGCACAATATACCTTATTTTGCCGAATTCGCCATAGGGTCAAACTACAGAATGATCAAGAAATACTGTTTAAGTTGGCAATCATACCTGGAGGATTTTTTTGCCTAAGGATTTGCAACGCTACACCGGAAATCTCTGCACTCTGCATGACAGCGACAACTAAATAAACACAAATATTTTAGATTATGTAAATTTATTTACGATATTTATTTACCACACGAGAAAAAACTTCAATATTTCAAGGTACTGCTCGAATTGAGCGCCATTATGTTCTAAACATAAATTCACTCTCCGTTTTAGGCTCTCGAACACATTAATTAACATCCGAGGAGAAATATTTGCAACTTTCTCGATAATGGCAGCTTCGAGTTCTTCACGTGTATGTAGAACATTACTGAACACCTTGTTTTTAAGGTGTCCAAAGAAACAAAAGTCTAGAGGTGTCAGGTCTGGTGACCTACTTGGCCAGATTCCCGTACTTATGACTCGATGGCCAAAAACTCGCAAATATTGCATTGTGGCACGAGGCGTATGTGCTCGAGCCGAATCTTGTTGAAAGTAGCCATTTTCGCGCTCCTCTACGGCTAATTGGGCAACGAATGGCTGGAGAATGTGCCGAATGTATCGTTCTGAATTAACTGTGAAGTTGAAAAACACAGGACCAATTACTCTCTGCCGCGGTACAGCCAACCAAACACCAACTTTAGTAGGATGTAAAGTTGTTGTTCTAACAGCATGTAGATTTTCACCAGACCAAATTCTCTAATTTTAAGCATTAACATAGCCATTGAGATGGAACCAGGCTTCATCGGAAAAAAAGGTTTTATCCAGGATGTCATCGTTGTTCATTTCCTGATTGAAAATTAACACCATTTTTAATTTGCGAACCAGACCAGAAGGGCAAATGAAGACAGGACCGACAATTGTTTCATTTTATTTAAATTTTCAGTACCCTCGGAGGTAGGGGGTGGATTTTTATCGACAATAATAATTATTTACCATTCGCATCATGAATTGAAAACGATAAATACAATTCTTGGAGAATATTTAAGGAATAAATTGAATTCTTGTTGTTATACCACCGCTTGCTAGATGAAGCAAAATCGACAAAAACAAACACAAACGTCTCCGAATGACTACAATCGTATCTAAACGTCCTCTCTTTCTACTACGTTTGACTAAATGACGTTCATGTGAACGTTCAGATCTTCTCGCTCGCACTCGGGGTGTAATATGACCCCCAATTTAAAAATTTCAAGAAAACAAGAAAAACTTTTGAGATATCAATATGCAATACGTCGATTTCGATGTAAAAAATTACGGGGAATAAACTGATGCAGTTTTTTGCCTTATCTGTTGTAGTTTTCAACATTTCGCGCAAAAACATTTTTATTTGCCGTTTTCATCCCTTTGCCGGGGGTTGCGGTCAAAAATATTTACAGATTTGGGTTCCTGAGGGTCAAAACCATAATAGTATGTTTTCTTTTTCATATTGAAGCGAATGTTAATTCAATGAGGATTTCATTGGACTATATACATATATCTCAAATAATGTATTCGCGATGGTTCCTGAAATAACTCGATCCTTCTTTTCCCTAATAATGTTTATGTAGACATGTCCAGAAGGTAATAAATCATTCTTCCTTAATAGGATGTTGCCGGGACGTTTCATGGAACTGTCTTTTTTTATAGGATTCAATTAAGCGTAGCGGCGTTCCTTTGATGTAAACCGCCGTCCGATAAGAGTAAACACTTCTCGCGCTGCTGTTTACATTTCGTGTTACAGTACTTTGATGTTTGCATGTGTTTCGAGCTAAGTCTAAGGGCCTTGTCCCACCAAAGCGGAGCAACAGCGACGCGACAGTGACACGATTTCTAGATGTAGCTTGGGTGTTTGTTTGCTGTAGCGTTGGTGGGTATGCTGTGTATAGAAACTATAGCTTCAACACGAAAGAAACACGGTGGCGACATCGCGTCGCTCTCGCGTCGCTATTGCTCCGCTTTGGTGGGACAAGGCCCTAATCATTTTTGGATACTTCGCCTCACAAGGCACTTTCCAATTAGGTACATTCATGCAACCTACTGACACCTTTATCTTTTTATTCAGGTTTTTGAGCAACCATTTTTGGATGCTTCACCTTCTTATTCTTCTTCTTCTTTACGTGCCGTCTCCTTTAAGAAGGTTGGCTATCATCATGGCGATTTTTACCTATCTCTGAAGTTGCGGATCTGAACAAATCAACAGAGCTACTGTTGTACCACTGCCTTAGGGTTTCACCTTTTTTAGACCGTCATAAAGGTTCGTTCTAACTAGATTCATGCAACCTACTGACACTTCGATCTGTTAGAAGGAAAAAAGAAAACCGAACTAAGAAAGAACCGAACTGGGCGTATTCTAATCCAAAACGTAGGAAATAGAATTAACTAAATTACCACTCACTTCGATAAACGTGCGATCGCACTCAGGGCCGGACTGGGCCTAAAAAACGGCCCGGGCGCCAATCGAAATTACCGGCCTCTGTCTGGGGCTCTCATTTTTACTAAGGGTAGCGCAGTAGGCGTGAGAGAAAAACAAGAGTGATAATATTAATAATATTATTAATAATAATATATCTAAACATATATTTTTTATGTTCACATTATATAAAGCAAAAATTAAATATACAAAAATGTTAAATGAAACAAAAACGTATTCTCAAAAATGAAAGAAACAAAAATCAAAACAAGACACTCTTAAGAAAATATTAAAAAATCAACATTTTTTGTAAATTATAAACATATATCCCTACGCCCTTTATATTCATTTGTAAGATATTTAATAATATCTTCATTAATTTAAACTTACTAAAATATTCTTTTCACAAACCATCAACATAATTGCCTCTAGGTGATCTTGAGACAAGCAACTTCGTAATCTATTCAAAATGAATTTTAATTTTGAAAAAGATCGCTCACATGCTACTTGTGACATCGACAAAAGTTAGTAAGTATTTGTACACCTTTTCAAGATCTGGATAAGCCTCACAGTAAAGATTATATTTCATTAAAACTTTGTAACAGCACAAAATACATTTTCTACAAGTTTTGTAATGAGATTGAAAATCATCTGACTTATCCAAATTTGGTTCTTTTTTTAGTTCAATATTTTCACGTATAAGTTCTTCTGGCAAGGACATAGATAAGTTTGACCACTTTGACGCAAAATCGTTTAACTGCATTTCCAGTTCATTTTTTTCCATCTGTATATAGTATTGCTTAATTTTTGAACAAGCTTGCTCTAAGCTGCTTTCTGTATATTCAGGTTGGGCGAAATTTGAAGGATTTAAAATGTAAAATCCTTTATAAAGTTCCGCATGACTCTAAAATCTACTTTCCATTGCATTAACTACCTTGTCCATTTTTACATTAAATACTTCAATTTTGAATTTGGCTATTGCTTCCTGCGGAGCTTCGTCACTACACGTCTAATCATGAAATTTTTTCCTAATTATTTTTCTAGATATTGGCATCGTTATTTCTAAGGGAATCTCAAGATTAAAAAATTCTGTGTTCGACTCATTCCCGAAAGCAACAATCGTCAACAACACCGATAAGTTAGGTAGCCTCCCTAAATTGAACTTAGGTCAATTATTGGCCTAAAAGCACCGCAGCGCTCAATCTCCATCAAGAACCATAATAATTCTTACACATGCATGACATGACAAGCGAGCAAGCGAAATACTCAGTGATCAACTCACAACTCACTCTTAATAGAAGTACAATTTTATTCACAGAACAGGATTGAGAAAACACTTTCCTTCGTCTCCGGCCGCTAGAAATATCTTCGAATTCGAAAACGAAACAGTCGAAACACTCGAACGCCGGTCAACTTAATGTTGACATTAAAAATCCCGAGACACATCAAAGAAAGCGCCAGCCGACTTAATGCTTAAAGTATCTTATTCCAAAAATAGCGGTACACGCACAACGACAAAGTAAGTCTTTTGGCTAATTGTCTTCAACTTCAACTATAAAGTATTAAAGTACGTCTTTACAGATCTTTTTTCGAATTTTGAGCAACCATTTTTGGATGTGTTATCGTCAGTCACCAGGACGTATACAACCATCACCCTGTATACGTCGAGACGAGAGGCCTGCACGCCTGCACCGAAAAAGGGCTGATGCAGGTTCTCCGGGAACCACGGGTACGAGAGGGACCGCGGAGCGGTGGGACGGCGGACGGCATTCATGGACGTTCAGTAGAGAGATTCGGTTCGAGCGAGCGAGCGAGTTGACGTGTCATACAGGCGGCAATATAACTTTTTATTTAAATATAGGGTTTTTATTTCAAATCTTATTTTAAATCGCGAATCGTTAACAGATGCTTCATCTTCGTATCCTGCAAGGCCCTTTCTAACTAGATTCATGCAACCATACTGATACTTTAATCTTTTTAGATATTTAGATGCCTCACCTTCATAAGGTTCGTTCTAACTAAATCCATTCGACCTACTGACACTTTGATCTTCTCATTCATGTTTTTTAGCAACCATTTTTGAAAACGTCACCTTCACAGGGACATTTTCAATTAGATTCATGCAACCTTCTGACAGTTCGATTTTTTTCGAATTTTGAGCAACCATTTTTGGATCCTTCACCTTCTTATCCTGCGAGGCCCTTTCTAACTAGATTCATGCAACCATACTGATACTTTAATCTTTGCTATTCACATTTTTGAGCAACCATTTTTAGATGCTTCGCCTTCATAAGATTCGTTCTAACTAGATTCATGCGACAATGTTGTCGCAACTGATATGCAAGTAGCACCCAGAAGACGACGAATAACAAGAAATTCTCAAAAAGGACCAATCATCTCACTCTTCCACTGAAAACTCTTACCATCAGGTCCTTACATAAAAATAGGATTTTAGTTGTAAGAGAGAGGACCCCCGGGATATAAAACTGGAACTGTAGGGACGAAGGTTCCTTTTGTTAGACGAGGCCTTCTAGCTTGAAGTGCGATTTACACACACCTCTTGAGTTGGAGAGTAGACGTCGAACATACCCTTAAAATGGTCAGACATGGAGTATCTGATAGAAAAAAAAAACACTTTTTTGAACAGCACGCAATAAAAAATATTACATATTTTTCTGTATATACGAGAGTAACTTTAATTTATTCTTCAATAAATGCAAATAAATTGATAATTTCATTGTTTAATTTTCGAATACATATATTATTTTCAATAAGTGGCACCGCACACCAGATAAAGCCTAATACTTTCAATTCTTCACGTTCCAGGTCGTCCTCAGATAGTACAAATCTCTCACCATAGTCAAAATATGGGTGCGCGGATGCGTTCAATTTATTCATCATTTTTTTAAAAATATGACGAAATGATTCCTCATCAAGTTTCCACTTCTTTAGCAGATGAGGGTTCTCGGCTGCTAAAGTTTGAAATTTCTCTGCATTTGATCCCCTTTTATTTGATAGACGTTCCACCTTGACATAATTTATAAAACTTCTAATGTTCAGGTGTTTTTCTCTCATTAAAATGTTGAAATTTGCTGTACACTAAAAAAACAATGACATTTTTTTAATTAATCAAAATTATGCTGACTTACTAGCTGCTCCTTTAAAGTTTGCTTTTCGGATTTAAATGCAGATTCTAGTTTTATAACTTCCAGTTTATACTCCTCAACTTTCAACTGATACTCTTGTTCTTGATTTTTAAATGTCAGTTTCAAGTTTTTTATTGCAAATTCAAGAATGGATCTGTTTTCCTTGGATAAATTTTTCCAGACCGTCTCTGGAATGACGAAGTTATCCTGAGAAAACTTCACGTTACTTGTGGTTATGTTAAGATTCATAAAAATAATTTACCATAATTGAAATTGAAAAACCAAAACACCTTACGAACCGCCATCTGATGACAAATCACAACGGACACAATTTTGACTGATAACATACAGAGTTGCCTATATGAATAATAAAAATAGGTCGTAATAATTGGTTGCATACTCAAGCATCAAACTTATCAAATAAACAAATTTAAAATAACGGTAAAAGGTCGGGAAACGCTGGACTTGAGATCACTTGTCCCTTATGTATTTTGGGGCGCTGATTACGAAAATGGGGATTGGAACTTGCAGCAATGGTTGGAACACCCCTAAAATTGCAAAAAACGCCAGTAAATAGGGGTGTTTTTCGACTGTACTGCGGAATTCCCTAACGAAACCTCCTGCGGACATTTGACCTTGCCTATTCAGTTTCTTTCAGTCGCTGATATTCAAAATCAGGGTCCCATCACGCGAAAAGGGATGTTACACCCCCCACATGCAATAAACCCTCCCAGACGGCGTGTTGTTGAAAAAATTGAAAAAGAAACTGAATAGGCAGTCGATCAAAATGATGATGGAGAAATTACAATAATTTGGATGGTATTTCCTGAAAAACTTGGAAGAAAATTACGAAATAATAGAAAGGGTACATGAGAGATCATAACACAAACTCAAATGCAGTTCCAATATTTACAAGAACATCAACAATACCACTCAATAACAATAAAGCAAAAACGCAAAAAGAAATCATTTTTCATTAGTATGTGTATGTGCAATGACAACTCACAAATCCCAAAGGAGGTACTTTTGATGAGATACTTTATGACTATGACAAAAGACATACTTTGGAATTTAGTATATGTTGATTTATCTAGGGTTACCAGAATAGAAGGAATAAATATAGTTTCAAAAGGTAATAGCAGTATATTTTTTCACGGCAAGAGGCTTTTAATATCAGTAAAATCATTGCAAGAGAAATTTAAAAGACTCTCATTAAATCCACTCGTAAAAATACGTAAACTATATATTTAGATTTTATTTCCAACACATCGGGTTTATCTATATTTCCATTCAATTTTCAAAGCTTGCGCGCCCATAAGAAAATGATCTTAGTGACAATACTGTTAATAATTAATTCAACAGTTTTGATATTGACAGAAACTCATATGAGCAATGAAGAACCTATAGAGACATTGTCAATTTTAATTGTATTCCGTTTTAAAAGACAACAAATTTAAGCTGCTGGAGTGGCTATCTATCATATATAATGCACAAGACACAACGCATACTGGTATGTCCCCTAATATGGACATACATTTAAGAAATAATCCTACTTTGAGTGCGGCAGTGGTATTTTATGCTTTTGTATATATAGAACTTCGAATATTTTCCAACACTAAATCATCACAATCCTAACGTAATTACACTTTTGTTGGAATTATATCTTTTTAATTCGATGGAGGAACATCTATTTCAATCATTAACTGGTGAGAACACCAGTTAAGAAAATATTGTGCTTATAAAAATTAGTAAGTACATATAGGTATACTTTCACTTCCAGCAGATCCAGAGATGTATCCAGACTGCCGCCAGGTGGAGGATAAGGCTGTGAATGTAAGGCAAGTGATGAAACAGCGTTATTTTTTTTAAGATTTATTTGCCTATAAAAATCTGCTATAAGAACTTCCACAAAGTTTGTTTTTTTCATTTATTTATTCTTTTAAAATAATTTAAAAATAATGCACAAATAATATTAATAATAATAGACATTACATAAATAATAATCATCTTCAAATAAATATCCATAGACTATAATATATAATAATAATATGATTCAATTAGAGAAACTTGGTTTCCACCCGATTAACACCATATCGTTATTTACAATAAAATCCATTAATTTATTAATTAGAATCCGACGCGAATCAAACAATCACAATAATTAAGCCTAATTAATACGAGTTTGTTTTTGTGCGATTTTTTAAAAAAGTGGAAAACGATTTGTTGTCGAATATTATTGCAATTCAAACGATTGTTCCACGGTTGTCGAATCCAAACTGAATTCTGCTAATGGCGTTTTAACTAAGAAATTACAGGAAGAGTTCGGTTAATTAACTAATCACTTTTAAATCTAATTATGTGGACCAAAAACGAAAAAGTTTGTCTCTTGTACGGTGCAATCCTTTAAATTTCACGTTTAATACGGTTTTTGAGTATCATTTTTTATTGTCAAAAGATTTACTAAGAGCCTATACTACACGTGAAATTTAAGAAAATCACACTACCATCCAGTTTATTCGACCAAACAATATTTAATATGGAAGAGCAATATACCCCACAATTAATTATAGCTTATAGTGAAAATGCCTTTTCGTTTCAGTTATTTTAGGAGTTAAAACAAAAAGCTCTTCGGATTAAACAAAACTTAAAAACTCTCGATGTAAAAAAAAATTTCCATTTAAGCTTCACACACAATTCCCTTTTATTAAATCTAAACGCAGTCTTGAACAAATTAAAAATAAAATAAATAAAATTTGATTTTGTGAATGGAAAAAGACCATTTCGACCGAAACTTCACCTCTGAAATTCCGTTGGAACTATTCTTCTTTTAAACCTCCTCTTATATTGTACTAATCAATAATATCATTTAGGGGTAGATGAAATCAAGGGGGACATCAACACCAGTCTTAGAACACAAAAAAGTCCTATTTACTCAGACTAAAATAATTTTACTACACTGAAATCTAAATTACTCTGGCTTGAATAAAACGTAAGTCTTTTATTTTTACACGACTGCTAAAAAAGGAGCGTATATGTCTTCAGCGGTGATGTATGTGTTTCTTCCACGATAACTTTCGAACTGCTTTATCGATTTTGGTGTACAATGGTTTACTTCATAGAAAGTGTAGTCATAGGCTACATATCACTAAAAGTTTTCTTTCGGAAGTTGGTGCTTACATCACCAGAAAGGTCCTGGAAGACCGCTCTTAATCGAAAGTTGATATGAAAAGCGACCAACTCAACGGATTTTGTTGTAGGACAAATCGTCATACAATGTGGGCTATATATATCTACAAAGTGAATCTTGTTTTCGTTTTTTATAATTTGTTCTAAAGCGGACCCTACAAGATCAATCGGAATTGCATTTAGATCGACGGTTAACATTTTAATTGAAGGTGTAAGATCAAAACTGATTAATGTTGATTGACAATCTTGATCACTGAAGTCAGGAATTGAGTCTGATCAGTCTGATTGAGTGTGTAGGGTTCACTTAAGAGGTTTTTGATATAGGCAGTCGTGTTTTAAAACATTTATTTACATTGTAATTATTTATACCATAAATCAATCTAGGGTAAGGAAGGGTTCTATTTCTACTCTAGTTAATTATTGCGACATAAAAATAACAAAAACTTGACTAGATCGGCACCAAAGTCACGTTAATTGAATGTTTAATTATTAAATTGCAAACCCGGCCCTGTTTGTCATCATCAATTTAATTAAGGTATTGGTATCAATAAAATTCCTTTTAACTGACAACGAATTTCAAAAGTCACACTCAAATAGAGTGTTTCAAAATGATTGTACTCTAGTTGGCGTTGGAATTTCTGTGCATGTAATTTTTGATGTGCCGCGCTGTATTGATTTGAACCTATCTAATTCTGACAAGTGTCACTTTGAACATTTATTGTCAAACTGACAATCAGTACTGCTGGTAATTAACGGCCCTTTTCAGGGCCAAAACAAATACTACAAATAGACAAATACTCAGAATTCGCTTTCTTTGACAGAAAAAAACCAGAAGTTAAAAGAGCTTAAGTAGGTTATTTTGAGGTTATGTATAGCTAGTAGAAACTCCTATTTTCGCAAGGCGGGTTTTTTATTTTACATGGGAATTCCACAGCCGACTAGATGACAATCATTTTGAAACACGTATTAGTTCACATTATAACTACCTTGATATCAAAAATTACCTTGGATTTTAAAATGATTGTCGCAGCTCCCATCCTACATTTATGTCATTTCATATCATTTTGGTGAGTGTCAAAATATGTTGTCTTTGTGATAAAGTTTTCTAATTCTACGCAGTTTTGGAATTGTGGCTCTCACCACACAGCACAAAATTTACATGGTTATTAATATTTCATAACATGTAGTTCATTACTATTTTACAGTTGAAATAAGTAGGTAACACACTTGTAAGTTATTGATGATGTCAGTGTAGTTAGACAATGACAGAATTATTTCAAAAGGATGACTTAAGCTAAGACAACCATTTTACATTCTATGGCAACCCTTGACCAAGATACTTTTTGATATCATGTTACAAATTGTTATCTGAATTGAATTAATATTAATTTGGTTGGGTATTCACTCCACACTTATATGTTGTGAAATAGCAATTTATCATCATCAAACCTAAAGTATAATTTAAGTATAAACAGGGCCAGGCAGAGGGCGAGGGGGATAGGCGCGAAATTATTAAAGTTGATAAAAGTAGACTGATGTGTTGCATTAATTTGTGCATTAAATTTATACTTAACCCCTTTTCCGGTTGAGGTGGGGGGCGGGGTGGGGATTAATTACCGCGGGGATGATTTTTTATGATTTAAATAATTCAGGCACTTTAATTAACAAATTTAAGGAAATTACTCAATTAACTTCAATCATTAAATTTGTTATCTACTAAAATGTCTGATGAAGATAAAGTCGACATGACTTCACTTCATTATTCCCTAATTTCAATAACTATTATTTATAATTGTCTCGTTAGTTATCCTTACTTTGTTTTTGTTATTATATTTTTTGGCAGTTTTATTACCAAGACACGATTCAGGTAAAATGTGATATGACGAAGTGACAGAGATAAAGAGAGAAAAAGAGCTAGAGAGAATGGGAGAAAAGATCATATTTTCTTGTTTCTTTGTATATCTATGGTCAGTTAATATCACACAACTAAAATTTGTCGATATATACATATACTTATAAATATATTATACGGATCTTTTCTATCGAAACGCTTGGTGGGAAACCAACAAGAGCAAAAGAGAAACCAGCAGTAGTTCTTTAGCAAGATAGAGAAGTTTTGCAAAGTTGCCGGCCGAGCACGCAGTCCAAGTCAACGCGTGTATCGCTTCACACTTTCGGATGTGTGTGGTACAGTGTACGGAGCGGATGACTGTAATGTTTCGCGAGCTAGCAACATCGCAAAAGGTCGTTCTCTGTTTCGCTAACGAGAAATATATGGCCTTTCTCTCGCACTTATGTTGATCCCACCGTGCGACTCTTTAGAAACGGTTTGTATATGCATGTATATAAATCTATACAACATAATGTGTCGTACAGATCTAAACATTACGCAGAACAACGGACCAAACCACAAACAGAATAAGTTATTCCCAGTGCAATAGTTATGTGGCGAAATGTTCAGGTCTGTACAAAGCATAAGGTTTGTTCGCAGAGTCCATCTACAACAGTCTTTTCCAATCAGTCACATACAGTATTAGCAGCATGTGGTGAAATTTCAAGTGAAGAGAAGCAAATTTTAAAAACTCGCTCTATTTGTAATGTAATTTGATTCTTCTGTCACTTTTGGAAATTCGTCAATGACGTCATCATAAAAACATTCCTAGTTTAAAAAATACATTTAAGAAGGTCATTTTTTACATTTTTCTAGAGGAAGCATTGCTTCCGTTGCTTCCATGGACTCTTCGCAATAGAGCAATAGAGTCGACGGGGCAGATCAAGTGATCCTAGTGATTCTACTCTCGTGTAGTGTTTCTTTGTATATCCTGGTTCACTTTAGAATCTTTTATGTAGTTTCATGTGGTGGATTGGAAATAACTGTTCAAAAACAATTTTTGTGGGCTCTAGGAAAAAACCTGTAATAAATCTGAAAGTGCTTACATTTGCAACAATCGCCAAGAACTGAGAAGGTGGTGGATAGAGGAGAATTACCCAGTGTGACCACACAATTAGATTTTCCGGAGTTTCCCGTTTAAGAATTCGAGCAAATTTATTAAACGATTTGTAGTCACTAAAAACCTGAATTAGGATTTTCACGACGTTCATAAAGCGCTCATTGACTTCCAGTTATTAGAATCATTCTCTTTCCTTTCAGAAGCGATGAAGAGTCATTCAAAGAGTTGAGAAAATTGTGGAAATTCGATAGAAACAAGTTTTTAACAATTTTTTTTTTCAGAAAAAAATCTAGTTTCGTCTTTTTGAAACATTGGGAAAATGCTCTTTTCTCCAAAAAAAAAAGAGGTGAAAATCGAAAGGCAAAATGGCGGAATGGCAGTGATACTTTTTGTCTTTTGTACACCTGTTTCCTTCGCCTAAGGGAATGGACAAAGAGGAAAGACAAGACAAAAGGGGATAAGAGAGGAAGATGATAATGAACAGACTCTTGTTACAAGTTTGATTGGGAAGAATTTTACTTTTCTTTTGGCATTATTAATCAACCGATTTATTAACTGGAGAACAAGATTCTTGGTGTTATGGTGGAGAATTCTTCACCGAAGGAAACTGAACAATCGAAGTAAAATTTCTCTTTTCCTGACTTTTATCCGGTAATCTACTTTCATCAAATCAAACATTTTTGAAACTTATTTTTAAATTGGTTTAATTCAGGATATATGTTTAATTCCATGGGTTATATTGTTGGCAGTTGAATAATTTTTTTGGACGCTCATAAAAAAAATCAGGTTTTCGATATTTCAATCAGATTATTCAGCTTCACTCCATCATAATAAAAAAGCTTGTTTGAACAATGCCAAAATAACAAAACTGAAAACCTCCTGAAACCTTACATAAAATATATAACAACATATATATATTTTATATAACATATATAAAAATACCATGTGATATATGGTATGTATATATATAAAAAACCATCCTCAGACTTATATTCGATGAGAACTATAATCCAAACAAACTTTGTTTCTTTTTGTTACAAATATAACAATAAAAACTATACACAAGAAATAATTTAAATAAAAAGACATGTAATGGAATCACAATATGATTTAACCAAGCACTTATTTACTTGGCAAGGGGCCTTGACTCGTCGATTTCAGGAAAATTCTGAAATTTGTATAAAGTTTTGAATCACCCGGAATAAAAACAATATTTAAAATTAAAGGTGTTTACTCCAATAGTAACTGGATTAACGTAAAGGTTTATAAAGCTCCCTGAACAATTCAACAAATCTTCACAAGGTTCACATTTCAACTCCATTACTCTGCTATTTAAAAAAGGAATACCTAAAAAAAGTAAGAATAGAATTGGTAGCATTTGTATGGAGGGGGGGGGGTTGATACTTAATTACACAATATATATTATGAATCAATAAAATCAAATAGACTTATTAAAAATAAAAATTAATTACTTAATTCATAATTAACCTTTACGTATCTGAGTCGTGTTCGCCTCCTCGGAGGCGCCTTGATTGGAGGACTCGTCGTAACCGGAGTCGGAACTGCTGTCACTATACAGTTTCGTAGCGCTTTCCGACTGCGACGCGTTCTTGTTCTCCGAGCGGATCTTGCACTCCGCCAACCGGTTCCTGCACGGCTTCATGTAACGGGGGTCGATCATCACCTCGTCGTAGAGTCCACGGAAGATCACCCCGCAACATATCACTTCCCTGTGGAGAAATATATATTGAGAATTTTATTTCTATGTTCCAGCACTAAAATGACAGCTATTCTAGCACTAAAATGGCCGAAAACAGTGATTTAATGAGGCTTATTAAAGCATTGTTCTTGGTAATTTTTTTTGTTGGGTTGGTAACAAGATATTCTTTAAAACCATTAAATTGAATTTGAAAATGGTGTGAAAATTGACAGATGTCCAGGAAATAGCAGAAATACCAACTTAAATGTCACGATTAAAAAAAAACAGATACTCGTCCGTTCTAAAAACTCGGGCTTAGAATATGACGTCTTTTACAACTTGTACTTTAAACTACTATTTTTCCTCCAGTATTAATGACATTTGCATGTTTGAGTTTGGTTCACACTAGATGAGCCAAGAATGATCAAAAATTGTTTATATTACATTCAAAGGAACAGACCACAATTCATATTCCGAGCTATGCAAGGAAGAATTCATAGATCCAGTGTGATTTTGAGGTTAGGTATTGTGATTTTTAGCGTTTTTGGGCTGAACTGCAATTAAGTTGATATGGAAGTTAAGTAATTCTGATTCAGAATATTAATGAATATGGAAGTCTATAAAAAATGAATTTTATGTAAAAAAATGTGGTTTTTCTATACAGACCAACATGTGTTCAATCAGTTTTCTTTATTTTTCTTATACATGATATGTCTATAGTTATAATATTACATAATATTATGTGCATAGTACATTGCAATACTTAATATCGCACATATTTCCTGTTATATCGCAACCATTATTTACTGTTGAAATTGTTGCTGCAATCTGATACCACAATTTCTTTTTATTAAATGTGGGTCCATTAAACAAATCCTCTTTGTCTAAACATGAATTTATCAAAGACTAGTTAGTTGGTATGTCTACTTGAAATTTTCTTTCTCATCAACTTAAATAAAAACAAATTTGATGTTATACATAACTGGTATTTATTGTATTACCTTGGTTAGTATCTGAGCTGTAACTATTTTAAGACTGGTCTCATTCGAACTGCATGAGGTAGCAGTTAATTCGTTTATTAAGTTCAAATCAATTTTTTTTGTAGTTCTACTTCCTTATTTAGATATTCTTGAACTAGTAATAAATATGTAAAGATATTTTATCAGGAAATAAATAATTACTAATATTGAATATGTCCATTATCTCCATTTATTATTTTATTACAATGATCCTTAGGAAATAGACAACAAAACTGTTGCCACTCATCCCCCAATATAATTTGTATTGCAGTTCCTGTTGTTGTACCCATATTTTTCCAACAAATTTATTGATTCAACTTTATACGATTTCTATAGAAAGCTATCATATCTATTCAACAATTAGGACCACAAACAAAACATTTGAGAAATCCATAGACATTAGGTATAATATAAATGTGGACCAGTCCTTACTCGCTTGCTAAATAAAATCATTGCAGAACTGCAAATAGGCACAAAGACCTTACAACGTTACCTTACAACACATAACATATTTGTAATTTTCCAACTTTGTTTTCCTTGAATCTGATTTCAATCTTGTTGCAAAATGAAATCACATTTGTCGTTGTTTACCAATTTTTGTTCTCATTTCCTACAATACACATATCTTAAAAATTTGTGTTCTAAAAATCCAGGTTTGAGTTATAGTCTTTTTTCCAGATACAATAATTTCTTATCCAAAACATGTTCCATCTCAATAAAACCTATTTTATTGGTGGTATGATTTTGAACACAACAGACCACTGACCATTAATATAACTTGACCCCTAGACCCAGTGTTGTCATAAGAAAGTATTATTTGTGGTTGATCATAAGTGATGAGAGCGGTGTAAATGGGGAAGTGAATATGGCCGCCGTTGCGGAATCATGTTAGGCAAGAAAACGGTTGTCCACAGGCGTATCAATAATAAGGGTCAAAAGAAGCAAAATTGAGGATCCAAAAAATTTAGTTGCTATTCATTGCGAAACAAAATTAATTTTGTCTAAATGCATCTTATGCATCTCATACTTGAGATATTGAACCCTGAAAGTACTTGAAATCAACAGCATTAACATTTCTATAAAAATATGTCTAGTTTCATTAAAAAACAAAGTATTTCCCATCCATTTTAGATATTATAGTATAGACTATTATATCTGAACTGAAGCATTGATATTCTAGTCGGTTACATTTTTTTTACTAACACAGTATTGCAACTTAATAAACGAATTTAATCTTTTGCGAGACAATAATTTATTTTCTGTTAAGACTAAAATAAGTAAGTTGTTTATTTAAATCTTTGAAAGATTTAAATCCTGGTGTCTTTATTGTCAACAAAAATCAAATTCAATGATCTTGAATTTTTTTAAATTGTTTTTTCTCTAAGAGTGATATATTAAAACCATATGCTAATAAATTATGAAACTGAATTTTATTAACATGTTTTATATCTTTATACCTTTCCTATTTGAGAACAACTTCACATACTAATATACTATAGGAGTATAATTGTTAAGTATGAATTTCATCTTCTTTCATCATTTTCATTTTTATTCGGAAAATTTATTACTTGTTGCCTTAAAAACGTAGGTGTTTAAATTATTTGTAACAACCAATTAAATCAATCACTTATGTTTTGTATATACAAATGAATTACTTTTTACTCTAAGAAACTTAAGACTTGATTTAAATGATGAATAATATAAGAGTGTTGTTGTGGTCACATTAAGACTTCGAAAAAAATAATTATTTGTACTACTCTTAAATTGAAAAATATTGTTTACGGCATTTTTTGAATATTTGGCTACACCTAATTACACTCAAAATAACTTTCTTTAAAATGATTAGACCACATATAGACTGGTTTTGTTATTTTATTGGTTTCATAAGTTCCAAAACAAAAATCAAAATATTTATTTTAGGGGGATCTGCTCGAAACCTTATCTTGTCTTGTTAACATGAGTAGGAACAGGATTTTGGATACATTTTACACACCTCCCATAAACACAACACTCATGGATTACATGGGGCTTAAACCCACCACAACAGTGACTACCTGACTCAAAGCTAATGCCTTAAGGCATACTCGAGACTTAAAATAAGAAAACCGATAGAATGTCACTGACACTATACATAACCTCTATAAATTTCCTTATTAATTTGTCATATTTGGTTATAAACGAATAATCTAAAAGCCTTTGCTTCACTGCTATACACTTTGCACATCATGTAGCGGCGTGCGGTCCATGGAAGCAATAAAAACAGTGCTTCCCCCTAGAAAAATGTCATAAATGACAAAACATCTTCTTAAATGTAATTTTTGAAATAGGAACGTTTTTATGATGCCATTACAAATAGGGTGAGTTTTTAAAAATTTCTTCCAGGGTGCCCACAAAATTCCCTGACTTCTCCCGCCAAATTTTAAAATTTCCCGACCTTATTTGTGAAAACGGGAGAACTAATGTTTCTTAATATGTATTGTGATTCATAATAGCAGTTTAAAGTACAAGTTGCAGAAGACGACGTATTCCAAGCCCGAGTTTTAGAACGGACGAGGGCTTGGAATGTCTTCTGCAATGAGTACTTTACAACACTTTCTATGTTCCGGCCTCCATTTCATAAATTTCTTATCTGGGGATTTTTTTTATCGTGACATTTAAGTTGGTATTACTGCTGTTTCCTAGACATCTGTCAATTTTCACACCATTTTCAAATTTAATTTGATGGATTTAAAGAATATCTTGTTACCAACCCAACAAAAAAAACAATGCTTTAATAAGCCTCATTAAAGCACTGTTTTCGGCCATTTTAGTCCTAGAATAGCTGTCACTTTAGTGCCGGAACATAGAAATAATATTTCAAATTATCAATGTTACGTCGAAATACAAGATATTTAAATTATTTTTACTGTATTATGCCTTGTGAATTTCTCAATTGAACTGCCTTAACTTATCAGATCTCATTTGGTTTGATTTCTTTTCATTTTTGAGGTTCAGTCTTGCGTGTGAGTACAAAATATGCAACTCTCTTCCTAGTAGAGATCATTTTGGTTAAGATCTGCAATCTCCTTATCAAGTTCTACTGTCTGATTGTAAAAGTTGTTTTTTGCAACTCTTTTTCGGTCTTCAAGGTTACGAATGTTCATGTTTGCTAGTCTAACTTCATTTACAATTTCGATTTCTTTATTCTTATTCTGCTTTTGAACTTTGAGAGCTTCTTCATATTTTTTCCGTGCATTTCTAACAGACAGTATTAATGGCTTCGTAATTTCCGCACTTCTTTCCTAATAGTCCCAGAGTTCCAGAACAATTTTCCAAAATTCCTGACTTTCCCGATTTCCCCGACTAAATTTAGAATTCCCTGACTTTTCCCGACTGTGTGGGCACCCTGTGCTTCCCTTTACTTAAAATTTCACCACACGCCGCTAACATCATGCACCTATTAACCATCGTCTTTTTTGAATGTCATCTAAAATACTAGTTGAAAGCATAGGAATCGATGTTGCCAGTGAGACTTTATATTATTACAGATTTACGTACAAGGAAAGCACGAATTGTAATAAACGCTTATTATATCTTCGCAATGTATTATTTTGTAAATAAACGGGTCTAGATATACGTGTTTCAAAATGATTGTCATCTAGTGGGCTGTGGAATTCCTATGTAAAATAAAAAAACCCGCCTTGCGAAAATAGGAGTTTCTACTAGCTATACATAACCTCAAAATAACCTACTTAACCTCTTTTAACTTCTGGTTTTTCTCTGTCAAAAGAAAACGAATTCTGAGTATTTGTCTATTTTAGTCTTTGTTTTGGTCCTGAAAAGGGCCATTAATTACCAGCAGTACTGATTGCCAGTTCCACAATAAATGTTCGAAGTGACACTTGTTGTCAGAATTAGATAGGTTCAAATCAATAGAGCGCGGCGCATCAAAAATTACATGCACAGAAGTTCCAACGCTAACTAGATGACAATCATTTTAAAACACGTATTAATCATCTATGCTGCCAAGGAGCTCTTGTAGTGGCCTTCCTATTTACCTTTTCCAATAGTCCGGATCGACGAAATCCGTGGCGTGGTCCATGACGCCCCGATGCCTGACGATGCCCCCCTTGTATCTCCTGTTCTTCTCCACGACTTGGTCCTCGGCATCGCTCTGTATGGGGCTGGCGGCCCTACTCGAGCCCCCGCTCGGATTGTCCTCCAATATGAAGTCGACGTCGGCCATGAACTCGCCCTCTTCGCTCTTGTCCGACAGATTCGGGCTGTCTTCCCTGACGAACGTCGTCTTCTTCGCCTTGGCGGACTTCTCCAGCTCGGAGTTCAGCTTCCTGTTCTTCACCTTGAACTTGGTCATGGACTTGATGCCGGGCCCCGCTCGGGCGTCCACCACCTAGAAACCAATGGCGTTAAGAGGAAACTGATATGAAAACTAATTGTTTTGTAACAAGACTCCTAATAATATCAGCCTTAGGAATAATTATTCCAATATTGAATAATACATTACATGTTGCCAATTCCGGTCTGATCCGGCGGGAAGTTTTTTCCATCTCTTCACCAACAGGACGCATGCATTACAGATCTCTCCCTGTCGAGGCGTCGACAGCTTGAAACATTCCACGAAATCATCTTCATACTTCTTGCTGTCCGTAAAACGAGAACTGTAAAAGAAATCGATTTGAACATTTTTCAGAAAGTTAAAGGAAAATTCAAGTTACCTGCTGGATTTGGCCTTACAGATGCAACAACCTGTAGACGACCTGTACACTTTCGGTCTGTGAAATGAGAACATCTCTTGATTTATCTGGAAGAGAAAATCAAACTTTAAAATTGTATTACGGTCTAAATGATTAAAAACCATTGATATTTTAAGAAAAATAATTCTATGTTGTTGGCAATAAAAGTTTAAATATTTTCAGTTTTAAATGTGTAAATAAACAAATGGTATGGATAACAAACAAGATGGCAGGTAGACAATTTGTCAATTTTTCAAGATAACAAATTAATATCTCCCAGTTTATTTACACAATGATATCTCATACTGGTGCCTTCTAGGAACCTATTAAGATTATGTAATTTTATACACCATTAATGGGATCTTATCAAGAAATGCGAGGCATTTTTAGAAAACAGCATTACTGGCATAATTATTGTTATTTATTATCATAACGAAGAAGAGAAATATTTAAAAATGCATAATTGTTTATTGAATTTAAAGTACTGTCAATACTATATATTCATGGCACAAGTATTCGCCTAGTAACATATTTAAACTTGAGGAGCTAGAATTTCAAAACAAAATTATTTCCTTTATTGGTAACATGAACATAATTCAAAAATGGGACCACTTCTGGTTGAAACAAACCAATAACTAATAGGCGTTTATGGAGGAATAGTCTACAATTTCCATTACTCAATATGGAAAACCATATTGAAAGAATAAAAAGTCGACCAAAAAAAATTATCTCTTATTGCAAGCTTATCTCGTTTTGTATACCTTACCAATAAAAATTTTTGTTTTAAATCATGAAAAAAAGTGCTTAATTGAGGTATAGTCTTAGTGTTGAATGGCAGGAAACTCCACTTTTCGAAAGTTTTATTTTACAACATTCAATGTTTCAAACTAAACTAACACAAATATTAGATCTCGGAAGAAAAACCAACAACGAAACTAAAAGAACATACGATAATACTAGCAAAAGATTTTAATGCGCAGATCTAGTAAACATTCATAACGTAATGGACAAGATTAAAGACCTTTTCAAAGTACTAAACTTAAGAATCCTAACGATTCAAAGTAACTTTGATATCTCCAGATAAGAAACAACAGATTACATACTGATTACAAATAGAAGTTAAACATTTGTAAAAGACGTGAAAAATGAAGCCTACAATGTAATATTGTAAAGATAAGTGATGACCAAAACAGGGACCAATATGAGGAAAATGTAGAATGACCACAAATATAGCAAATTTGAAGTGGACAATAAATATATATCGAAAACAAGAAATAGTTCAATGAAAACTATAAGGTAAATAAATAATAGATACAATCTTGGAAAACATCGCAAAAAATTAATGAGTTGAAACAAAATAGACCAAGGAAATAGAACAGCTTTTAAAAACGAAAATACAAAAAGGTTGCAAAAGTACACAGAGACTATTTGGAGAAGCCTTCTAATAAACAACAAACAGAGGAGCAAATAGGGATTGAATAATAGAAAACAAGGCATGGAAGTTATAGAAATCATAAAATATGGCCAGAAACAAATTGAATATGACATTCATGGACTGCAATAGTGGCACATCTCAAAACAAAATGCTTGACTTCCTCAATGAAGGAAGGTTATATTTTTTATAAGATTAAATACATTATGGCTATTAACTAAACATTTAAAGGAGGCAACAATCTGAAGTTAATAATCACTCTATTAATAAAATACAATAAATTGTAATGAATTATTGAAATTACTCGTTAAGCATTAAAATAAGCACTACTTTGATTGATGTTCATAACTTTGAAACTTCTTTAAGTAGGCTGTTGAAACTTAATTTTTTAAAAAAGCATATTGCATATTACGATTTTGGGACGTTTTAAACCAATAGAACATTTCACAATTTGGTTATGAATTTTTTTAAATTATTTGTTAGAAAATGAAATGACGAGTGGTTCGATAAACGACCACATTTTGGAAACCTCCACAAAGATAAATTTGAAACTTCTAAAACTCATTGTCTCTAAAACTATGGGAAGTTTATGCAGAACGATTTCCAAAATTTTTGTTTTTGAATTTTGGAACTAGTTAATGGTAATCCTTCGATTACGTTTATAACTCCTAAACTTTTTTAAAATTTACTAATGTTTCACAGCATATTGTACGTCATGGTCTTGGGAAATTTCGAACCAATTAAACGTTCCGTATCTTCTTTATTCTTTATTTATTTCGATATCATTAAGAGAGCTGATCAGTGGTTTGATGAGCGTCACTTAACTCTGAAACTTCCTTAAAATGAACTACAGAGAGTTTAAACATAGTAATAATTACAAGTTTGCTTATAAATTTTTGAAACTAGTTTATAAGAAATGAAGTGAGCAATGCTGGGATAAACGCACACAGCTCGTAATTTGTTGAAATGTAGAGACATGCTATATTATAATTTCATAATAACGAAGACTTTAAAGTTATGAACCACAGAACTACCTCTTTTGAGGTGCCTTTTATTGCCACCCATGAGCGGTATATAAATTTAATTAAATATTGTGAAGATAAACTAAGCGTCCATACACCTCCTAGCAAAGAGGGTATGGGGAGAAGAGAAAATACTACCAAGAGACTGGAAAGTAGGAGAGATCACTATTCATAAAAAAGAAGACCAATTCAAATGTAGAAATTATTGGGAAATAACTTAGCACTATCTAAAACACTATCAGCAATAACACAAAAACGTTAAATGAGAAATGTTGTAAATGTCAGTATGAAGTCATAAAAGGAAAATGAAGAACAAATGTGATCATGTTATAAAAGAAAAAGTAGAAAAGTTATATGTAGATAATGAAGATAGTATTATTATCTATAGATTGCCAGCAAGCATTTAATGGATGAAAAGTACTAATGGTGGTGACGAAGCGGTATCGGGTTCCAATAAAACTTAGAAGAATTGTCAGTGTATGAATGTAAACATTATAGGTTTGTCCCAACAAAATATTTATTCAAGAATTAGTTCTTTTGGAATATAAGGTATGCTTCGGGTTCACTTTTAAGAATAATTGTGAACAGCTCATAACTGTCGCAAAACGTAGCAACAACAAACTAGAATGGTTCTACACTGGGCAAACATAGGAAACATGTCGTTTTGCTACTTTAATGTTGTATCATATGACAAGTCTTCAGCGGTTAGTCAATTCACATTCCCTGACATGTTGCTTAAAAATAAACTTAGATCTCTTATAATAAAATACTAAGTTGTAAGTGAAATGTCGAAGTGATCAGCTATATCCCTAAAACGACCACTTTAGTGCTTTACATACCACACGAAATTTAAAGCAGTTTTTGGTGGTGGTAAACGTAAAAAATTGAGTCTTTTTGGGGAAAATACATGCCTTCTTTGTTACGGCTTGTCAACTTTAAAACAAGTATTTTAGTATTTTAAAAGTGTCTTCAAAATATTGTTACACAATTCTGTGGCTGTTACAACCTCTTTTGAAGAAGTGGATTTGACACTGGAACCAGATGATGAACTCAAAAAACTAATTACACAATTAAAGTTTGTTTTTTACTATGTATACATCAATATCTCTATATCTGATTCAATTTGTGTATAGTCAATAAAATTTTCGAATTACATACTATAAATTAGACCTAACCAACAACATGTGTGTGTGTGAGAGTAGTTATCGTCTCCTTTTTGCTGCAAGGCAAAATCTGGATGGGACCTACAGTTTAACGTGGGCTCCGAACCACGGTCATCGAGCACGATTGTACCCAACCAACAACATATAACCGTTACAGATTTAAATACATATATTATGTACTAAAGTACATACACAAGTCTTAATATTATATAGAACGCTGGTTCCAACATTTCAGAGGGCAGAACCTGTTTCGATGTTGCCAAAGTAACTGTTGTTTACTGTATCACTTAAAGGCACTATTCAAAAATTAAATGAATATTTAATGATATGACTTAGAAACTGCCCACGTTAGCTAAACAATGAAAAAGAAACGTTATTTAATGAAAAATGTTACTTGAAAAAAGCAAGTTGGGTTAAGAACAAATGCGACAACCTCGCATCTGTCATTCTAGTCATCGTGGTTTGCCTATCTGGTTCGTCTACAGTGACTATACTACAAACAGTGGCGACAAGCTCGTCCATCCGCCATTAAGAGGCAAAATTTTTGGCGCGGAAATTCAAAATTCAAATTTGTAGCTCTTTATTTATTTTGGTATTTGAGCTACAAATACCTTTTTCAATATCTCTTACATTTGTTACGCATATATTCTATGATTTAATTCGGGAATTTTTCATCTTCTCACACATTTGCATTTATAAATGAGAACCCGTAAGAGATCACATGACTAACGTGAGAGGAGGTGTGGTGTGTTGCGTGTTGCGTAGAACATCGAAAATGAAATTGGTACTTGGTACGTACTTATCTCGGTAGTTTGGTGGTCAGAGCTACAAATACCTTTTTCGATATCTCTGACATTTGTTACGCACATCTTCTATGATTTAATTCGGGAATTTTTCATCATCTTAAATATACTGAGACGACCCCCACACTCCTTAGTCAAAATAGTTGGACCTGCCTTACAAAAAGATGTAACTAAAAATCCAATATCTCCAGAATTCCGTTTGTTTCAAGCTCCCAATGCTAATGCTAAATTAGGGCAATTACGGCATTAAGGGAGTTACGACTTACGACTAATACTAAATTAGAGACTGTGTAAACAGCCACGTCTATTACTAGGTGATTCAACTTTTAAGTTACGACTACGACTAATGTTGCTTTAAATAAAAGCTGTATAAATCCACCTTTAATACCGCAAAAACGTTACAACTCAAATCCAAAACAATGTAAACAAAGAAAATTTGCCTATTAATGGCGGCCGTATACCACGTGACTAGTCTGGCCAATAAAAATCGAGACATTGATTGTCGTCACTGTTCGTAGTACAGTCACTGTAGGTTCGTCATGACAGGAACACCATCTCCTAGCGATTTCTGGTGTTTATTTTGAACATTTTGAGTACTACTGAAATTTCTTCTATGGAAGACTGATATAATCAACTAAAATAAGAATAAGAAATAAGATACAAGTACTGAACTAATTCAGGGACAGTGAAATCAGTTCTTGGTTCTGAGCAAGAACGAGAATTGGGTCTTTGGCTCTTGAGGGTAGATACTCCATTGAAAGTAAAGGCAAAACAAAGCATTATAAAGTCACAGAATTTTGGTAGAGGGTGTTAGTGATTGGTTTTGTAGATCTAAGAATTGGTGATAAGAATTATATTGACATCGACGAAAGCGACTATATGGCCTTTAATGCAAGTGAGGAAGAGGATTTTTTAGGGATGACAAGCCCTTTAATATTTGATTGAATTTTTTTTTTGCATTCTTCTTCTTCTTCTTCTTCTACGTTTATTTGGCCTCCGCTGCCAGGGCGATCCAGCCACATTTGCATTCTTGAAAATAGAACACATTCTATGTTCCAAGAGAACTTTAGAACTGATTCTGGAACAAATACTTCATTGGCACAAGCCTTAAAAAATTACTTTTTTTGGGGACAATCTGTAAAGTGCTTGTTGGAACACTTTTTAATTCAGGGACTTGGTGGGACAAACCTTATTTCGATATATGATATAATATAAGGTTTTCTCTTGCCTTTACTTTGGAATAAAAAGTTGAAAAACGTTATGCGTTACACAACTGCCCCTATTCTCCTCCGAACTCAGAACGAAGAACTGATTTTGTTCAGAATTAGTTCATTGGATCTTGGAACACAATAGGTAACTAGTCTTGGGATCAGTTGAAGATTTGTTGGAACACCAAAATGTTTTTAGCACGCTCCGCAAAATTGATTCAGGGGCTTGGGACAAAACTTATATAAGCGTCGGAACACAAAAAGGAAGAACAAATGATTACATCAAAAGTGAACAAAATAAGGAAGAATAAATGCTTTTGACTATCCTTTTTAACATGAAGGCAGAATATACAAGACATAAGTTGCAGTGACCAAAATAGAAGATGTAATGGTAAATATAACAAAAGGGTAAACGTACACAGCAGGTAAATCATTTGAAGTATCTGGGAGTTATAATATCTAATAATAACGCTCCGCACAATTGATTCAGGGGCTTGGGACAAAACTTATAAGTGTCGGAACACAAAAAGGAAGAACAAATCATCGCATCAAAAGTGTCAGCAAAATAAGAACGAATAAATGGTTTTGACTATCCTTTTTAACATGAAGGCAGAATAACAAGACATAAGTTGCAGTGACCATGACCAAAATAGGAGATGTAATGGCAAATATAACAAAAGGGTAAACGTACACAGCCGGTAAATCATTTTAAGTATCTGGAAGTTATATCTAATATAGCTGACATATAACCTAATGGAAAAATCTTAAGAAGCATAAGAGCTACAAGCAAAGTTGAAACGAGAATTTACAAAACTATAAGACCAGTGATGCTATGTGGAACAAATGACAAGAATATTACTATTAAAAATTAAATATTAAAACTACAACTAAAATTAAATAAGAGTAATTTATGCTAAAATGGAAGCATTCTTGCGATTTTCGAGTCTTCTTGATTCCTAAACAAATTCATGAATTGGATGTTGGATGCGATTACAATTATTGATACCTATTATGATTATAAAAATGAAAAATTTAATTTGAAGAATTTTATAATTAAAAAAATTATTTGTACCCTCCTCCTCTCATCAAGCAAACGAAACTTGATATTTTTGCTACCTCAGTCTAACCGAACTCGATATTTTTATAGTTTGAATATTCACAGGATCATTGTATCATTGGGGTCAACAGTTTTAATCAATTAATTTAGGATATAATTGAACACTAGGCAGAAAGAGAAAAGTCAGAAGACCTAGGTCTGCTCATTTCATACAATACAAACCTTAGTTTGAGTAATAAATAAACTAGTCAGGCCACAGTTTTAACCTGAGGTTACCTTAACTATGCATTTATATCGAGGTGATAACATTGGTTACAAACAGGTTTGGGAGGAAAAGATGCATAAACGTATTTCTGACTTCAGTGGAGCTACCATTTTCAAAAAAAAATCCACGCCATGCACCCACTGTTTTGTGAAAAGTCAAAATGCTTTGTAACAAGTTGTTACAAGGTTTTGCGAAAAGTAATAGTGGAATTACACGCTTGTAGTAATTAACGGCATGCTTTTGATTGGGATTGAAACCTACGACCTCCTTGCAACAAATTTTAAGATAACGACCATTTGCGCGTGGTTTTTCAAGAGTGTCCATTTGAAAAACCGAGTAATTAGTCATTAGACGCGAGTTTATGAGATCACTAGTGTTTCTCAGTGAACTCCTGTGATGTTCGAGGTGAAGACGCCTGTGTAAAATCGAGTGATATGGTATGAGACGTAACGAAAACGAATTTCGAGAGACGCCCGAAAACGAAAGTATACGTGACGGTCGTCTTGTAAACGCGCGGCCGAAGAAAGAGTGGTGGTAGTAGGGATATTGCGACACCGAACGATGCGAGGAACACACGTAACCTAAGATTCCGACGAGGGGATGAAACGGGAACGGGAATCCCTGACGGGCGAGACGGGACGACGGAGAGCCTTCGCGTCCCGGCGGCCCCGTGCGTCCGAGCGACATGACGCCAAACGGCTTCTTGAATTTCGTTAGAACTACGCGCTGAAACCCGATGACAACTTTACCTCTTGCTCGTTCGGCCCCGTTGGAGTTCTCCTCGTTCGGCTTCCTTGTTCGCACAATAGGAAAACACTCGATTTTCACGCGTTTTCTATCCGGCCAACAGCACAACAGATGACGGCTGAGTTTCGGAAAGAACCGGTGCACACCTTCACGCGCAGGTGGAACGCGGTACGCGGCACGGAACACGCGTATCGACGGGGCCTCGGGACGCGAAATCGCGGAATATCGTTGTTTTATGTCTCGGAACGGTCGGAAGTGCAGAAGTTGCGTCGAGTAAACTCACATCTCGGTGTTATTTGTCTCCCGAAACGCGTATAAAACGACAATCCTTTTACCTGAAATGGTGAATGTTCTCTAAAATCGGTATCAAGTTTCGTTCGCCACCTAGCGATTAGTTGCTACTTCGGTAAAGGTATAAAAGTCGTTGTAGTTATTTCTAAGTTTTACCAAAAGAGGGCAACAGTACTGCAAAAGTGTCACGAGTAGGGGGAAAATTTGAATATTATTCAACTGTGTCCTCTAAAGCCGCGTACTCATCTGAACATTTTAGCCCGAACGAACCGAGCGCGCACCCCCGAATTGATCAAGTGAGTACCCCCCAAATGCACCGTTTATATATTTGAACGCGATCGATCAAGCGGGATTAGGTTTGAGGATTAAGGCGAGTTTATACAGAAAATAGAATAAAATAAGGAACTAACGAAAATAAATTAAGAACAAGGAGGACAAAACATCGGTTTATACAGATGAATAACTTAAAATAATAAATAAAAATGAACCAATCAAATCGCTGTATATTTGACAATGACTGTTGTTTTGTACACATTCGCACGTTCTGTGAATTTAACATGGAGTTAACCTCCAAATGTTCGTCTGATGTTTACTTTGTTGGTCGTGTTTGAAAATATTTAAAATAGGTAAAAATGGATGATGGAGAGTTAATAGAACAAATATCGACTTTTCTGCAATTGTATGCCAAAACAGATGGACGATTTAAAAATAATCTGATGAAGGAAAATGCATGGCTGACCTTAGTGGCTGACCATTTCACGCATAATGGAGGAAACACGTAATAAGAATTTCAATTTGTCTCAATAAATGGTCAAACATCTCTGGAGACATCCTTGTGTATTTAAAGAATTGTTTTCTATCATGCCTTTTTGCATATTCCAAAAAATTCTTATACACATTGCACTTTTTGTTTCTATTCAAAGGGCGAACTTTAAAACGCCTATTACGCTTCTTACGTAATAAAGCCACAGCCGCAGTGCCTGCCATCAACAACATCATCGCCCCAACCTTATAATTCGTATTCATCCATATAAATTGTTTAAACAACGTTAACGCCACCGCCAACCGCCATAAACAATATTGTTAGGTTTGGTTAGGTTAGGTTAGGTAGTTAAGTTTCGGTTTCCACACTTTCCACTTTCCGTCATGCACGAGCACGATAGTTTCCAAGCAAAATAAAATAAAATAAGACAAAAAGATGAAAGTTGGCCATCTCATGTTGTTATTCTTATTTCTTATTTTATTTTATTTTTTGTATAAACCCTATCATAGAAATGTGCATGTTTAACTTTATTATTTTGTTTTATTTTGTTCCTTATTTTATTTTATTTGCTGTATAAACCCGCCTTTAGATTCTTTATGCACCGTGTTTGGATTTAGCGATCCTTCTAGCAAGTCTAAAATAATTTGGCAACATTGCATGTTGGTTAGCACAGTTGGTTAGAGAGAGTCATAGAATCCATAGAACAATATAGGTATATAGGAATGTAGTCAATGTAGTATTCTATGTGGTGGCGTTGACGTTGACGAAAGGCACATATGAGAAGCGCTTTTTTCAAAACTTTCTTGTTAGTTGTGTTAATCTTAATTGACCATGTGCTAGAGGCTCAGATTTAAAATTAATTTGCAGTGAACTTATTGGGGGTTTTGCAAAGATCTGTAGGGATTCTCTAGAGGTGTAACAGTTGTAACACAAATAATTACCTATTCTGAAAAACAATAGCTTCCGTCAGCATTGAAATCAGAGTACAGATATATTTGTACAGATTACAAGGCACAGAAAAGCACAGAAACATATGCATGCAGCCAATACAGCCTTAACAAAAAAAAAAAAAAAAACGTAAATAGTACTACGAAGAGTTTACCTCAAATGCTAGCCTATCTATTTTCACAAACTTTGTTATTTTACTACTCTGTTAACAATATATTATGCAGGTAAGGTACATGGTATATACCACAGATACAACGTGATCAAGAATGACTGTTTGAGTTGGCAATACTGAATTTCATTTTTAAATGGTACAACTGGAGTAATATCCGGTTGGTGACATTGACAGCGGTCATTGACAGATGCCATTTGCTATTTCAATATCAAATTTCTGGTATTCTTTTCAAATTTAGTTATTTAAAATGGTTTTCACGTTACAGCACGATATTTTCATTGGAATGGCGTACTTTCGAAGCGGGATTTATAACCCAATTACTGGTTGGCAGTACTCTCTCGAAGCGACATACCAGCAATTTCAGGAAGTGTTTCCGGAGACTTTGGTCACTTTTGCTGTCTTTCAGCAACATTGCATGCGAGTAGTTGAACGTTATTTAAACACAGGGAGTGTAAGCAAACAAAAATCAACTGGTAGACCTTCTACTCTAAACGAGGAAGTTGTCGAGGATATCAGAACTCGAATGCAAACGAGTCCTCGCAAATCCTTAAGAAAGCTCTCCCTTCAAACAGGTTGGGTCCTTATGCCTCCTATTCAACCAATTTTCATTCTTATCCATAAGACTTCCACTTTTCCATGTTGTTCTAGTTCACGGTTTTACAGGCTTAACATATGGAAGTTGCTCCACTGTGCTTAAAAAGAAATTAAAGTACCACCCTTACAAAATTTCCATCGTCCAGTCATTAACCCCTCCTGATCACCCGCAGAGAGTTTTATTTTGCAATTGGTTCAATGACATATTAAATAATAATGATATCCTTGACAATACCTTCTATTCCGACGAAGCCTGGTTTCATCTCAACGGCTATGTGAATAACCAAATTACAGAATTTGGTCAAGTGAAAATCCTTACGCTATCAGAGAGACACATTTGCACCCGGTTAAAGTTTGTGTTTGGATGGCAGTGTCAAGTACGCGGGTGTATGGGCCAATATTTTTTAATTTTACCGTCAATTCGGAGAGATATATCCAACACCTTTTGAGGCCTTTTATAAACCAATTAACAGACGAAGAGCGTCAAATTGGATATTTCTAACAATACTCTGCAAGGGCACATACGGCTCGTGCTACTATGGGATATTTAAGAGAGAATTTTGGCGACAGAGTACGGTATTAGTCGGTGCATTTGGTGAAGCAGGTCACCAGATCTCACTCCATTAGATTTTTCGTTATTTGGACTCTTGAAGGACAATATCTTTAGGAACGTATTGCATACTGAAAAGAGCTGCAATAGGCAATAGTTCAGGAAGTGGCAAACATTCCAATATGCTGGTGAATACCTTCGAGAGCCTAAAAAGAAGAGTTAATTTATGTCTGGACCAAAATGGGGGGCATTTTGAGCATTACCTTTAGCCGGTTTAATTAAATCTTTGTTCTGTATTTCGAGTTTCATTTTTAAGCGTTAATTGTTATTCACATAACCTACAATCTTATCGCTGATTGTTCTTCTTCTCCTTTTATTTGGCCTTCGCTGCTATGGCGATCCAGCCACTTACATAACGCTGATTGTTTTGTCAAATAAATGAAACAAACTTCCTGGCGAGGGGGTCGCGCAGGGGAGGCGGAGTTCGTGACGTAGACTGGCGACCCAGGTCTGAGTTTTATTACCTGTGTTTAATCTAACTCTGGTTTCATCTATGCTCTGTATTACTCTGACAATTCGGCGTTTGGCTGGCGTTTTCGTTTGTAATTGACAACAGTTTTGAGTTTTTCAAAGTATTTTTTGCATCGCCGGTCACCGTGTGACGTAGATGACGTTGTGTAGGTCAGGATCGCTTGAGGCAACCTATTTAAAGTTGATACGCCTTGTCTGGTTGTAGCATTGCAAACCCTTAGGCAAAAAAATCCTCCAGGTAGGATTGCCAACTCAAACAGTCATTCTTGATCACCCTGTATATAAATCGAATGTATTAACCGAAATCACCAAAAACAAAACAAATTTAAAGAACACAATTTTATTATAGGTTATAATCACGCGCTTAAACCCTCGTTAGACTAGGGATTACTTTAAGCGAGATTAAACTGCGAAAAATAAGACGGTGCATAAGAAACATAGGACATAAACGAGATTAACAGTATGATCCAGATTAAATGAGTACGGTGCATCTGGGCGTACGTGTCTCCGAACATAATTTTGCCGAACCGAGCACGCCGAACGTTTTCGGAGAGTTGTCGGTAACTATGCATTGCTCAAAGAGATTTAATTGTTTCTTTTGATTCAGTGGGTACGGAGGCTCGTTTACGGCGAGCTTTTTCGTGGAAAATTTGTTGTTTGGTTTATTTGTGCGCGCTCGGTTCGTTCGGTTCGTTCGGACTAAAATGCTCTAATGAATACGCACCTTAAGGTGAATTTTTATTATTTAAAGTATTCAAAGCAAAACAAATCTACTTGTACAAGCAAGTCCAAATTTCTCTACAAATGGCTATGGAATTTAGTTGCAATAACGATTTTAGACTTCACATCATACCGAATTTTTCACGTCAAACTCATTTATTCATACATCCCTCTTTTTTTATCCCTCATCTCTTTTTTACTTTCTCATATGGGGTACCCATATAGTAAGAGAAAGTATTGTAATCGTACTAATTTCCAAATTTGAGATATTGACATTTCTGGACGTTTTGAGATCCCCTGAGTTCGAAAAACATTTTTCTGGAAAATGTCTATTTGTGTATGTGGCCAACGTTTTCTCAGCAACTATAAATAGTGGAAAGTTGAAATTTTATATTTAGGCTGGGTGCCCCGGAAACTCAAGACCACATAGATTTCATCAGAATCAGTTAAGGGCAAAGGACATTTTACTCGTAATTTTTAAATTGTTTTAAGGTTTTTTTGGATTATCTAAAAAACTGGTCCAACTTTTTTTTAACTTCGTATGTTTACTTTACTATTCAATCCTTATCGATTGCCGTTATCGTTATCTTGACTGATCTTCTGCGAAGGGCCCTCTACTATTGTGAATTTTCAGTTTTCCTCAATTTTCTCCAAAACGGCTTTACCGATTCTCACCAAATTTTAGACTTGAACTGACTTGAAGGTTTTTTCTAAAACCTCTCTAAAGGGCACTTATGAATAATATTTTCAATTTTTCAATTTTTTTTTTCAAAAATGCTTTTAATGTTTTTACTAAACTTTATACTTGAATTAACATATTAAATATATCATTTTTATTAGAAATATTTTTGCATAAAAGTGTCCTAAATGGCACTTTATTCTTAAGATTTTTCCAGTTCCTTAAGTGCACCGGTTTGTAGAGTAATTGTTTAATCTGTAGCGTTTATTTTATAATTTATTTACATTAATTGAACACTAATTTATTTAACACACTAAACTACTTGTACACTAGACTAGACACTACATAATTTATTTGTACTGCTCCGCTTTCGGATCGTATGTCGCGTTCACGTCTGCTTCTCTAGTTCTAACTAACTCCCTCGATCACAAGCCCCCTTATATATACACCCCCAACCCTGATCGAGAACATTCTAGTACATTCTAGAAGCCTACGCAGCAAATGTTCATGCACCTGTCTTGTACGCGTCGTAGTTATTCTTTTGAAGGAGTAAACATGTGTCGCTTTGTTTACTTCTCGCATTACACTGCCCCCGCCTTAGAGACGTTTCGTCTCGGAACGTATCCCTGGTAGGCCCATGCAGGAACCTGCAGTTAGCCCCCCGCTTACAGCGAGACGTGGCGTCAAAATAACAGGGGACCGTCTTCCCGAGTCGACATGGTGCAGGCCCAAAACAGCAGACTAAAACTTCCACTCCGGTATTCTTCAACACTACTTCCAGCATATTCCGGACAACCCTCCAGCCCAGCTGATCTCGTCCAGCACCTAACTTGGGGACAGCTAGCTTCCTGATGTCGAGCTCCAGCAGTCGGTCTCGTAGCCTATGCAAGGTTCGCCATACATCGTGATAACATGGTTTAAGGGACCCGATCTCCTTCGTAACCAGATAAAAGATGTGTCTTACGTTGTCACGTAGTTCCAGAACCTTGCCAATTTCCGGGAGTTGCTCTCTGAGTTGTTCCGAGCGCCCGTACTTCTTCTTGAAAACCGTGGCGATACCTCGTGACATTACCAGGTCGGCGGACACACAATGGGCCAACGAGTATTCTTCAGGTACGCTGAACAAATCCTGTTGTTTTTCACAGGTTACCCCATACCGTGCTTTTCCGGTACCCCCGTAGGCGCTCATAAATTCTTCGAACGAAAGTTCGTTCTCCTGCGCCATCGTGTTTCTTACTCGGGGGACCTCCGCCTCATCGTGCGACCCCTCATAGGGTGCCAACCGATTGAAGTGCACCACTCTCGGCTTGCCGTTTGGTAGTTTGCTTACCCGGTAGACCACGTCATTGATTCGTTTCTTCACAACATAGGGACCTTCCCAATTGGTCTGTAACTTAGGGGACAAACCACGTTTCTTCTGTGGGTTGTACAGCCAAACTCGATCTCCCATTTGGTAGCCACCCTCTTTAGCGTTGATGTCGTAACGCTCTTTGATGCGATCACTGGCGATATTTAGTTGGTATCGGACTTGATCGTGAATCTCGTTCATCCTTTGCCGCATCCTGGAGACGTAATCTTCCCCCGAAACGTCCTCGTCCGGTCTAGCGCCAAAGATTAGATCACAGGGCAGTTTAAGTTCTCGCCCGAACAGGACTTTGGCTGGAGTTTGTCCTGTCGACTCATGAACGGCCGAGCGGTAGGCCATCAGGAAGAACGGCATGTGTTCGTCCCAGTCTCGTTGATGTGACGAGACCATTTTCGCCAGATAGCGGTTGAGGGTGCGATTCATCCGTTCTACCATGCCGTCAGACTGAGGGTGAAGGGCCGTGGTTCTTGTTTTTCTTACCCCAAACTTCTCACATATCCTCCGGAATAGGCCACTCTCAAAGTTTCTTCCTTGATCCGAGTGTAATTCCATGGGTACTCCAAACCGGCAGATCAGCTCCTTCACGAGCACATCGGCCACTGTCTCTGCCTCCTGATTAGGGAGAGCGTACGCTTCTACCCACTTCGTAAAATAGTCCATTACGACCAGGATGTATTTATTCCCCTTTTCGGTCTCAGGGAAGGGTCGTGCTATATCAATAGCGATCCTTTCGAAGGGGCTCCCGACGTTATATTGTTTCATGGGAGCTTTCGGTCGTCTTTGTGGCCCATTACTTGCGAAACATGTAGTACATTTCTTGCACCAGTCCTTCACGTCGTCTGAACAATTGATCCAGTAGAATCGCTCTCGTACCTTCTGCAGGGTTTTCTTGATCCCTAAATGTCCACCAGACAATTCGTCGTGAAGGTGCCGCAAGACCTCCGGGATTTTACTGGAGGGAATTACCAACTGCCGTCTTTCCTCCGTCCCGTCTTGGCTCTCCAGTACGCGTTTTAGTAGTCCATCCTCAACCACTAACGAGTCCCACTGTGCCCAATAGCTCTTGAGTTTTGGCGAGCCAGGTGATACCTTTTGCCACTCAGGACGCTCTCCTCCCTCCTTCCAAACCAGGATTTCTTTGAGAACCGGGTCTTTTTCTTGCTCTTGTCGTAACGAGGATGGTGTCCATTCCTCGGCGACCACGGTCGTTCGGTAGACTTTCTCGGACTTTTCCTCAGCTCTATGACAATGAGGACATTCATCAGGGCATGGTCTTCTCGAGAGTGCGTCTGCGTTTCCATGACTCTGTCCTGGCCGATGTTCTATAACAAAGTCATACTCCTGGAGCCTCTCGATCCAGCGAGCGATTTGTCCTTCGGGATTCTTAAACTGGAGGAGCCATTTAAGAGCAGCATGATCGGTCCGGATCAAAAACCTCCTTCCACACAAATATTTATGGAAGTGCTCGATGGACTTGACGATGGCCAATAATTCACGCCGGGTGACGCAGTAATTCCTTTCTGGTTTGGAGAGTACCTTGCTGAAGTATCCAAGGACACGTTCTTGTCCCTCCTGACGCTGCGACAGAACACTTCCAATTCCCACATTGCTCGCGTCGGTGTCCAGGATGAACTGTCCTTCTGGCAGAGGAAAACTCAGCACTGGGGCACTGGTCAACTTCCTCTTCAGCTCGTCGAAGGCAGACTGGCATTCCTCATCCCAACAGAAGTTTCGTCCTTCTTCCGTGAGCCTTGTCAACGGCTTAGCGACGTCGGAGAACATCCGGACATATCGTCGGTAGTACGTACAGAGGCCCAGAAAACTCCTCAACTGGTGTTTATCTACCGGTATTGGCCACTCCTTCACCGTACTTGTCTTGTCCGGATCAACGGCGACGCCCTCTCGGCTCACTACGTGCCCTAAGTACGACACCTTCCTTCTGAAGAGTTGACATTTCTTCGGGTTCAGTTTCAGCCCCGCACCTCGCAGTCTCTGGAAGACGTCCTCTAAGTTTTTCAGATGTCCTTCGAAGGTCTTGCCCATCACGATGACATCGTCCAAATAGACTAGGCACGTTTTCCACGTCAGACCCATTAGCACGCTCTCCATCAGCCTCTCAAACGTCGCTGGGGCATTACAAAATCCGAATGGCATGACTGTAAAATGCCACAGGCCGTTACCGAAGGTAAATGCCGTCTTTTCCTTATCGGCAGGGTCCATTTCGACTTGCCAATAGCCGCTTTTTAAATCCAAGGTCGAAAATATCGTGGATCCAGCAAGGGTATCGAGTGTGTCATCGATACGTGGTAGCGGGTAGCTGTCCTTTTTGGTGACACTGTTCACCTGCCGGTAGTCTACACAGAATCGAGTAGTCCCATCCTTTTTCTTCACCAGTACTACCGGCGAGGCCCATGGACTGCTTGACGGCTCGATGACCCCGTCCCGCTCTAGGTCCTTGATGATTTTCTCGGCTTCCTCCCGTTTGGCCAAGGGTAGTCGTCTTGCTGTTTGTCGAATCGGTCGTGTCTCGCCCGTGTCAATTTTGTGTGTCACGACCTTGGTCTTTCCCAGCTTTCCATTCTCGGTGGTAAATATGTCCTGGTACTTATTTATTAATTCGTGGGCCTTTTGTTTCTGTGTGGGCGAGAGAAACGCACTGGTCTGGGAAAGAATTTGTTTCAAGTCCTGCGGAGTGTGTCTGGACCTTTCTTCCTCACTAACGCCCCTTACGATGTCCGAAGCGGCTATACATGTGCCCAGCTTCGTACCCTTCTTGATGGTGACCGGGTACTGATTGATGTTGAGTAGTCGCACAGGCACTTCACTTGAGAGAGTAACGAGCGCCTTTCCTACCAGTACCCCCCGAGCCAGTCGATTGTCATCGTTTTCTGGTTCGATCACGGCTGGAATTCCCTCTTCCACAACACCCCTCAGACAGGTAGAGGTGATCGTTTCGCTTCGTTCCGGGAGAATCACATCTTCTGCCATTATTACGTCTAACACAAAGTTGTCACGATTGTGTAGCAGTAATTCTTCTTGACCGATCCTCAACACTCGGTGTCCGAAATCCAACTGGAATCCATGATTCCTCATGACGTCCATCCCCAGTATGACGTCTTCCTCAATTTCGGCTATGAGAACAGGATGGTCAAACTTTACTCGTCCCAACGTCATGCTAACCGTCGCTTCACCGTGTATTACTGCCTTCTCCCCAGTGGCAGTTCTCAATTGCCACCTACTTGGCCTAATCTTCCTACGGTCCCTCACAACTTCCGAGCGTACGATCGTCTTCGTAGCTCCCGTGTCCACAAGCATGGCGTGGGATCTCCCGTCGATAGTGCCATCGACGTACGCGCTCCCCAATTGGTGGGAAAACGAGGCTATACTGGCCCGGGGGTTTCCACTGCTACGGGTCGACGTTCCCCCTTTCTTATCGACCCGCATTAGTTTTCCTGGGCCTTCGCCGGCGCCGCTGTTCTGGGCCGCTTGCAAGAACTCTTCACATGGCCCACTTCGCCACAGTTCCAACAGCGAACTACCTTCTTCTTCGCCGACAGCATCTCCATGATCTGCTGTAGGACCCTTTCCACGAGCTTTTCAGTGTCTACTTCCTCTGTAACCGCTCGAACACGGCCATGACCGCGGGAGGCTTCCATGGCTGCATCATGCTCCAGTGCGATGGCGAGCGCGTCCATTAATGTTTTCGGTCGAGCTAGTCTCAGGGCCCTCTGCAGTTCCTGGTCCCGCAGCCCGCTCACGAACGTCTGCACTGCGAGGCACTCCATCATCTGTTCCGGTGCCGTGGGATACGCCAACCTCACTAATAGTCTGGCTACGTCCGCTTCGAACTCCTGCAGGGTCTCGTTCGATCTCTGACGGCGATTGGACATCTGGGATTGATGGACTTGCTCCAGATGTGTTTGGCCGAACCGCATTTCCAGTCGCCTCAGCAGCTCCGTGTAATTCCCGGCTTCCTCGGTGGATAGCGTCTGAAGAACTTCCAACGCCTCTCCACGTAAGGCTACCGTTAGGGAAACAGCTTTCTCGTGAGGGGACCAAGCATTAGCTTCCGCTGCTGCCTCAAACTGCTTCTTGTAGCTGGCCCACGGAATTTTTCCATCGAACGTTGGGGGCGTCACTCGATTAGTGCATATCGAGTTCTTTTGAACGACCGCCTTTATTTCTTCCTTCGTCTCGCCGCTACTGACTCGCCTTAGTCGTTCTTCCAACTGCTTCGTCTTCTGTTTAATTTCGTCTTCTTTCCCCTCGCCGCTACTGACTTGTTCTAGTCGTTCTTCTAACTGCTTGATCTTCTCTTCAATCTCCTTACGCTGAGCCTCAATCTGGTCGGTTATCTCTTCCCTCTGGGCGGCGATTTCTTCCCTCTGGGCAGCGATTTGAGCAGTGATGTCTTCCCTCTGATCGGCGATTTCTTCCCTCTGGGTGGCGATTTCTTCCCTCTGGGCAGCGATTTGAGCAGTGATATCTTCCCTCTGGGCGGCGATTTGAGCAGTGATGTCTTCCCTCTGGGCGGCGATTTGAGCAGTGATGTCTTCCCTCTGGGCGGCGCTTTCTTCCCTCTGGGCGGCGATTTCTTCCCTCTGGGCAGCGATTTGAGCAGTGATGTCTTCCCTCTGGGCGGCGATTTCTTCCCTCTGGGCGGCGATTTGCTTCGTGATGTCATCCTTCTGGGCTGCGAACTGCTTCGTTATGTCGTCGTCTTCGAACTCGAAAACTTCCGGGTCCTGGCCATTTTCTTTCAAAAATGCCGAGAGTCGGTCCTGGAGTTCAGTCTTCTTCCCTCCTATTTCCAATTCTCGTTCCTCGAGTTCTTTTTTTAATTCGGCCACTTTTAATTCGCGTAACTTCTTCATGATCCGCTCTTCTGACACCAATGTAGCGTTTATTTTAAAATTTATTTACATTAATTGAACACTAATTTATTTAACACACTAAACTACTTGTACACTAGACTAGACACTACATAATTTATTTGTACTGCTCCGCTTTCGGATCGTATGTCGCGTTCACGTCTGCTTCTCTAGTTCTAACTAACTCCCTCGATCACAAGCCCCCTTATATATACACCCCCAACCCTGATCGAGAACATTCTAGTACATTCTAGAAGCCTACGCAGCAAATGTTCATGCACCTGTCTTGTACGCGTCGTAGTTATTCTTTTGAAGGAGTAAACATGTGTCGCTTTGTTTACTTCTCGCATTACAAATCTAACTGATACATCTCCAACAAGTAAAGTTGTTTTTATTTATTCCATATATGTGGATGCATGATTGGATTCTCATTTTTCGCACTGACATCACAATTTAATTAAATAAATTATACAATATAATACAAATAAAAAAGTAAGGATTTCATATTGAACTGCTTTGGTCCTTTCGGAAACAAAGAAATCCTATCGGTTACAATTAAATCATGGTCGCTTTATCAGCACAATTACGTTAGGAGATTTATCTCTCGCTCGGAACCGTAATTACCGTCAGTCAAACATACTGTACGGTCGAAGTGAGACGTGTCGTGTCAGTCTCCGCTTATGCATGTGTGTGAGTTTTGTGAGTTGCCGTGCGAGTTGAGTGTTAGCGTCGTGACGCCTTGTCCTTGGACTTACGATTGATTTGAAATTATAATCTTGGTAAGTAAATTGCCAACTTGAATATTTTATGAGTTACATATGTTTACTCTGAGTTATTCGAGGGTGAAACAGTTATCTTTCAATAACGAAAGGACTCGTTTATGTCATTGCTTCATTTAATAGACATTAATATAACACACCTAACAAATACATAGTTATTTATGGGCCTAGTGTGTTATATTGAAAGTAATTCACGCGAAAAGATATTTACAAATTCTCAAGTGACTTAGGAAACATTACACGCGAGTGACATACAATGTTTTATCCAACAAGTGGAAGAAATCGTTTTTTATGAGATAGTAATTATTAAGCTTTGTGATCAAATCAAAGCTACTTGCGTCTCCAGTACCCTATAAATGTCAGAATGACTTGACAGTGGCTTTTTTAGATTTGGTTAAAGTGTAGTTAATTATAAACCAAATTAATTAAATTCTTTGAATTTACCCAAATACTTCAAATTCGAATAAACCATTAGCGTTTTCCTTTAATTTCAATTTCAAGAATTCAATCAGTGTGAATTCTGCTTGTAATAGTAATAAATAAATAGCACTACTTTAAATATATATGAACGTGAGTTATAATCCATAATTAACACACTAGTGTGTTATTTGATAGTTTACTTGTCTAAAATGACGTTAATAATGACAGTCATAACTGTCATGTGTTGGATAAAATCTTAAATGAGCGTACTTTTATGAATCAGCACCCGCAAGATTTTTAGATTGTTCTGAAATTTCGTTTTTTGCTATTAGAGCGTCATTTTTTTGCTTTTAATTTACAGTATACAATTTTTTTTTCTTATTAAAAACGTTTATTTCTTCGAAACTTGATTGAACTAGTTTTACTCTTAAGAATTTTTAATTTGTTGTAAATTTTTCTTTAAAATGGTTTTGGTAATCTATACCAAAACTCATAACTTCATTTAGCTGTTTATAATGCGCTAATACCTTTTATTTTAAACAATTTTATCTAATATTGCCCCAAAGAGTAATTAATTGTTGAGTATAACTGATACCTACATCTCCATCAAATAAGTTATTTTTATTTATTCCAAGTCGATGACTGGACTGTTATTTCAAAGTATGGAACATTGAAATTTGTTGTTATCATATTACATAAGTATATAATAATGATTTAGAAACAAAGTAATAATCAAAAATTTAAATATACACAAATTTGTGAAAATATTCCAAGTTTTTTAGTTTCTGTCTGAAAATTTTATCGGACCTTTCCGTTAAAGAAAATTCAGGTTAGTCGATGTGAAAATTCATAATCTTTCTTCTATGATCTTTCTTTAATATTGTTTTACATTAATTATAACGTGTATTACATATTGCACATATTATAACTTTCTTTAAATTACATATACTTGTAATTTCGAAAATACCTTTACCTTGCAATTTGTATTATAACTTGACACAGGACGTGCTTTTTTAAGGTGGGTCATATTTGGTCATAGGTCATAGGGAAATAGAGAACTGCAGCAAAACTTATCCTTGGGGTTTTTAACTAGATAACTAGGTTAATAGATAAGGATCATGAGAAATAAACTTTTCACCCTATATTTCAAAGGCCTGTACTTCCCGTATTTGCCACGATGTTAAGCAATCAACTCATATCTTTCGTTCTTTCATTATGAAACTTTCATTCAGAGTGTGAAAACACCTTGTCAGTCCGAATGCACGTTAATCCTTATCTTTCTCGAATTAATTTTTTGACGAAATGTTTTTTTCTATAGTATTGTAGAAATTATAGAACTATAAATGAGGAAAAATTGAACAAAAAGATTTTGATCATACTTTTCAAAAAAATTTGTGACGCCATATGGGGACAATGAGAAATAGTGGCATGTATACAGGATGTTAACAAACAGGCGTTAGAAACTTTAAGAGGGAAGGGTATGGCCCAAAATAAGCAGAAAAGCCTTAGTGAACATGTGTCCGAAACCGCAGTTTTTCATACAGGGCGTTAAACCTTTAGAAAAAGTAAGCATTTTTTAAATATATCTCATTATTAAAATGAGGCGTTTGACATGAGACTTGTACTGTTGTTTTATTTCGATAAGAGTGGCAGTTTTCCAAAAAATAAAGGTTGAAAATCGTAACATATTTTTGAAAATGTTTATAGTGCCCAAAAATATATTACAAACCAACCTCGCTTATAAACTTCAAGGGACCGTTCAAAATAGTCAATTATAAACGAAGTCAATTATATCCGATTTATCGGAAAAAGAATACAATAATAGTAAAAGTGGTTATTACTTAGGTATTACTAGATATTACATAGGTACTAACAAAGACTATGTCAAAGACTATTGTCAAACAAAGACATAGTCTTTGGTACTAATAATGTTCTCCCTGTTTTTCCATATTAATATTAGTGTTGCTTTTCCTAAATTTCTTTCCCGACAAACTGTACATTTGCTGTTTGCCATTTTGTATTTCTTTAATTATTATGTTATATTTTTCTTCGATTAAAAAAGCCGCACGTTTTCTTTTCATTGAAACTTCAAAATTATTGAACATCTTAATTCCGCCTTAAACCAACAACACGATTGGCTAATAACTACCTACTTATGTAACTCATATATACAATACCTTTTAAATTTTTTCCAAGCAGGTATAAAAACCACCTGCATTGCATCCCTAACTTACAAAACCCAGTCGGTTTTTTTCTAAATCGCAATTTATAACAAGGATTAGAGTAAAACGATCACATTTGGTGGAAAATTTTTTTAACGACCTGGTTACGACCTACTTACCTACCTTCTAATTTAAAAATAACCACGATTTCTGTTTAATTGGTCTTAAGAGCAGTGTTGTAAAGTATTTAAATACATGTATTTAGAAATGAATTTTAAATACTTTTTATGTATTTAAATACATAGTTAAATACATAAGCTTAATTTGTATTTACTGTGTATTTAAAATACATTTCTTCTAACATTTTAAATACAATATATAGTTCAAATACATTTTTGGGCAATGTTAAAGATCCATTATTTGCTAAATTATTCCTTAAATGCTCTTACATTTATTTTATTTTGTTACAGTAACTATAAATGCTCATTGTTATACATTTTTTGAGCATATTTCCGGCTGTTCATTTTTTCATTTACATTTTGGTTTATGTACTTACATGCTTATTTTGAAGCTAATTGTTACAGTTATAATGATCCTACGACACTTTTAAAAGAGTTGCGATTATCTTAACGAAGGTGTACAATTCATAAAGTTTAAAAAAGTTGTGACATTGTAAAACAATTTTTTAGGTACTAAGTAGCTTGTCGGCATTTTTAAAGAAGTCGCAGTTATCTTAAACTTAAGCTGTTGTTTCAAGAGAAGTTCATGCAGGAGCTTCTAAAGAACTTATGTCAACTCTAATGCAACACAAATAACTTTAACTGACATATATGAAGTTGGAAAAGTAACTAATGAGGTTTTTTAATTAGCTACTTCGTTAGATCAAGTTAAAAAGTAAAGTGACTAATGTGTCGACATCTGTTGCCTTGGGATTATTTTTTAGAAGTTTGAAACTTACATTAGCCTGTAATATTTTTTGTATCACTTCAATTTCTAAAGACTTGTTTACAAAGTAGTTGGTAAATTTGGGAATATTGCAAAAAATTTACGATTTCATGAAGCAAACAAAATAATTCCTAACACTTTTTGAGATTGTTTTAAGTGTTAAAACCATAAAGTTAGGTTTAGTGTATAAAAGTCAGCCTATGTATTTGAGGCTTTTCGATGCAAATAACTTAGATATTTTGCAAATAATTGAAAACTTCACAACTTCGGGAAATAAAACAAAGATTCGAGAACTTCATTAGAAATTAGTAGATTCCATTTTCTTAAACTGATTTAGAAATTTCAAAAATTGAATAATTTCAACAATTTCACGAAGAAAATAATAGGAATTCTAAGCTTCCTGGGGTTATGCTTAACATTGCTGCAATTAAGAATAATTTACAACTTTAAATACTGCTTAAATACAAAAATGAAATACTAGTTGTTATTTGTATTTAAATACATTGTCCAGAGAAGTATTTAAAATACAATACAATTTGTAAAAAGTATTTGCGTTTGTATTTAAATACATTTTTAAAAGTATAAAAATAAAAGTTTATATTCAAAAATGTTCCGTTACGAAAATACTGGGTTTTAAAAGGAAAAAAAAGAGAGATATCAATTAATAATTAGAAACCCCCTTGAGATATTTCAGTGATCTTAGTCGTAGTACATTTTAGTAATTAGCGAGATTTAATAAAGGCGCAAGTTTTTCAATACAAATATAATTTTCAGTTTTAACAGTGGCGTTCATACGAGCAGACATATTTTTATAGACAAAAATTGCACGCCAACTACTCGCACATAAAAATTATTTAAAAATCTAGTCACTATCTGTACATCAGTCTCTGGGGTTAATCAAGCAATAAATTAACAGGTTATTTTCAGAACTGGAGGAAACTGTAAGAAATGCAGTTGAGGTCCCAACTATAGACAGGCAGGATGTAAATGGACAGGAGAGAAGGTAGATTTTTTTATTTAAGCTTTATGTTGTTCTACACATGTTTATGGTTGTCAGCGATTGCTGCCTTTAATTACGTTTGTAATATTTCCTGAAATTAATCAGATATCTAATTTGTTGTAAGGTATACTAAACAGGATACCTTATACTTTTTCTTCATTTAGCCGATTTTCACAGTGGAATCGAATTTTTGTTACACTTTTAATATCAATATCTTCCATTATCACAATGCTACTAAATAACTAGCATTAGTTCTTATAATAAAGCTACTTTTTTAATATTCTAGAATTTTTTTCATGGCTAATACTGTCGTTCATATTTTTAAATTTTGTTTGTTTATTATGTAGATCTATTATTAGATTATTATTTTTCTATGGTTCCACTCAACTCGAGAACTTAATCCCATTAATAGCAACCCTCGTGGTGTTTATTGAACCTGCAGTGTTGTGCGAAAACACGTACGAATTAAAGTTTCCTATATCCGAGAGAAATTAAAATGAAGGTTATATCTGCACCACCAAAGTTAAAAAGCAATGTTTTTTCTTATACTCCAGCATTGGAGTTTTCAGTCAGATCACCAATGGAATGATTTAGAAAGTTGTCAGAAGCCCTCACAATCCAATACCTTCAAACCTCATCCCCCAGAAGTAATCTTCTGCTTCATCTGCCACTTATTTGTAGTTTTCCCTCTCTAGCAAGTGTAAGTATTTCTCCTGCATTGCGAATTCCGCAATTAGAATTAATCTCAAGACCTCTTATTATATGTCCCAAATAAGTATCTTTTAGTTGTTTTATAGTAGGTCAACCCATGAGATACGCAGAAGTTTATGAATCGTCTACATTTGAAACGCTTCTATCTAAATACATAAATCGCGTGTAGGTTATTGCAATTTTTAGGTTGAAATTTATGAAATCATACGTTTTTTCTGTAATGCTTCCCATTTGATGTCACGCCGTAGGAGACATTCTGGAAACTTTAGAACTTCCTGTAAGACATTTTTGCAATAACATCCGTTAATGCATTCCAAACTTTCTCATATTTTAACTTTTGTTAATAGTTTTCCAATCACCTAATTTATTAATATAACTCATTGGGTTTCATCTATATGAATTGAGTCAATTACTTCACTATGCTACATTGTGGAAGTAAATTTCATTCTTGATCTTGACAACTGCAAGTAACACTTTGGGACAACATTAAACAAAATTTAAATTACATTTCAAATTTGCTAGATTAGGAATTTCATAGACATTAGTAAAACAGACTACAAGTTTTAAGTATTTTTTAATAATACATCAATCTACACAGCATTGTTTACATTCATACGCCAAAGGAAAATGCGAAAATGTTTATTCTCATTAAACAAAACGGGAAAACGCAAAATTTCCCTGCGATAGAAAAACCGGCGGAATAGATCACATCGAGAAGAAAAACCGAATGACAGTCTAATCAAAGTAACAAGTGTAATATATGTATAAGTACAGCCCGCGTCCTAAGTAAGTCGGTTTTTCAATGAAAACAACGTGATGCTTAAAACGAGATCGATCTGCATGCTAAACAAAGAAAAATTGTAATCATGGGATATGTCGTACATGGAAAAGGTGTCGAAAAGTACTGTGAGTTTTCTCTCGCCATAATTACAAATGCTACAATGGCGCCATGTAATGTAACAGATCAAGTGGAAACCCACTTTCAATCACACATGAAGCTCAAAGTAGTTTATTTAGTTCACAAACCACCATTATAAATTTGATGTTAAAGTGGTTATGTGACAATGTTTGAACTGATACAATCAATACATACAATGTGATATAAGATTATACATGACACTCTTACATTGCTGTAGAAGAGTAACATAATAGTACATAATGGTTTTATTAAAGATTTGTTACATAACTACAAAATTTATGATTTGACTTGAATGTACTATTATTGTTTAACAATTGATATTGTTGGGTTACCACCTATTACCATTGTTAAATGTGATCTGTTACAATACTAAACAACCATTGTCGTTCTAAACTCTAATTTTGATTGTTCGAGTCGTATTCCCTCATGCAAACCGAACTCTTTCTCTCTCTCTCTTATTTCTCTCTCTCTTTCTCTCCTACATACAAAAATGCAAGAAAGGAATGCCACTTTTTTTTAAAAATTATTTTCGTTTTTGTACGGATTATGCGTATGTGGAAATATTACAGAAACGAAACATTTTTAAAGACAAAAACAAAACAAAATGGAAACGATGACTCGTACAAAATATGTATCTATATATATGTGTACATAAATATATTTCTAAACTCTACGGAAAGTATAGTACGATGAGAAGGTAGAAAAGGATTTCCACAGCTAGACTTTGTCAAACGTACAGAGAAGGGGAAAGTGATATACATCATTTATGTGAGAAGTGATCGAAAAGGAATCAATAATTGTACTATTTTAGCAACATCATAAGACATTGTTATCATTAGGATTAAATGTCAATGATTAGGTGATTTTCCTATGGCAAACTTCAGAGAACTGTCGGTTCTTAGCTTTAAAATTTGATTCAGTCTCGACAGAGTTTGGTTATTCCTTCAAAATTGTAGTTTCATAAATGAAACCAAGGAAATGGCAGTAATAAATGATGTTGCCAATGTATACACGTTTCATTAATGTCGAGTTTCCTTTTTGATCACGCGTGTTCCCTAAGTATAGATTGATGATCAATGGAAACCAAACCGAAAAGAAATCTTCACTAGCATTTGATATATAATACATATCGTATTTATAAAAATTTACAAAAAATGCGATGATTATGGTGGTGGTATTGCCCTTGCAAATAATAAAAAGAAAAAAAGAACAAACATAATAATTTCGTTTCCACGGAGCGGTAACACAAAAATTAAATCATAAACGTAACACCCGACACAATTTACTCAGATTATTATTATTATTACCTAAAGCGAGATTTCTAAATAATATTTGCCTCATTCACGCCCGCAATCGAAAAGGGGAAGGGACGACGAGACGGGTGGGAAGCAGCGAAGGGGGGATGGCGGCACCGCCCCCCCGCCTCGCTGCCTCCCGCGCCCCCCGCCGACGGCCTCCATCACATTCAATACAACAATCCGCACTCACTCAAAGAATCACTCGCTCACACCATGAGAGACAGAACAGTTACAGAATATATTGTTACAGCTAATAATAATAATAATAATTAATTAATTATAAGTAGTAATAATAATAATACAGTATGTACCGAGGTTGACGGGGTGTGTGTGCGGGGGGTGTGGTGGCCCCCCGCGCGCGCGCCTCCCCCGCATTGTCCGGGCGTTTAGGAGCCCTGCGCACTACACAGCACTCAACAGTTTCATATTGTGGACAAACAACACCTCAAAGTTATGACCCGTCCTGATCTTCGACGTCCTGCAGCTGCTCCTTCGGTTCCGCCTCGCCTATAACATCAAAATAGAACTTTCAGACACTCAAAGCACCATAGTTAAAACGGGACAATCTATTACATCAGGACAAACACCGAGGTCGATAAAGCAGAAATGTTTCCACCCCTTTATTTAACTTCACCAATTTATCTCCTTGGGTCGAATTTAGGGACCAATCTGTGTGGTCTAAATCTTAAACCCTACTCAAACAGACACACATTTTTCATGATCAAATAATACGTGAACAAGAATGACTGTTTGAGTTGGCAATACTGAATTTCATTTTTAAATGGTACAACTGGAGTAACCCAGTGGGTGGAGGCTGTGTACACGTGGAACTGAATTGGAATGAAAGACGTAGTATGTATGGCCGTGTATTTTAAACTAGTGTTTTCGTAGAGCAGCTTTCGACCGTTAGGTCATAATCAGTAACTTGACGATAACAGGAACAAAACGGAGACATGTGTTGTAAGGGGAGACTGGGTAGGGATTTCCACGTACCCGCCACAATCGTTATCCATTATTTCTAATAGCTATTTGTTATCCAGTTACATATTAAGAGGGTTGAGACAGCCTACGATTATAACCCAATTACTGGTTGGCAGTACTCCCTCGAAGCGACTACCAACAATTTTAGGAAATGTTTCTGGAGACTTTGGTCACTTTTGCTTTGCTTGTTTGAAGCGTTGATAGTACACAAATTTCAACAAAACATTAATATAATACCAAAATTAGCTGTTTTGTGCTCTTTGATATGTGTGGCAACGTGGCCTAACGAAGTATTAGGAGAACGTGTGTTCCCAGATTTCTAGAATATAGAATTTTGAACTAAGAACGTGGGAATATAAACGATCACATCCCACGAATGATTGTTCACATCGTTCAAGTTAAAGAATAGACCCCCTGATGTGGCAAAGAACAGCTCAGAATAGAGAGATTTGGAAACAATTAAGGGAGGCCTATATCCAATCATGGAAGGATAGAAATTAGGCTAAAAGAAAAGAAAGAAGTGTTCAGCCATTGATATTTTGTGATAAAAGTTTGTAAGCCGTGATAAAGAATAACGTCATAGTTCACGACCGTACAGACTTAACATGATTTGTAAATGAGCGATACTAACCGTCTCCCTGCATATCGCTCGTCCACAACGTCAGGTTATCTCTCAGCAGCTGCATGATGAGGGTGCTGTCCTTGTAGCTCTCCTCCGAGAGGGTGTCGAGCTCGGCGATCGCGTCGTCGAAGGCGGCCTTGGCGAGCCTGCACGCCCTGTCGGGACTGTTGAGGATCTCGTAGTAGAACACCGAGAAGTTGAGGGCGAGGCCGAGCCTTATCGGGTGCGTCGGCGGCAGCTCCGTCATGGCGATGTCGCTGGCGGACTTGTAGGCGACTAGCGACTGCTCGGCGGCGTCCTTGCGGTCGCCGCCGGTCGCGAACTCCGCCAGGTATCGGTGGTAGTCGCCCTAAAAATATAACCGAGTTAAGGGCTAAATGAAATACATCATTGATCCTCTAAAACCTAGAGCCGATCACTAACGCAACGTGGAACGACTTCCACATGCGCACAAAAGTTAAAGTCTATATCGGAAAAAATATTAGCTGGTGGTCAAACAAACTTCTTCTTCATTTCGATCTATGGGCTTGGATACTGGTCCATCCACACAGTTTCAATGGTTATTCTATGCCATCCTTTGATGTTTCTTGTCTAGTGAAACTGCAGCATTGTCTGAATCAGTTCTTGCTGTTGTGGTCTTCTTTCTTATATATAGAGGGTTTTAATGTTAGTGGGGTTTTATAGGTTTATGTCATTGTGTTGTATGTAGTTAATAAGCAGTTCGATGGCATTTGCGTTTATTTCTAATATCAGTGGGGTTGGGCTTATTGGGGTTTTGATGTTGGCCATGGCAAGTTGTTTATATTTTATTTTGCTACATTCGAATAGAATATGGTTGGTGGTTCCTATCTTTCTACACACGCAATGGGGGTCTTCTTTGATTAGGATTTTACATATGTGTTCTGCATTGTCCTGTCCTTATTCTGGTAATGGTTGTTATGTCTTTTCTTGTTAGTTCTTCTCTGTCCTTGTACCATGGTCTTCTGGGGAATGTAGTGTTGTATTGTTCCATAAAAGTAAAACGTCTTGGATGTTTTGATTCTGTCTGTCCAATTCTGAGGGAATGTGGCTAATAGTTTTTACTTGATGTGTGGGTATGTCTTCTTCCAATAACGGTGTTATGTCTGGTACGTTAAGTTGCCTTCCAACACTTACGAGTGTGTTCGCTCTTTCGTTCCCAGCGAATCCAGTATGTTCTGGGATCCAAGCTATTATGTTCTTTTTGTTTTTATATGCTGTGTTTATCTTATCTTTGATTTGGGGGGTTATGTGATTTGATTTTTTTGTGGTAGTGTTTCTGTTGTCCGCCATTTCAATTGCTTTGTGTATGGCTATTAACTCTGTGTTGTGTATTTGTGTTGGAGATCATTTACCCTGGATGTATTAATATTTAGCGATGGTATGTATATTCCCATGACTGTTTTATTTGTGCTTGGTTCTCTGGATCTGTCAGTGTAGATGCATGTGTGGTGTGGATATAGCTTTTGGATATGTTTATCTATGGGTGGTTGACAGTTTTAAGTTTTTTGTAGTCGAGTATAATACAGTTTATTTTATTGATTTGTATTATATCTATTTTGAACACAGGGAGTCATATTTGTTTTCATTTCTTGTAGTGCTTCCATGAGTAGAGATGTATTCATTTGCCAAGGATTGTCTTTTATTCCAGTTTCGAGTAAAACTCTCAATGGGTTGTTATTTACTGAGTATATTTTGCAAATAAATTTTTATACTAGAATTTTCCTTCTGGTACGTAAGTTGACTTCACCAGATTCCCCTTGTAAAGTTGGAATTGGTTCAGATTCCCTTATTAATGTCTGAAGATCAGCTTGAATGGCATGAAACGAAGGCGAAATAAACAAGGACGCATATGCAATTGGAAAAATAACTGCAAAGCAAGCTGTTGCCATTGCCAAGTTTGTAATAACTCGAACCCGACCTCAAACTGAAAATACAGAGCCTCTAGAGGCTCGATTGATTGAAAACTAAAGATTATCCGAATTTAATTCCGTTCAGTGAAATGCCCAAAGCTTAAGTCATAATTAGTATTAAATCTGACTCGTAATGTCAACAAGCTCAGTATTTGCTATAAACGTTATCGCGCGATTATTCAAACGTTTCAAGAATCTTATTTTCAAAGAACTTATGAAATGGAGACTTTTCAGATTACTCATCAGATCACTGTTGTTCTTAAATAAGAACATTGTCACATCTTGCTTAATATGGCATGTAAGTCCAATAGTTACTGGTGCCTTGGTCTACTGTTGTAAACCATTTCATCTTTTACCTACCAACTAAAGTCCAGCAAACTCTTCATTACTTTTCATATCAAACCACAATGTTACTTCATTTAAACGATAACCTCCTTCTCTTTTTACCTTCATTTTGTAGTAGAAGACCTTCGATTCACCAGTGGACGCCGCGGGGATCAGATGCTTGTCGAGCACGCCCAGTATGTCCGAGCAGATGTCCCTCAGTTCCTTCTCGACCTGCGTCCTGTACTGGCGTATCATCTCGAGCTTGTCGTCGGTACCCTTCGACTCCTCCTTCTGTTCTATGGAGGAGATGATGCGCCACGACGCCCTCCTCGCACCTATCACGTTCTTGTAGGCGACCGAGAGGAGGTTGCGCTCCTCTACCGTCAGCTCCAGGTCGAGCTTCGCCACCTTCTTCATGGCTTCCACCATTTCTACAAAACATAGTTTAATGCTATTATGGGTGAATTCAGAACTAAAACATCTAAATATTTTCTCTTTTAAACGAAGGGTAGGTACCTATTGGTACCGCGTTATATTAGTACAAGATGAGAACTGAATAGTGAAAGAAATTTCAAAAGTGATCGATTGGTATGCTTTCAATTAACAGTGAAAAGAATTCAGGATCATAAAAGAACAACACTTAGTAACCACAATAGTAACTTTAGGGTTTTGAGAAGTTTCCTGGTAAAAATCCACCTGGAACGTTAACAAACTTAAATTTAAAATCTTCTTTTCAATTCAATATCAGGAGATTGTTCAGAATTCAAACTAAGATCTGATGGAGATCACATGAACAAACTAAGGAACTAACGATAAACGAAAATCAGTATATAAATTTCGATTATCCGGGTTTTTGGAATGTTCCTAGATAATGTTGTGAGTATAGCTGAAAAGCTATAATGAGAAAATAAATAATACCATACCAAATTGTGAAAATGGAATTAAAGTTGAAGTCTTCATTGAAAAACATAAACCATAAATGATTGAGTAGAAGTATAAAATAAATAAAATCCAAAAATAATTATTCTATCGAAAAATATAAGCCTGTTGAAGTGAGTTCTCTCAGATTTAGACTGCCCTTTTGAGTTAAGGAAGAAGAGAAAAACACCCACAAAAATAAAACACCTACTTTTCGGTTATATTTATCTTATGTAACATGAGTAATATTTCTATTAGTCACTTTATAGTTTTCACATCAAACTGACCACATTTCCAAAAGCATTTAAAAACATACTTCATTCCCACTTACAATCAGCTTCAGATTTTGTTTTTACAAATTCAAAGAAAAGAAGCATAACGACAATTCTCTTTGATGCAAACACATGAATCTAGGCAAGGATCTGACAAAATATGACGTCTTATGCTCAGTACAAATACATGAAGTTTTATGCTTTATTTTAATATTTATCATAAAAATAATCAATGTGGGATGAAACGTTTCTAAAAATATTTCTTTGAATAAGCTTTTTTAATAAAAATATAAGCGTGGGTCGCAAGCATTCCATATTCGTTGGTGAGTCTCCAGTCAATTCCGATATAGCTTGCAGAATGTTCACGACAAATGCTTTATCTTCTAGTTATTTAGCAAGGAGTTCACTAAAAAATATTTTTCTCCTAGTGAAATATTATTAAATTTACAAATAATTGAATTCGACAAATTCAATAAACATATTTAGGAATAAGTACCTTAATTTTAAAGCGCAAGGTTTGATTCAAAACAGAGACCGTTAATAAGTTTGTCTGTTTCTCAACAACCATACAAGAACCGTATTTTAGAACTTGTAGATTGACTGAAGTATCAGTCAGGTAGAACTGCCCCTCTGAAATCAATTTATTGACCACAAGAAAACAGAGATGGTTACATAGACCACTAAGAAAAAGATGGTTATGTGGATCATAGAGAAAAAGATGGCTACATCGACCACTGAAAAACTAAAAGATGGTTGTGTTGTCCATTAAAAAAAAATGATTGATTGATTGTTGTGACTACAGACTAACAAATGGAAAACTAAAGAGATGACCGAAGGTTGTTCAGCTTCTCTAAGTTGGCCATGGCAATTTAAACCAAAGGAAAACACCAAGTCTTAACCATCTGCTTTATTTAAAGATGAGCTCATCTTTAACTAAAGAGACAGTTTAGTGAATAGTACTGGTGATTAAAAAGAAAACAGAGTGGAAATCACATCGAGATGTCCACGACAGGACAGTTGAATCGGACTAGCTGAAATCATTGTTCTGATGGCGAATGAGTGAAAGTGACAGTACGAACAAAGGATTGGTACTATAGTTAGTACATATTATCAAAATGAAGTATAGCCTAGAAACAGGATTTAATTAGCAATAATCTCTAGAAATCAAGTACACCACTTCAAGCACAAGTACCCCCAAGGTTAACATATAATTCAGTGTGAATTAAGATCATACTTGAAACAATTAGAACTTAGGTATTTCATAACTGGATTTATGTTATCAGATTGATCCCGAAATATCCGACTCTCCACCAGTAACAAAACCAATGAATTAATTTTGATTGAACATGACCTAATTTGGAGTTGCACGTGGTAGCATCAAAATTTAATGCATACATCTTAAAGATAATTATACATATTTGTGTATATAAAGTGTATTTACAATATTGTAACATGACAGATGGGCGAATTTTGATTGAACAAAATGCAAATGTTAGAGGTAATTAGACCTTTTGGTTAACTGTAACAAAAGCAAATATTTTATTTGTGATCAGTATCTTAAGTGAACCTTCAATAGTTTGAGTAATTAATATGCGACATTTGATTGAGTACTTGACTCAGTTTGGAATTGCAAGTGATACTTTCAAATTTTAAGAACTAACCATATGCTTTTGATAGCTCTAACATGACTGATTATTACATTAGTCATCCTCACCAGTATCCTAAGCAAGCTATTTCTTATTATGGAAAGGGGGACAGAGTCAGAACTTGTTTATGGGAATAATTGTTATATGGTTTGCATGTTTATTAAACATGTCCTTAAATAAAAGCGCCAATTTCACAATGCATGCAACTATGCAGTTTTAAACTTGTTTTGTTAATATTCCCACCAGTTTAAAGGTTAGGATTCATTACCATGGGGTTATTATGGAAAGTCAAGAGAAGACAATTTCTCACTATTTTATAAAGTTTGACCCTTCAAACCTTACAGACAAATTAGAAAAAGTTATCGCTTTTTAACAATTAGGGCGTGTCACTGCACACAAAAAACCAATGATTATCGTACATTGATTGCATTGCGCTATTCAGCGCTTTCCCCTTCTCTCTCTCTCTCTCTCCTGCTATCCTTACGTCAAATGTGAATTGTCGGCATACCTAATGAATAAATAAATGATAATCCGCAAATAGCGTCGTCGAATTCATTAATGGAATTATCGTGCTTCGTGTGTGTTTACTATTCGCTCGATTTCGATAATTGATTCACTTATTGATCTTTCTCATTTCTCGAACGGAAAAATATGTAGCTGTGAGATTGCATCAAACACAAGGTGGCACATACGGCGAATTCCTGATTGTTATCTTTAACGGACGTCAGATAACAGCAGTTAGTTACGAGAAATCGCGAACGAAATTCAGCTGACGGTGATGATGACTCAGTGAATTCTCCATAGAAGGATTGCATGACTAATAATTTATCAAATTAGAGCTGTTTAAATTTTCTCACAAGACGAGCAGGATTGTTGAAATTCCCTTCTTGAAATAGAATCCGCGACAAGTCCAAACTAGGAACTTTAATTAAAACATTAATTTTGGCGTTTTTTAAATCCTTCATTTAACTGTCACCCCTTAGTTTTTTTTAATAAGGTAGTAATATTGAAATTACCCACTGCTTCTATTTAGATTGGATTTTTTTTCCAAGGGAACAGTTGTCATGCTGTTTTTTTTTTACAACATTTAGGTAACCTTTATGCATATTTTTAATGACGTCTAAATGAGAGATATGGGTGATTGTAAGAACAGAGTAATTTGGAACACAAATTTGGTCTCAGAACAATATAGCCCTATTCACCGACGATACAAGTACTAGACAGAGCATGCCATATAAAACTAGCGGTTTGTTGTGTTGACGACATGAACTTAGGCGAGGGGGTAGCGGAGGGAAAAAAATGGCCGCCTTGTGTGTAACGGTGTGTAGCCTTGTGTGTTTATCGGCGGCGTTGTCGACGAAACCATACATATTAAAAATTCCCGTTTTACCGGCCACACGTTGCAACTCCAAAACAGCGCAATTAGGGTAGGTTATGGCCTCAACACTCGATAATGTAAACAACTCTGTCTATACACTTGTATCGTCGGTGGCCCTATTAGACGGTTTACTAGAAAGGTCTAATAGAAGGTAATAACTGTTCATGTAAGAATAATTTTAAAAATGTTTAATTTTCAAAAACCAAAAAAATAATATTGTTTTATTTGTTAGGCACTTTCAAAAATATTTTTTCTTTTGGATTTGGCTACCATTTAAAACTAAGCTTGGTTCTGAAAGAACTTCTACAATATTTTCCTCTTCCATCTAACGAACCTTCCAAATAATGCTCAAATAAGATGCCGTTTTCTACACTACAAACATTTATGAATTTTAGTTTTACTACCAGGCCATCTACATTTTAATCCACACACTATCTACAAACTATCGGTAGTCAATATGTTCAAGAGACATGACTATCAGGTAACAAAAGCAAAAAGTGCCATAGAAATACAATGCGTCAATATAGAAATTTTTTCTGCATCGTTATATATGTTTGGTTGCAAGTTCTGTTTTTCTGTAGGCATATTCTACTGTTAATTTCTAATTCAAGTAAACTATGAATCCTTTTTTGTTACAAACTAATATCAGTTGGACAAAGAGATCTCCATATCCAACTGTGAAAGTTAAACTTGATTGATCTCAAGTACATTGTACATCTCCACATGGAAGTGTACCATATGGTTAAATGGAAATTATGCTTTGTTTTAAGAGTAAGAAATATCTTCAATATCTTCCTAGCTTTTAGGCTAATTGACTAAACAACTAATTAGTTATTCTCGAAAATGGAATATTTATTGTTTAGAGTCCAACGGTCCCCAACAGGCGGACCGCGAAAGGTTGAACCGCGGACCGCCAAATATACTTTTAGTCCTTTAAGACTATAATAATACATAAATATAAGACAAGTATAGGTACTTTATTAGTATCATGGGTTTTTTTTCTGGACCTCGTTAAAATTTTGCTATAGTATTCGGATCCTACCTAAAACTACTTGCCGACCCCGTTTAGACAAAGAGAGCAGTTTATCTCTTAGGAAAGAGATCGGGGATATTGGAAGTAATGTTGGTTGTTAAAACAATTCACAAGATTTATAAAGACTTACACCACAAGTATTTTTTGATAACATTGGACTGTTCTCTAATTCAGAGAAAGATGTTGAAATAATTGAATGGTTGTTTTCTTGGCTTATCTCATGCTTTCATAACAAAGGCGAGAAACTGTTCCATATTACATTAAGGGTCGGTATTATAAAGTCCAGTTGACTGAAGGTTGAGTTTCAACCAGCGGTCGAACTGAAATTTCCGTATTATAGACGTTAACCGGGAATCAAACGGACGGTTGACTGTCAGTTCGCCCAACCAACAACATGAGTACAGTTTGAACTGTCAACTGAGGGTTGAAAGATGGCTCTAACCTGAAATGTGATTGAAATTTTGTTGTTTGACTTGTGTTTGGTGAAAAAATCTAACTTGTTAAAATTAATATACATACATTAAAATCAGGTAAACTATTTGTACCATGTCGTCATCAAGTTCTCCCGAAATTTTACGAAATAGGCTACTTTGGGAAGATAGTACTGATGATGATTCGTCGGATGCCGATTATGAGAATCAAAGGTTAAGGCCAAGGGCCCCTCGTAACTTTAGGCTACGACTCGATCATTTCACTCGTTGGAGTGATGAAGAATTTAGAATGAGATTTCGCCTTAGCAAAGAAACAGTTGTTGTCCTGGAGCAAAGGTTTTATGACGACATAGCTCCAAAAACTGCAAGGTGGGTTGTCATAGGTGTAAACACAGATATTCTTAAGTTTTTCTTTAGGAATCACGCTATAACGGCAATGCAGCAGGTTCTTCTTTTTCTTCGTTTTTGTGCTACAGGGTGTATGTTGCAAACCATTGGAGATTTTTGTGGTAGGTATTAGCCCACAAATCTACGGCCAGTCAAATTGTGAGAAAAATGTTAAACAAAATTGCCTCATTAGCACCAGAATATATAAATATGCCAAGAACAATGGAAGATATTGAAACAAGTTAAAGAAATTTCTACAAAATTGCAAGATTTCCTCGAGTAATAGGTGTAATCGATTGTACTCATATAAAGATAATTTCCCTAAATATGAATATATTAATAATTGTAATACACTATCACCATCACACGCACTTCGACATTCTTTTCCTGTCAAATGTCAAATCAGTAGAATTTGATAGGTTAAAATCTTAGAACACTTTTATGTTCTAAGGTTAAAATTCAACTCGCAGTGCAGCCAACACAGCCGATTGAACACCAAGCCCCGGTTAGCCAACCTGTGATCGCAATTTTTTTTTAATACGGAACCGTTTGTCAACCATCGGTCGAGTTTCGACTGGCGGTTCAGGAACCTCCGGTCAAACAACTTTTATAATACCGGCCCTAAGACATAACTTAGTTAACAATACAACTGATCTTATTCAGTTATATAGAGACTTGCAAAACTTATACAAAATTATTAGTTATTAGCAGGTTACTGAATACTCTGAATAGTAAGTCCAAATAACTTAAATTCAGTAAAATTACATGCAATCTTGATTAACCGATCGAAAGTTTAATTAGGATTTAAACTGTTCTATGAACTGAATCCCAGTGATAACAGTTAAAGAACCACAACTGAATACTTTAATTGGGATTAACTTAATCATGTAAAAATAGCTGGTGAATGATCAAATAAACCTGCAATGAAGTACCTACTAATTATTGGCCAAGTACCATTACAACAGATTTAATTATGGAGGTGGTAATGAAATTTCTTGCATTTCATTGAAAAATTTAAGATGCTATTATAAAACGTTTGTTCTCCATTATTTGGATGAATAACAAATGCATAACAAATTTGCATAACAAATTATAGGGTTGATGCAAACTTGGGCTTCTGAAATTGCGATTTCTGCTTAAAGGACCCTAGATTTATAATTAGATATTGAAAAGTTATCATTTAAACGGTCTTAAATGGTAAGATTTAAAGTATTTAGTTTAGTTAAAGAAAACCCAATTGGAGGACGATGTTAATAAAAATTAGAAGCAACAATCTGGTTCCGAGACAGGCTTGCAGTACTGCGAGTCGTATTGGATTTTTACCACAGGTAGGGAGCTAGCCTGACCTGTGAACCTTCCTTTATCCGGGCATGGGACTGACAATGTAAACACAGGTATTAGCCAGGGCGATTCACTCAGCCCCTTCATATTTAATATGATAATGGATAACATAATAGAAAATCTTCCTAGAACAGCCTGGATACAAAATGGAAAACACATATGTACACGCATGATGCTGACAATGTTATCCTTATTGCAGGCTTCACAGATATTCTCCAAAGGTTACTACACCCTTTTAACACTACATCAAAGTAACTAAACATAATCATCAACATCGAGAACACCAAATGGTTAGTTACATCCAAAGAACTGATAAGATGCAAGCTGGAGATTGACTTCAAAACTATCAAACAGGTAAATCACTTTAAATATCTGGGAGTAGAAATAATGAGATAAGGAAATATTTTTAATGAAGTAAGAGAGCAAACAATAAAAGCGGTTCGAATGTCGGGATGCCTGAAAGAAATTGTCTGGAAGAACAAATACCTTAACACCAAAAGCAAAATCAACATATATAAAACGGCCATAAGACCCATCGTAACATACGGGGCAGAAACAACACCAGGCACAAGAAGAACTCTAGAAATGATGAGAACAGTAGAAATGAAAACATTAAGGAGCATACAAGGCGAAACATTATATGAAAGAATGCGGAACCAAAATACCAAACAACAATGAGGAATGTAGAACATAGGGAGGTGGGTGAGACAGACAAAGGTTTTGGAACAAACATATAAAAAGAATGGAAAAGGGCAGAATCGTTAAAAACGAATAACCAAGTAGGAAAAAGATCGCAGAGAAGACCACCAAAATGATGGCGAGAACGCTGGACCTCATCTTCCGGGGAAGACATGTTGGCAATGAACAGGCAATAGCCTCCTAATACGATCATCCATATTAGACAGAAGGAGAAGAAACAACAAAAGATCAGATTTATAGTTAGACATAGATCAGTTAATCAAGATTTTGAAATCTGAAAACAACAGATTTGCAGTTAAACCACCAAAAGGGTACACAAGATTAGTTCATTCGAGCCAACGACTGGTTAATTCACAATTTGAAATAGAAAGCAACATAATTGCAGCTGAATATCCATAAGTTTGCTTGAAATGTTAATCCATATTTATCTGTTGTATCAAAATTATAACAAACATAAAACAACAGACCAGATGTGTCAAAATGTTAGCCCAGGACTAGTCAATCCACAATATGGCATCGAAAGCAACAGATCTACAGTTAAACACCCCAAGGATTGCTCCTGACTAGCTAAATCCCCACTTTTAAATAGAAAGAAATAGGTCTATACTTAAGTAGCTGAAAGTTAGCTGAAGAATACAACCTCAAATCGACGGGTTAAGAGGTTTGTCCACAGCTAGGTAATCCACACTTTAATATTGGAATCAACAGACCTGCAGTTAAATAATGAAGAGTTTACTTAAAAGCTAATTGATAATTAACTATTTGAAGTTAAGAGCAAAAAACCAGCTAATTTGAAAGGTTTGCCCAAAATTAGCCATTTAAAACTACAAAACTAAAAATACTACACGTGCAGTTAATTGTTTACGTTTGTTTTTGAGTTTTGAATAGTAGTAGTCCTTTGAAATAGAAACAGGTCTATAGACAAATATATGTAACTTTACCGAAGACTACTTCAATTTGTTATATCAAAAAGATTCTATTGGGGGAATATGAGCCATATTTATAGTCGCCACTTGAGTTTGTCCCAAGTTGAGTCTGACTCAAGTTCTCAAGTTTCATTGTGTAAAACGAACTTCAGTGTCAAGTTCAACTTAAGCCTGGGATAAGTTTGAGTCACCTCGAACCCGGACTTGAGTCTTACTTATATAAGTGAATGACACTGACATGAAAATTTCACTCCTATCCAAAAGAAATCTTACAAGGTGTAATTTGTAAACCAGACCTCGTGGAACTTAATGGAAGATTTTTTTGAGCATTTAGTAAATGTTGATACGCTTTTTAAAGATATGTGGAAACTGGACAAACAACATTTTTTCAAATATACAAGAATGACTCGGGACCAATTCAAGGAACTTCTGGAAAATTATGAAATTTTGAAACGAAATACGAAGTCCGAACCCGTCATAGAAATGACAAGTCGATATTTTTTACATTTGCATGCCCACAAGCATAATTTACATAATTCGTAATGCATAAAGTTAAAAGTTGGTCAACTTTGTGAATTGTGCATTATGCACTAAATTGTGAATTATGCACTATGAGCTGTATAAATGGGTACATATAAAACTTAGGTTTCAAAATTATGCATTAAACATTAAGAGTTATCCATTGTGCATTAAGAGCTGGCTAAACCTGTCTATAGTTGTATTAACTACAGACGGTTGATGGTGATTTACAAAGTGTCAGCCAAGCAACAATATCACAGATAGTAAAAAGGGAATCAGTGTTATTGGCTGAAAATATGGCAAATTATGTCAAATTTTCTTTTAATGAAGAGGGACAACGAAATTTAATTGCTAGTTTTAACCAAAGTTACAGGTTTCCTTGTGTTGTAGGAGTAATTGATAGAATTCATACCAATCCTGAATATTTTTTCTGTTTCGGTATAGTTAGCTATTTTCATGATGATTCTTTTACTGAACAGCCGTAATGAGCGCAATGACAAATATCTTTCAAAATTTGACAGGAGTCGAGATAAACTCTAGAAACATACCACTTGTGACAGTCTCACCCGAGTTTTGCTGAACAGATGACTATAAAACAAAACAAATTATAAGCAAAAGCTTATGCTTGAGACGTTCTTACCCCCAAGTCCATCTTGAGTTTAGAACTATAAATACGGCGCTTTGGAACAACTCGAAGGAAACTTTGGCCAAAAAGTAGTCAATAATGGACATTCTGAAGTTGAAAGCATATAGATCGTGAAGTTCAAAGCATCAACAAAAGTCTGCTCAATACTTCCTAATACATCTTAATTTGTGGTATGGAAAAAGCTCAAATACGAGAAACTAAACGAAATAGCTCAGATGTGTAGTTAGACGCGCCAAAAGCTCTGCCCCCGACTAGCCAGTCCACATTTGAGTTACGGTATTGATTTTTTCTCTATTTACACACGTTCCTGGACTATTCGGCCAAAGTTAGGTTATGGCACCCGGGCGGTTTACACTGTGTTAAGTTATATCGATTTCCCCCCCTTTAATAAATACGCCGTTAATCCAAATAACGCTAATAACGTACGTCTCGGGCGTCGCATATTTGATCGCCCTGTATGAGTCGAGGCGTGGACCGGCCCAAGGGGGGAAACTGAATAGCAGGAAACGGGACGAGGTTTTCAATTCGAAAACGACATTACGCAATTCTAACGTAATTGGAAGTTGTGTTCTTGTATGGAAATGCGGGGAATGCAACGCCTTCGCGAAAAAGATGGAGAGGATCGAGCGCGAGAGAGAGAAAGAAAGAATGGAATGAAGGTGTACGTGTGTGTGCGTGCATGTGTGGGTTGAAAAGAAAAACGTAGAAAACTCGAATCGATGAGATCCGGGGGATCGATAACGGGGGAGCACCTGGCCGCCCCCCCTTCGGCCCCCGCGGGCGGCGGCGCCCTCCCTCTCACCGCTCGCCGCCCGGGCCGCCATTACTACGCACACACACACGATCCCGCAAAAATACACTCACCATCGTATCGTTCCGCCTGCTCGGCGAGCTTTGCCTTGTAGACGTTGTCCTCCCTTTCCGACATTTCTGCGATGTCCGCGGATTCGCCTTCTCTCTAAATTCACCTCTCACTCAGCGTAGATCGTGCACGGACGTAGACGGCATATACGCGTACACGGCACGTCTCGGACCCACTCTCGCTTCTCGGGACAATATGGCCGCCGCCGCCCGCCACGCACGGTTCGTAACGACGATCGGCGCCGGTCGGCTGTCGCTCGCCCCGGGTCGGTCGGCGATGGGTTGAGGTGGTGGGGAAGGGCCGAAGGGGGGAACGCGAGCCCGCGAAGTTCAAATCTGTTACGCTCTTTCGCTCTCTTGTCGTCGACGATCGGGATTCGGGTTACTCTCGGGACTGGGACGGCTGACGGAAAATTTCAAATTTTGTTTAATAAACATTATGAAGGCTCGCTTGTTTTCCGAAGCTCTCTGCGATTCGCGACAGTCATTTAAAAGTGACATATGTCTTTCCATGACGCGTTTCATTGGGCGCATACACTTTCGTCCGCCCGCATAACTTAACTATAAAATTTGAAGGAACTCTTACCTGAGAATGTACAGTTTCGTCCGCTGCTTAATATCGGCAATATACACTTTCGTCCGATCTACCTGGTTTGGAAATTTACATTAATAATATAATAGGAGTACGTCAAATTTGTCATCAGATGTTTATTACAACAAGTTGGTGGTTAAAAAGGAGACGTTAACTACTCTCAACAACAACAACAACAAGTTGGTGGTTAAGTATTACAATAATTTTAAAAACTGTAGTAGTATGAAGTTAATTTAACATGTACTCACTGAATGCAAAGGGGCAAGGATCAAACATACACTCACTGAGAGCCTATAGGCATCAACAGAATTTGCTGTAGAATGTGAAATATGAGCCCCAGTTCGGATGCTCCGCGCCGGCCGCGACAGAGAACTGTTGCAGGTAGTCGAAGATAATCAGAAGAAAATGTATACCTCGAAAAGTTCTACCCCAAAAGATATTGGACGAAAATGTCATCGCCGTTCCAAATTAGGGTTAAGACTACCTGTACTACCATTGACCATTGGACGAAAGTGTATAGCTGAAAATTAAGAGGCCGGACGAAAGTGTATTGTAAAATTTATTCAAAAAGGGATTACGCACGAAACTGTATTTACCGGTTACATTGACCCCACTAACTGAATATTCTGATGAATCTCTTGATTAAAAAGTTAAAGATGAAACATTGGAAGGAGAATCTTCGCAATCAATAATTTTAGTTATAAAATACAATAGGATCTTTGTTAAACCCGTTTTATTAAGATTGTACTTTTTTTGCAATTCTACCTTATAAATTTAGGTGTACAAAAATTATAACATACAAATTGAAATAAAAATAAATTTACACGCAAGTTATGCAAAAAGGTTTTTAATACATCTATTAGCTGCCCAAACCAGTGCAGTTACGTGGTTATAAGGACGTGAGGAAGCGCCCATGGTTGCGAAGTGAAACGCCCTATTTCCCATAGAGCACGAAATATTGCAGGAATGTTGCAGCAATATTATCTGGTAACAGTGTAATATTGCATGCTATGTTGCTTCAATATTCCCGCAATATTTCCTATGTCCGCTTTTGAACGTTGCAGGCAATATTGTGGTAACGTTGCAGGCAATATTGTGGTAACGTTGCCCAGCAACATTGTGGTAATATTGCCCAACGACATCATGGTAATACATATTGCATTTCAACATTGCGGTAATATTTCATTACTTTTTCGATGACTATGGATTTATTGGAAAAAACACAAAAATTAATAATGCACATATATGCATACATTTAAAAAATCAAAAATTATACATAGACAAAACTAGAAAACTAGTTATTTCATCAGTTTCCTTCAGCGCGTTTCGTCTTTGTCGTTCATTGTGCAAGCCAGAGCCCGGTAGCTTCTTCAACTTTTTTCATCGGACATTGGGCATACCAATAGAGTGGTTCCTGCAATTAAAAGCAATTGATTGTAATGTTTAGATTTACATTAGGTACCTACTACAAATAATTCCTAATCATTCACTACAATATTACAAAGAAACATTTAAGCTACATTCACCAATTAAAATATCGAATATCGAGCACTATGAGCTAACAATTGTTAGCTCATAGTTCTACTCGCTCTCGCTATCAGATGCTGGGAGCATGTTCATTTAGGACTTAAAATTAGAAATAAGTCTCGTTTGGTCGCATTTTAAGCACCTTGTCTAGAAGGCATATATTCCAAGCATATATTCTAGGACATTCTGTTAACCAATACCTAGATAATACTTTTTCAGGGATACTATACATATACAGAATTTTGGCTTAAAATAAATTTATGCCCCACATGTTTGATATTTAATGGACACCTATAGCGCAGCTATATCTATGTAAGAAAACTTTGCTATAAACCATGCAAAACTGAATTCTACTTTCTATTGTAACGTTTATTTTTAATTTATTTACATTAGTTGTACACTAATTTATTTAACACACTTTGTTTGTTGTACACTAGACTAGACACTACTTAATTTATTTACACTGCTCCGCTTGAGGATCGTTTACTACATGTTGTGTTCACATCTCACATCTACTTATCTACTTCTAATAATCCCCTCGATCACAAGCCCCCTTATATATACACCCCAACCATGATCTAGAATCCTCTCGTACGTTCTAGAAGGTACGATTGTTCCTTTAACAACGCCTACGCAGGAAATGTTCAGAAGGTCCCAACTTACTTTCCGTAAACAACAATCCCGGAGAATTCATGCAGCTGTCGTTTAAGCGTCGCAGTAATTCCTTTGAAGCATCCCGCCGAGGCAAGACGGGAGTAAACACACTTCGCCCTGCGGTTGATATTTCGCGTTACACTATCAAATTCTAGTTACACTCTAGTTCAGATCTTTCCACCAAGATATTACAGAATATGACTGATACATCTACAAATATGACTCATTTCGAATAAGTGTCGTATCTGAGCCCTTATTTCCTAGATTACAACTAGTACTGTCCTGTTAGTCGGCGTATTCCAGGCCATATATATGGATAATAGATTCTAACACTAGCATTAGTCAGTGTCTAGATCAGATCCTTCTGCTAAAATATACCTACTTTAACTTTATCCTATGGAATAAGCTACACTAGTATCTATATTATTTCGTCACATATCTGACTGGTATTCAAGATTGTAATATAGGATATATCTTCTTGTCGAAGTTTTAGATATTCCATCATACTCCAGGCTCGAGCGAATTCTATACTTGAACACATTTTAGTTTCTTATTGGATTCCAAATTCTTCTACGTACTAAGATATTCTAGAATGTAGCATATGGTTCACATCTTTCAAAATGTATCCCCATTCAATCTCCCAAAAGAGTATCTCGCCTTCAAAAATCAATTACACCTCAACTAATGCAAGTGATAATTTTTAATAAAGTTAACAGAAGATATTGAAAATGTTTGGTACAAATAATGTAATGATAATAAAATATGACAACCATATATAGTATATTAATAATTATATAATGTTTGGTAATATGCTATGATATTAATAACAATGTAATAATCGTATGTTTGTGAAATATAGTACATAGTACCTAGGTAAAGAAAAGTAAGAAAAAGTATTATGGGACTCGTTTGTTGATGGTTTGTTAAAATTGTAAAAAAATGAAAGGTATATTAGTTATTAAAGTTATTAGAAATTATTAGTAAAAATATCCACATCTATCAACATTATTATCTTGCATATACATAATATACCTACCATGTTTTACAGGTCTGAATATTAAATCTACCGCTTTTTTAAGACAGCTCTACGTTTGGCTTGCGCTGACGGCGGTGTTCTGTGATACTACACGTGTGACCTGCTTTCTGTTTCGTTGTTCCGTGACATTTCGAGGTTATGTTGGTCCGTTTTGCCCATAGAAAGTTTTGCCTTGTCCAAATATTTTGCTTTGAATTTTGGTAAAGTAAAAAGTAATACATTACGCTTTTGTAAAAATGAGTTCAAGCGAGTTGAGCGACAGCGATGTCGAGGTAATTATAAAACGTAATTTACTTCAATGTAATGTATGAGACGCAATTTCAAACGGAGGTGCCTTCTCCTGATTGTGTTTTAGATTACAACAGTTTCTAGCAGCTTTCAAGCGTCTATTATTTTTTCTTCAATGAAGTTTTGTGTAAAATAGGTTTTAAGTGAGTAAAGGAAAGAGACTTCTAGTGTAAATGAAATTCTTTAATAACAAACCTACAAATAGTTTATGTATAACTACTCCTAGTTCAGAAGCCCTTAATACCATTGGTTATAGTTTGGTTTGAGGGAGAAGGCGAAAGAATTGATCTCCTATCCCACACTACACAATATGGCAAGAGACCCTCCGAGGTCATGTAACACTTTTTCGTTACATCCCTAATTCTCTGTTGACTAGTCGTGTGAGCAAAGCGTTTGATAAAAAGCTTACTTCAAAACTCTTACTACACTGCAAACATGTAAAGAAGCTTGTCACCTGCATAAATGCGCAAATTAGTGTTCACATCAATAGAAGTACATATAATAACCTTTTTCACAACATGAGCAAGTTTTGTGCCATAAGAGGCACCAAGCCATTTGTCACAATATGAACATGTGAAAGGTTTGTCATCTATATGAAACGACATATTGTCTCTTCAATTCACGAAAGGTAAAAACACTTATCACAGTTTAAGTATTTAAACTGAAAGATATGTCATCCATATATAGGTACCTCAAATAGGTATAAAAACATTTATCACAATAAGAAAATTCGAAAGGTTTGTCACCTGTATGAATGCCTTTTTCTTCAATTTATGAGAGGTATGAAACCATTTATGTTACCTTTAAATGGTTTGACAGTATAAATCCATAAGTGTCTCTCCAAGACAGAAAGACGAGTAAAAGTATTTTCATGATGAAGCAGCCTATTTTATCCATAATAATTCGAATTTAATTCTTTGTCGTTTAAATCAAGAGTTCCTACTATTTCTGAACAAGGCTGCACACTAAAAATAGTTCGGCTTCTTACAGGTATCTTCTCCACTTTATTTTTCAGTATTTTATGTGTATTTTAATAACAAAGTTCTGCATCTACTATCCGCTGTTTCTTCCTCAGCTGCAAAGTCAATTTGTAAATACTGTTTTAAAAATGTTGAAAAGATTTTCATGTATTTTACCACCAAGCAATCATCTGATGATGTAGCTACATAACGTTAGAAATATGTCAGGTTGGGTTTAAGTAGGTTGTTTGTGTGGTTGTCTCTGTCATGTATACCTTATTGTATGTATCTCGCATTCGGTATATTTTGTCAAAATTTCTTTTTCCAGCTCCAAAATGCTCTGGTGGAAGGTAAACTGAAACCCGGCTTGAATACAGTGCATGAGGCAAAGAATTTCGTCAATAATGTCGTAAGTAGTTTTTATCATCTGTTTATTATTATTTTTGCTGTACGAAACTGTATTTATTTCATTATACTTTGATCTACCTACTATAATTTGTGAGTAAAAATGCTATGAAATTTTTAAATATTAAGTAAATGGATACCAAAATCAAAGTATATGAAATCTCCCCCTAACAGAATTTGTTATTTATTATTTTTTATCATTATCTTAGTTATTGGTTACATGTACTTATATTATTATATTGTGTTTAGGGTGGATTAAAGCAGAAGCTGGAAGAAATGAAGCTAAATCTTCCATGGATCGAGAGGTTGGATTGTATTAATAAACAAGCCCCTTTGGCCCCCGAGTTGGCTGCCAGCATGTTAATGGAAGAGAGCAAACGGGAGAACCAGTTGAAGAACAATAAGAAGCTGCCTCAGTTGGATCCGAGCGAAGATCCAGTCCTCAACGACTTCAAACGGGAGACTTCGTTCTACAGGCAAGCACAGTCTGCCGTCATGGAGGCGATAGAGAAGCTGAAATCGATGGGGATAGCGACCAAAAGGTGAAGTGTAGACGTTTGAAACTGTTTTAATGTTAAGTGAAATATTGGCGAACAAAGTCATATTGCAATGTATGATTGGCAAAAATGTATCAGTATTTCAGGAATAAGGAGCTAGAACCATATTCTGTAAGTGAATAATCTTTGACGGCAGTTAAAAATTTTACCACCATCAGTTTATGTTTGCATTAATCTCTATGATTACATCTAATGGTTAAAATTTGAAAAGTGCAGGATATGTATATGGTTATTTTTAAACAATCTTCCATCAAATCAGCTAAAATGGATTTTATTAAAAAGCTAAACAGACCGTTAACAATAAACTATACCGTCTATGTTAAAATTTAACTATATATCCATTTTAACGGTTCATTTACTAAGTAGTGGCTATACTCTATCGAATGTAACATGAAAGAAAATTATAAAAGCCACAAAATAGAATAAAAGCCGAAGGTTAAAGAAATGGTAGAAATATTAAAGAATCTCACAGGTAAGACAAAAATCTGAGGGAAACCTTCAGAAATCCTTATAGAAGGTGGAGGGACTTTACTAATGAGACTAATCTAATTAAAATTAAAGTGAGATCTAACTGAACATATGTGGCAGGCCAAGATATTACAAGATTGGTGTTGGAAACCTTGGTGAAAGTTATCGAGGAATCTGTATTTCAGTCATAACATAAGATTATGTTATTATACTAATAAGAAACGGGTTAAACATATATGCATTAGGGGTCCACAGACTTCGTTTTATTCTGCCCAGTTTTGAACGAACAGCTAAACTGTGTGGTTTTGAACGAGCATGGCAAATCTCCACATACTAAAAATGTTTTTATGTGAGTTCTTCCTGACAACCATATAAGACTTGGATTCGAGATTTAATTTTAACACTAACAGCTACAGTTGTGGTAATTAAAAATAGAGTACTGGGCTAAAAACTAGTTATTACGTAAGCAATACTCAGATATTAATTTGTTGAATGATTTTCCTTTGGAATCAGCAGATTGACAAAACTCTACAGACCGTTTCTAAAGAGTCGCAGGATGGAATCAACATAAGTGCGAGAGAAAGGCCATATATTTCTCGTTAGCGAAACAGAGAACGACCTTTTGCGATGTTGCTAGCTCGCGAAACATTACAGTCATCCGCTTCGCACACTGTACCTCACACATCCGAAAGGGTATAAGCGATACGCTACCGCGATACGCGTTGACTTGGACTGCCTGCTCGGCCGGCAACGTTGCAAAACGTCCCTCTCTGTCATGCTAACAAACTACTGCTAGTTTCTCGTTTGCTCTTGTTGATTTCCCACCATGCGTTTCGATAGAAAAGCTCCGTATATAACTATATAAACAGAAAGAACTTAAGAAGTTAAAATTCACAATAGTGATTGCTCCACAAGCACTAGTCCAAATAATTTCCGAAACTTATCAGACTATATACATTGTTTTCAGTAGGGACCGTTTTAATTCCTGGAAAATGTAAATCCCTAGTAAACGCATTATTTATTTCCAATAAAAAAGTCTCCTATTTAACAGTTTTCATTTCTTTTGGGAAACTCCTTTATTTATTACCAAGGTGTTGCCCTATGGAGACATATCCACTTGGTTTTCTTTTACTATTCAACTGTTTCTGGACATTCAGTAAGACTTCATCACAAAGACTTAGGTTTTTCCCTTTCTACATACCTTATCAGGTAACGTTAGTTTATCTAGTGACGAATTAGAGCTAGCACTTTTTGAGTGTACAGTTGAATCAGAATAATTTAAATATTAAAGAGTTTACAGGAATTTGGGAATTATCTTCAGTTCAACCATTTCTCATGTTAATTCAATAAATAATGATTGAAAAATTAATTTGGGAGATTGGTTTACTCACCTAAGGATTGATTGAAGATACATATTTATAATTGTTAAAGTAGGCTTATAAGGAAAGTCTTATATGTGTTACCAAACAGGACACACTCAGTTATCAGAAGCAATATCTTCATGTGAAAGACTTACAATAACTTTGCGTTACCTAGCAACTTAACGATCTTGGTAAAAGATTTGAAGATTTCAACAGTGATTTCTCCTTAGTCTTTGGATTTAAAATGTGTGCTGCAGTATATAAAGTTTTAGAGAAAATCTCTAGAGAAAAAAATTGAGATTCTGCTTAATATTTTTTAGAGTATTTAAGGTTCCAAAACATTTTAAGACAAAGAAATGACGACAATTGTTGTATAGTTGACTCAGGTTACTGTTGCTCAAATTTGTGCAAGTGTACAGAAAGGCTACATCAGATAGTTTTATCAGAACCTACGAAAGTAACACATGACTAAATGACATGGGGGTATGTCCTTTGTCCTTTGTTTTCTTATTTCTGTAGTGTTTTTCGACTCTTATCTTCAGTGTAAAGACCTTGTTATAACTTATAACTGAAATCTACTATATGTACTTCTCTGTTCTATCTGTGTTTAACAATAGTGCATTATTTCTCATTCCCCAAGAGCCACCTTAAATTAGACAGCTAGAAAGATTTTCAAAAGGCAAAACAATGTTCAGTTTTACTTACCAGCTGCATTCTGCAAAAGTTTGTAAAATTACATTTTAATTGTTTTATAGTTATAAAAAAAAATCTTTTTAAAGACAACTTTTTAAAATGGTGTTTCTATCTGAGCAATCATTTGATACATTTTTGTTTTCTGGCAAATAAGTTTCCTCAAGTGAAGTGATATCACAATACAAGAAATTATCGTTAAGGCCTTGTTTTTAACATTACTAATATAACTAATTTATTCAGATAAATAGGCAAGCAAGAAAATACATAAATCATGTAAGATCATATTATATAATGTGATATCTTTTTCTCGTAATTCTGTTTGTCTTGGTCAAGATCTGTATTCTTCAGTATGGACATATTAAAATCTGCTTGGTTTATAAATTAGAATAACATAGAGGACCAAATAAACGTTTTTCTTTTGTGCTCTTACTGCATTTTCTCTACTTCCAAATAAGCGTATTTCTATGTAGTTCTCATTGCTGGTTTATCTTCTTGGTAACTCTTAAATTTTGTTTCTGTGCAAACTATGAAAGACGTTCTCCAGGTTTATGGCGTACAGTTTGTTAGTTGATACTGTTATTTGTTCAGTGATCTGTCTTGTCACAAAAATCTAGAAATTTATGGATTTGTCAATTCTAAAACCTGCTAAAGCTTTTCCTAAAGTTATTTCTTTATGTATTTTTATATATATGTACTGTTATTTCTCTGTAGTTATCTCCGTTCTAGTGAATTCTTATTACTGTTGATGTTTTGTTCGCCTTTCAAGCAATTTTTGTAACATTCTATGCTGTATAGACCTGCTTCCCCAATATACTTTTGATCATTTCTGGTTTTACAAAAAGAAAGACAAGATAACTCTGGTTTATTACGTTCTTTTGATACTTCTGTGTACTATTCTTTTATTCTTAGAGGCTTGATAAAGTATTCTACTGCTTCTGTATAATTTCTTATTGTTTCGTTGTTCGTAATTGGGTTAATTTTCTCTTTTCTTTGATTTTTCAATATTCAGTACAACTTTGCATTTCCTAACTGATTTTCCACCTTATACCCAGAAACAAATAAACAAAAAAAAAATGCTGAAGTTTTGAACTTCTCATCTTGAACTCTACTTTTAATTCTTATTTTTTTCCATTTCCTACATATTTCGTCCATAGCACCTTTTTCGTTCATTTGATTGTTTCGATGTATTTCTTTTTATTTCACTGTACGTTTCTGCAATTGCTTCAGTACAAGGAATAATTGTTGAGCTAATCATCATCATATTTTTTACTGATTATTTATATTCAATAAAGACCTTTCTGACATACACTTGCAGGCCTGACGATTACTTCGCGGAGATGGCGAAGACCGACGATCACATGCAGAAGATCCGCGAGCACCTGATGAAGAGGCAGGAGCAGCAGAAGAGGAGCGAAAGGGTGAAGCAACTGCGGCAACAGAGGAAGGAGGGGAAGATGATCCAGCTGCAGACGAAGCTACAGAGGCAGCAGGAGAAGAAAGAGATGCTCAATCAGGTGAAGAAAGTGAGGAAAGGTAAGATACACACATAATGGCCAAGTAAATCAAGTTTCAATGCATGTCATCAGTGAAGTGGCAGACACTGTGTAATGAGATCACATATAACTTTAACCTTTCTTTTCACATGGTATTTCCATGTGACGTGGCGGTGGCAAACATCATAGACACAAAATGCTTTAACTTTACAGCAACAAAAATTATATCAACAGAAGCAGCGTCTAAAGAAGAACTTACCCGAGTGTGGCAATTACTTTATTTCGTCTATCAACCGAGTTATTTCATTATAAAATTTGCTCTTAAACATAAACAGATAGTAGACATCTTGGATTGAGATCTACACGGAACGAGAAAATCCTTCACGGAAATGTTTCTGGGCCTACGAATATGGTCGGGAAGGTTGGGTTTGTTTGGTTTGGCTTGGATAAAAGTATAAAGAAGAATAAATAGTATGTGATAGTAAACTAGGTTATTAAAATAAAATTTTCTCAGAAAATATCGATTTTCCCTACTGGAAACTATCTCCAAATGATATACAAGCCCATTTTACAGCATTTTCTAAAATTTTATGAAAAAATTGCGTGTGTCTACGAAGTTTGCCACCACCTGGAAATAGATGTACGCATAGTCCATAATCAACTCGCAGACGATTCACAAATATGTTCTTTAAACAACAGTTTGCAAACTTAACAGGTTTTTAGGTTGTATTTAACGCAAACTATAAAGTTAAAATAGTGGAACGAAACAGTAAATAAGATCAGAAGACAATAGTACAACGGCGCGCAATTTTACCAACATGAAATAAACGCACAAATTTGAATCTTGATTCAACATTGTATAGCTACCATATGCTACGGTTGGTATATATGGTCACCTGGCCACATACACCGAAACTTGTTTTACTTTTCCTTTACGTACACGTGTAAGGCTATTTAATAAAGCATACTCAAAGCACTCGTAAAGTGTTATAAACAAGTCAGGTTTATAGTTTCAAACAAATTAAGGCATACTTAGGAAATAATAATTCTTTCAAGGACATCAAAAACTGACTACATGTGTGCTCTTTTGTCATATACTTACATTAACAATAATTTGGAATTTTCAATTTATTAAAATTTTTACTGTATGTAATTAAATTATGTATTAACAATTAAAACTATTATTACTACTATATTACACAATAATTACTTATGTATGGTTATTTGGGAGACGATTTTGATGATTGGTGATTTTTTCAGGGGTGTCTAAAGACTTGGGCTTCCTAGATGGCAAGAACAAATCCAAATCGGCAGATAGAAGAAAAATGAAGGACAAAAAGTTTGGATTTGGTGGCAAGAAGCGCGGCTTGAAACAGAACACTAAGGACAGTGCCGCCGACATCTCTGAATACAGAAGCCAGAATACCAAGAACAAAGGCCGATCAGGGAAGAACGCCAAACAAAGACCAGGGAAGAACACCAAACAAAGACCAGGCAAGAATAGGAGGATTAAAATAAAAGCCAAAGGGAAGAGAAACAATAAATAAACCAGTAAGTTTAAGAAATTTTATTTATCCTAAGAGTTAATTAAATGGAAAAAAAAGGTTCCAAAAAAATTCATTTGTAAGAAAAACAAATAAGTTTGATAGGACGACAAACGGTTTTATTACAAAGTCAGGATTTCGCTCGCTTTCTCCTCCAGTAACTTTCCCATGGTGTTGACATGTCCGCACCATTCTTGCAATCTCTGTACCATACTTGTGATCTGGGAACGGTCCAGGACCCGTGGTTGAACCCAGGTCATGTTCACTGTACTTGCAACCTAAAAAAAAAAAATAGTAGAGAACGACAGAAGGTTGCCCATGGTAATGTCGACAAAAGAAAACACGAAGTCATCTCACCTGGTCGATGGCTCCTTTAACGAGCCCCTGGGATAAAGCTTTCATCACCAAGAGTTCAATCTCGTTTATTGGTAATTTTGTCTCTTTTGATATCTCCTGGAACGTAAGTTGTCGGTTATGTGAAGGCCTCTTGAAAGTCATCTAGAAACAAGATCATTGAAACGCAATCAGTTATCAATTCCCATTTCGTTTCCCACCTCCATAAGACACAGCAGCGATATTTTCTGCCTCATGAACAGCTCCTTCGCGGCCAGATCTGCTATCGCACCCCACTGAGGCTTCATCGCCTCGAACTTGGTAATATTCCCTGAATTAAAAGCGTACAATAGCTCAATCAGCCAGGCGTTATCAGTTTGCTTTAGGGACTCTAAGACGGGGTGGGCGAGAAGCTCCCCCAAATTGTAAACACCTTCACCAAGCAGCGCTGCTAACCCAAGGAAAAATGCATGCTGCACCTTCACGTCTTCGGACAAGGTGTCCACCTCTATGCAACCGAGGTATCGTAGGGCAGTACGGTAGTACTGCGCATGATCGCCTTGGATCCTGACAAACCAAAATCGAGGTTACACTATTTCTAAATGCATCAGACCAAAATCGTTACCTATAATATTGCGAGGCGAGTAAGTAAAACCTGCCGTGTACAGCAGTGACTCCATCTGCATTGTCCAATGTCACCTCTACCTCCTCTATGATCTTCTTTGTGGCATCAAGATCATTCAGCTTCTCCAAGTAAATCTGTCCGGCAAGGACTTTGCACAGGTTCTGTGCGTCTGGGTTGGACTTTACCTTCGGCTCTGTCTTTTCCAGGAAGCTGATTGCCTCCTTGTGGTCCTTGACCTGTTCCACTACAACTGCTACGATTTCAACCAGAGACAATGGGTTTATCCTGGAACACGGAAGTTATGGTAGTTGGAGAAGGTGCTCTATGATGACTCGCCATATTTTAAGGAACTTAAATGTTGATACTTCCAAAACATACTTCCTGACTTTGACTGTTTGTTAATTTTTTTCGGGGTTTGAGTTTCATGGGTAACTGAGGGGCAGGATCAAGTATACTTTCGAATTTTTTGAGTGGGGCGCAATCTGTGTCTTCTATTAAAGAGGTGACGTGAATACCTGCCAGAAAATCTGATGAACGACAATTCTGGGCAATAACAATATATTTCGCAGATCAGGTTATTCCGAGTTGAGGTTATGTCGTCCAAGAATGACTTACTTATTTTCGAAGGACTGCACGAAGTTGACGTAGAGCTGTACCAGGTTGTCGTTGCTCTGGAGCTCCGGTTTTTTGATGATCTCCAACACTTTCAGAGTTAACTGGTGCCAAAGCCTGGGGGTGAAACATCGAAAGTAGCGACAAAAGGTGTATCAAAAAAAAAAAACAGAAAAGAAAAACTGAGAGCAATGGTTATACCTTTTGTTGTGTAGTTCTTCGAGTTCGGCCCATTCTGAGCTCAATTCTTTGGGGCCTTCTTGTTGTTTTCGCGAAAGAAATTCGCTCACGCTGGACTGCTGAACTGTTGCCGTCGCCATTTTGTCATCTAATCCACAGACCACAAAACATATATTAATCATTAATCCACAGAAGCATATATTCACGAAACCTCAAAATATATCGAACAAAACGACTAAACTGCACGGAGAACATGAGTAGAACACTTTAATCCAAGGACCACACGATCACACACTATGTTAGAAGTTTCAACAAGCCGGATCGCCCTGGCAGCGCAGGCTATATAAGCAAAGAAGAAATTTCAACAAAGAGAGAACATGCCTTTCCTCTTCCGTTTTGGTGTTCGGTGTTCTCGGGTGCGTACGTGATTCTGTGTATATGTTCTGCATGTATTTCTGTTTCTGTGCAATATTGACGTTTGTGGTTGTGGGTAGGTTAATTTGTGCGATTTCCAATTACAGAAAATGTTATAAACTGGAATTGTCTTCATCCCAGCTAGGCAGGTCGTGTTGCCGCGGTGTTGTAATGCAGAACAACAACAACAGCAACACCAACAGCGGTAGCGGCAGCAACACGCGGGAACAACGCGAAAACAACCACCATAGCGGGTCCGGAGGCTCCCATTCGCACACCATGATGAATCTGAGGGAGAAGGAGAAGTACATCGAAACGTTTAACTTCCCTTACTGCGATTTGACGTTAAAATACGAAAGGGTCGGGAAAATAGGTCAGGGGACTTTCGGGTAAGTCCTTAGGGAAGTTCCGAGGCATATGGAATTGCAAACGGGGTACAATTTGCCCTTGGTGTAGTGTTACTATTGTATTGTGCCAAAATGTTCAGCCTCGCCTTTTATTTCATTAAATTTTCGGTAATTTCTGGTTGTTTAAGTTGAGGTAAACATAACCTACAAATTTTTTAGCTGTAATTATTGTAGGATAGCTTTAAATGAAGCACACATTCCAAGTTAACCGTTTTATACATAAAGAAGAGAGGTTTATCAGTTTCGCATTGACCACCAACGTTGTTGCTTCCAAATAGTATCGAAAACTTTCTGAAATGTTCAGTAGAGGCTAACGGTTCAACAGGTGCTTCCATAAGTTATCACACCTTTAACATTCTATAAGTTACTTTAAGCATTCACAATTGCCTCCTTAAACGTCACAAGTGAAAGTCACATATATCTCACATCTGTATTGTGTGCTGTGTTACCGTTGTAAATAATTAAGTAATTACCAAAGGTTCTATAATGAGCTGATTTTGATTTTTGATTGCCCTTGTAAAAATGATAGTAACTATTAATAAATGTGTGAATTCTTCATCTCTACATAACTTGAATTTTATTTTCTAGAGAGGTATTCAAGGCTAAAGACCGGAGCAATCCGAAAAAGTTCGTCGCAATGAAGAAAGTCCTGATGGACAATGAGAAAGAGGGGGTGAGTACCATCAAGTCGTTTCCGTACATGTGCCCCTACCGACCTTCAACTTACAGTTTCCTATAACTGCCTTGCGTGAGATCCGTATTCTCCAACTACTGAAGCACGAGAATGTTGTGAACTTCATTGAGATCTGCAGAACACAGGCCTCGCAACATAACAGGTAATTAGCAGTAACTGTGTCATGTAGGTATAATTTTAACTATTCGAGGGACTTTCATGTTTGTAACTTTTTTATATGTGTACAGCGAAGCAAATGAAGCCTAAACATTACAAGTTTTTGAAATAGTTAGTTTTATTTCAATGTATAGCGTTTGCCATTAGCAATTCTCACTATATTGCGATCACTACACTTCTGCTTAGAATTGCAGCATAAATGTAAACACAAATGTAACTTTTGGACAATTATATATATAAATGAATGTGTTTGTAGGTATCGTTCGACTTTCTACCTCGTGTTCGATTTCTGTGAGCACGACCTGGCCGGTTTGCTTTCGAACATCAACGTCAAGTTCAGCCTGGGGGAGATCAAAAAAGTGATCCAGCAGCTCTTGAACGGCCTTTACTACATCCATCATAACAAGATCCTACATAGAGATATGAAGGCGGCGAACGTACTGATCACAAAGACAGGGGTGCTGAAGCTGGCCGATTTCGGGCTGGCGAGGGCATTCAGCACGAACAAGAACGGAATGCCCAATCGGTAGGTAGCAACTTGTGTTCTCTTGTAGAAGTTTATGTTTGGAAGGTAATATTTGTGAAATAGTTCATCGGGTTTTCGCTACTCATGTGTCTGTTTTCATTATTACCCTTTTACTTTTGCCTATTAAAATACAATTGATGTATCAGTTGTATGACCCAGGTTGGAAGCCATGACTAGCGTCATTATTTGTTGTATTATTGTAAGGGGTGTTCGGACACTCTGGGGCTCCATTGGTAACAATTTTCAATCTTTGCTTGAAGCACAATATTTTTCCTAATTGGCTAAAGGATGTCCTTGTAACCCTTGTTTATTTCAGGAAATATAAACTTAATTAAAAATTACAGGCCAATACTTAGGTCACTTGCAATCATTTTTGAACATATGCTTTATGACTTTATCTTGAATAGCTTCCTGAATAAATTTGCTGAGCAACAGCATGATTTTCGCACCTGTGCATTCTGACTGAAGCAGTGTCCAGTGCCATTAGTAGTGAAGAACAGCTAGATGTTATCTTTACAGATTGTGCTAAAGCTTTTGACAAGGTGCATCATGGCCTACTTATGTACAAGCTGGGTAAATTTGGTTTTTCGCTAAACGCCTGCAATTCGATGATTTCCTATTTAACCTCAAGAACCCTAAAAGTTAAAATTGGTAGGTGTATGTCAAAGGAATTTGTGGCTACTTCTGGTGTGCCCCAGGGTAGTAACCTTGGGCCCTTACTGTTAGCAATCTTCATAAATCACGTACCAAATTGTATAGAGCATTCTGAAAGCCTCTTGTTTGCAGATGACTTCAAGATCTTTAAACATGTGGCAGCTCCTGAGGATTGTGATAACCTTCATAACTTCAGCGAGATTTAAATGCTATTGATTACTGGTTTAATAACAATAACATGTTTCTGAATATTAGCAAGTGTCAAATAATGAGTTTTACACGTAAGAAAAAGTTTATAAAATAGGAATACTCTGTCAAGAATACTGTCTTATATAGGAAAAATGAGTGTAGGGATCTTGGAGTACATCTGCAAACAAATCTGAAATTTGTGCAGCACTATAAGAAGATTGTGAATAAGGCATATAAGTTTCTTGGCTTTGTAATTAGACATACCAAGTATGATGATTGTTCTGCTGAGCTCCCCAGGGTTAAATGAAACACTTATGTTATCAACAGTCGACTTTTCGTCTATTTATTGTAGACATATTATTATAAAAGAAGTTTCTTGATTAACAAAATTACCTTCTTGGTTCCTAAAATTAGCTTAAGAGTAAGAAACCCGCGGTTATTCTCTTGTTCAGCCTGGAATAACTGTTCACCAATGCTGTATGAATGTAATGTGATATAGATTTATTACATACCAGTGCTAAGAGTTTAAAAAGTGTTGTACTAAAAGCGCCAATTTGGATGTATGGGCAGCATCTGTACCTTAGATTTAAGTTTTGTATGCTGATCTTGTCTTGTCCTGTCTATAGTATCATATTCCCTTTGTTCTCTGTATTTTTTAGTTAGTAGTAGGTTAAATTGCTACTCTTGCATGTAATTACTCTGTTTAGTGTGTTTGTAGGAGTATAAATAAATTTAAAAAAAAATAACCTAATCAATACCTTTGCTAATACAAACGCTTGTATTTTAGGTAAAAATAATACTTCATAGATTATCCAAGCCTAATGCTAGAAATGTTTCCAACACCATCTGATCGGGCGATTATTTGATCTTCAACTTAATTTAGAGATTAGGAAGTGAATAATTACCTAATCACTTCCATATAAATAACCATTCCACTTCGAGACAAAGTGTATATATGAAGGAAAGTCTCGAATGAGATCCTCAAATTGAATGCTTGTGAGCACCACAACTTTTGCGGCATAGAGGACCACTTTCGTAACCATTTATCCTCTACTCTTATCTATTGCATTGTTTTTATAATATTTGCCCCCGATACGTTATTCTTTGAGCTTAGAGGGTTTTGTCCATTGTTGAATCTCTCCCGTTTTACAGTTTCACGAACCGCGTCGTGACGTTGTGGTACAGGCCCCCGGAGCTGCTCCTCGGCGAGAGGAACTACGGCCCGCCGGTCGACCTGTGGGGCGCCGGCTGCATAATGGCCGAGATGTGGACGCGCTCGCCGATCATGCAGGGCAACAGCGAGCAGCAGCAGCTGACGCTGATATCCCAGCTGTGCGGCTCGATAACGCCGTCGGTGTGGCCGGGCGTCGAGAACCTCGAGCTGTACAAGAAGATGGAGCTGCCTCAGAAGCAGAAGAGGAAAGTAAGTGGATTTTAAGTTTGATTAAGTTAAGTTCGCACAAAGCATTCGTACGTTAAACTACCATAATTACAACAGAATTTACTGTTGTAAAAAACATCTATTTAGGTAATAACTCATAACTAACCTAAGTACCAACCACCGAAACTCAGAAAGTGTCGTCCCAAAGGAGTGATTACTTATGTTGACCAATAAGAGACCTGTTACTTATTATCCCTTGTATTCAAGCCCTTCTTGTTTAGAATACATTCGCCCTAATAGCCCAGTAAATGAAGGGGAAAAAATGGCGATCCTATTAAAAATTAGTTACCATTTTTGTTTGCCATTTAATGGGTGGCATTTGGCACCCCCTTTAAAATAACCCAAAGTTTGCATAAAAATATTGTGTGACAGGGGGAGAAAATGGCCCCCAAAGACCCAGAAAATCGGTTTTCCGCGAATATCTCCCAAAATATGGCAGTTAAAGATTTTTTGTTCAGATAAAAATTGAAGATCAGTTAATTCTCTAGAAAAATGGCAGTTATGATTTTTTTCGCAACATTAATATTTTTTGCAAAAAGTCGGGTTGAAAAATCCAAAATTTTGAGACTCATAAAATATGCAAGTTTTTTACTAAATCTGGATGGGGGGTATTAGAAATACATTATTTTCAATGTTTTGGACTGTGAAAACCAATTGTAGGTGGCGCCTCCACATTCTATCCACTGGCAAAATCCTCGGAGCCATAAATGAGAAACGCCGAAAACCATATAATTTTTAAGGATTTTTATGTTTCCGAGCGTCTTGTTTTTCTCGGAGATGAGGGCTCAACGGCTCAAGCTATACCTACCTATTAGGAAAGCAGACCATAAGATTAATGACAGCAGGATGGATCCCACCAAATGCCCCGAAAGTAGTGAAAATCACATTTGGCAAAGTATAGAAGTACATGAGGTTTTTCTTAACGAAAACTATAATCTCCAAAGAGTTACGAATATTTTCTCATAATACTCACCAACAATTTCTTGCAGATTCTCGGCAAAATGTTGCAACTTTTTTTTCAACCATCCGGAGCGAGGCTTTTGGAATAACGAGTTATAAAGTTCCTTTAAATTTCATTTATTATGGAAAATTATATAAAAGCATATTAAAATTATGACATAAATCACCAGTCCCCGTCACACGAGTCTAAGATAATTCTCGGTCATCAACATCGCCCTCGCCAACAACTCCTTCGGGCTCTACTTCTCCCTTTATTTCTCCTCATATTTCACTCGGTTCTAGAGTTTCCTCTGGTTCTACCTCTTTGGATAACATTATATCTTGGCTGTCTTTATAATTGGAACACTGGCGGGACTCACATGAACCACAAATAGATGAGCATGGTGGCCATGCTTTCTTGCACGAACACGTTCCCTTACATTCTTTCTTATTGACAAAAAATCATCTTTAAGAGTTCCGGAACCGTTGGATCTAGTGGGTGTTAAAATGTCAAAAATGAAGAGTAGGGAGAAAAAAGCCACAAAAAGAAAAAGTGCGCTTTTTCTTCGAGTACGAGTTTTCCGAATTTATTGAAAAATTGACGATTTTGCGAAAAAAACTAATTACACAACCGAAAAGTAGACCTTCTCAGCTTTCAAATGATATGCCTAAGAGACCAATCCGATCATGTATGAATTTTTTTATTGATGGTTGTTGACAAAATTTCACCAAACTCCAAAAACAGCAAAAAAATGGGATTCAACAAACAAAGTTTTAATCAAAATACAAGAAAATTAGATTATCCAAATTTCACAGATGACAAAGGACCTTCTAAGGACCCGTAATCAAGAAAATTTGAAGCAAATTAGTATAATACAAAACAAAAATAGGACCAATTTCCTTGCAGGCTAAAAATGCATGGAAAAACAATATTTGGCCCCTTTTTTCGATACGGCCAAAGATTAAAACGTGACTCGAGTCACCGGATATGGTAGCGGTAGATTTTCCCTTCCAGAGGAACTTTGAATAATGACAAAATTCGCATTTTCAACAAAGTTATTGAATAATCCCGCTCATGTGTAAATGCACGAACTGTGCTCTCCGGTATACAACAAAAAAACTGAATATTCTGGGTGCGCTTGGACCCGTTTATCTCGAAAACGGTCAAATTTTCGAAAAAAATCATAAGAACCATTTTTGTAGGGAATTAACTGATCTTCAATTTGTGTCTGAACCAAAAATCTCCAACTGTCATATTTTGGGAGATATTCGCAGAAAACCGATTTTCTGGGTCTTTGGGGGCCATTTTCTCCCCCTGTCACACAATATTTTTACGCAAACTTTGGGTCATTTTAAAGGGGGTTCCAAATGCCGCCCATTAAATGGCAAATAAAAATGGTAACTAATTTTTGATAGGTTTTCCCCTTCGTTTACTGGACTATAATACGTAAGATAATTTAGAATAAATATATTATTGTTTTTGCTAGAATTCATACTGATTTGACTATAGAGGTCTGCCACCGCATTATCGATCGTTACCGTGCGCTTACGAGTCTCGCTGCACGGTTTTATGGTGGTTGCTTTTACAGAATTCTTAATCCGAGCTTCCTTACTGTCCAATCCTCATACCGCTCACCGGATGCAATAGTGGCATATCTTTTTTCAAAGTTCTTGACGTCCTGCCCTGTTCTTCCTTCTTGATAGTCGATGTTGTTCGCTATTCTCCTGGTTTTCTTAATGAAGCGAGTTGTAGGTTGTAATTTGCCCATGATTTGAGAAGCCTCACGGAATGGTGTCCGTATTGCTGTAGAATCCGTTAGAAAAAAACCCCATATCTGTAGATGAAGTCAAAAGGGGGTTAGTCATGGCAGACTAAGTTAAACACTAAAGTATTGACTACTAGTGGGAAGCTGCCAGTCAGTACTAACTTAGTCTGCCATGACTAACATTCTTTTGACTTCATCTACAGATATGGGGTTTTTCCAACGGATTCTACAGCAATACGGACATCATTCCGTGAGGCTTCTCAAATCATGGGCAAATTACAACCTACAACTCGCTTCACTACGGAACAGGACGATTTTCCTACTGCAATGCCGCAAGAAAGGACTAATACCGAGACACATTATGGACCGAACCAGGAGAATAGCGAACAACATCGACTATCAAGAAGGAAGAACAGGACAGGACGTCAAGAACTTTGAAAAAAGTTAAGCCACTATTGCATCCGGTGAGCGATACTATGCTTCACATAATCTCTCGCTCTTTCTCTCGAGGTGAAAGAGCGCCTGACGCCGTACTTGAAGGACCCGTACGCGTGCGACCTACTCGACCGGCTCCTCGTCCTCGACCCCTCGAAGAGGGCCGACGCCGATACGGCCCTCAATCACGACTTCTTCTGGACCGACCCGATGCCTTGCGACCTCGGCAAGATGCTCGCCAATCACACGCAGAGCATGTTCGAGTTCTTGGCGCCCCCGAGGCGCGCCACCCAGATGAGGCACCACTCGATGCCGAGGCCGACGACGTCCGCCGTCCACCAGGACAGCGGCTACCAGGACAGGATCTTCTAGTCGAGGACGACGACGGGCGCTCAGATCGGACCGCACGTAGTAGCGACGAGGAGATGAATGTGATGAGGGTGAGTGAGTGCTTACATGTGTGTTGCGGTCTGAAATGAAGTCGCTAGAGTGTATTCACAAATGTAGTACTTTGGTTTATGCGGGATAAACAGCTCTCGTCAGGGGAAACGGTCGGGCCCTGCCTAATCAGCATATACAGACAGTTTCTAAAGAGTCGCACGGTGGGATCAACATAAGTGCGAGAGAAAGGCCATATATTTCTCGTTAGCGAAACAGAGAACGACCCCCTGCGATGTTGCTAGCTCGCGGAACATTACAGTCATCCGCTCCGCACACTGTACCGCACACATCCGAAAGTGTGAAGCGATACACGCGCTGACTTGGACTGCGTGCTCGGCCGGCAACGTTGCAAAACTTCTCTCTCCGTCACGCCAACGAACTACTGCTGGCTTCTCTCTTGCTCCCGCTGGTTTCCCATCAAGCGTTTCGATAGGAAAGCTCCGTATATATGGTACGTTCCACGCCGAATTTAGATTTTTTTTTAGATGTGGCCCAAATTGAAGAAAAATGGTCCTTTTGGGCCACCGAAACTCCTTCTAAATTTTTAGGGCTCCCAAGTGGAATAGAACTCAAGTTATGGACAATTGAAAATTGAAATTTTCAGGTTCGGTTCCAAAACCAAAAATTTTCAACCATCCATAACTAGTAAAAATACCCATTTTTATGAAAAAAGTTTTAAACAAAAGTTGTTTGTAATGCTTTAAACTTTTGGAAACTGCTAAAAAATAGTTCACCCGACATGGTTCACTGTTGACAGGTATGGGCCCCATTTAGTCGTCGGGCTGCCAAAAAAAAACATCAGCGTTTCTGACCAAAAAAATCAGGAGCGTAGCTGGATTCGATACAAAACTTTTGAGCCCAAACAGAAGTTAGCCAGACCTAAGGGTTCCGAGAAAAAAAATGGTTTTTATTTTCGGCTCCAAAACTAAAAATTTTCAACCATCCATAACTTGTAAAAATACCAATTTTTATGAAAAAAGTTTCAAACAAAAGTTGTTTGAAATGCTTTAAGAGCTTTTGGTAACTGCTAAAAAAAAGTTCATCCAGCACGGTTCACTGTTGACGGATCTGGGCGCCATTATTCGTCAGGCCGCAAAAAAAACCATATTCAGTGTTCCTTACCAAAAAAATCTGGAACGTAGGTGGATCCAATACAAAACTTTTGAGCCCAAACAGAAGTTCGCCAGACCTAAGGGCTGGTCTCAAGTTTGAAGATTTGTGTTGAAAATTCAAATTTCCAGCACAATTCTTGTGGAAGATTGCTTCAGCGTTGTCTTCAACCGTTGTGAACCTTCAAAAACATCAACAGAAGCAACAATTTGGGTGAGAGTCGCTTCTTGGATAACAAATGTGCGTCAAGCGAAGTCGTTTGGGCTCAAAATTCAAGTATTTTGAGGAATTTTGAGTTTTTGAGCCGCTGGGAACTTGGGAAATGCTATACGTATATGACAATAGCATGCCAACCTTAGTGATATTGATCCCCAGTCAACTTCAAGAAAACATGTCGCTCATGGTTTCATATTGAGTAGAAAACAATGGATTTCTTGGGGCTCAATGAAATTTTTTTGGTATCAAGGGATTTTTGCCGGAATTTACCATTTTCTTCTCAGAGCCCTTAGGTCTGGCGAACTTCTGTTTGAGCTCAAAAGTTTTGTATCGAATCCAGCTACGCTCCTGATATTTTTGGCCAGAAACGCTGATGGCGCTTTTTTTTTGGCGGCTTGACGCCTTTTGTTTGAAACTTTTTCATAAAAATAGGTGTTTTTACAAGTTATGGATGGTTGAAAATTTTTGGTTTAGGAGCCGAACCTGAAAACCATTTTTTTTCTCGGAGCCCTTAGGTCTGGCTAATTTCTATTTGAGCTCAAAAATTTTGTACCGAATCCAGCTACGCTCCAAATTTTTTTGGTCAGGAAAGCTGATGATGTTTTTTTTGCGGCCTGACGACTAATGGCGCCCAGACTCGTCAACAGTGAACCATGTCGGATGAACTTTTTTTTAGCAGTTTCCAAAAGTTTAAAGCATTGCAAACAACTTTTGTATGAAACTTTTTTCATAAAAATGGGTATTTTTACAAGTTATGGATGTTTGAAAATTTTTGGTTTTGGAGCCGAACCTGAAAATTTAAATTTTCAATTGTCCATAACTTAAGTTCTATTCCACTTGGGGCCCTAAAAATTTAGGGGGAGTTTCGGGGGCCCAAAAGGGCCATTTACCTTCATTTTGGGCCACATAAAAAAAAACTAAATTCGGCGTGGAACGTACCATATACAGACCATTTCTAGAATCGCAGGATGGGATAAACGTAAGAGCGAGAGAAAAGTCATATATTTCTCGTTGGCTAAACAGAGGTCAACAATAAACAAAGTCACCCCAAATTCAAGGTCCCAAAGTGCGATAAGAAACCAAATAAAATTTAACTGGTTGACTTGTTTGTGATGCACAATTCACGCCAGACACATAGGGTGGGGCGGTCATACCGCCAGACATCCCCAAACAGAGCTACTTTTGCGACCTCCTTTGACTGATAGGAAACCGGTTCAACTTTTCAGCATAGCTTGATTTTTTAATGAATTACACAAAAACGAACATGCCAGACACATAGGGTTGGCCCTTGGGTGTGCCAGACAGCCCTAAAGTGCGCCATTTACCGACTTCGGTAGAATCATAGGAAACTGTCTGGCACTTACACATTGTGTTTATTATGATATGAAAGTACCATACGATAAATGCCAGACACGTAGGGTGGGCCCTTGGATATGCCAGACAGCCCTAAAGTGCGCCATTGACCGACTTCGGTAGAATCATACGAAACTGTATGGCACTTACAGATTGTATTCATTATAATATGATAGTACAGTACGATGAATGCCAGACATGTAGGGTGGGCCCTTGGATATGCCAGACAGCCCTAAAGTGCGCCATTTACCGACTTTGGTAGAATCATAGGAAACCACTTCAAATTTTAAACATAGATTGCCCTTCAGGCGAATAACCGAAATGTGCAAGTCTGGCAGCTTTGCAGTGGGGCGTTTAATGGAAGCGTAGTGTCAAAGTCACCCCAAATTGAGGGTCCCAAAGTACGATAAGAAACCAGATAAAATTTAATGGGTTGGTTTGTTCGTGATGCACAATTCACTAAAAAAATTATGCCAGACAGATAGGGTGGGTCGGTCACCCCGCCAAACATCCCCAAACAGAGCAGTTTTAGCGACCCCCTTTGATTGATAGGAAACCGACTCAAACACCATATGTGTCTGGCATAATATTTTTAGTGAATTGTGCATTACGAACAAACCAACCCATTAAATTTTATTTGGTTTCTTATCGCACTTTGGGACCCTCTATTTAGGGTGACTTTGACACTATGTCCCCATTAAACGCCTCACTGCAAAGCTGCCAGACTTGCACATTTTGGTCAATCGCGTGAAGGGCAATCTATGTTTAAAATTTGAAGTGGTTTCCTATGATTCTACCGAAGTCGGTAAATGGTGCACTTTAGGGCTGTCTGGCATAACGAAGGGCCCACCCTACGTGTCTGGCATGTTTGTTTTTGTGTAACACATTAAAAAATCAAGCTATGCTGAAAAGATGAGCCAGTTTCCTATCAGTCAAAGGGGGTCGCTAAAATTGCTCTGTTTGGGGATGTCTGGCGGGGTGACCGACCCACCCTATGTGTCTGGCATAATTTTTTTAGTGAATTGTGCATCACGAACAAACCAACCCATTAAATTTTATTTGGTTTCTTATCGCACTTTGGGACCCTAAATTTGGGGTGACTTTGACACTACGCTTCCATTAAACGCCCCACTGCAAAGCTGCCAGACTTGCACATTTTGGTCATTCGCGTGAAGGGCAATCTATGTTTAAAATTTGAAGTGGTTTCCTATGAGACACTTTTTTAAGCTCGGCTCACGGCCTATGAAACCAGTTTGCATCGTAAAGCACACGGCGTTATATTGTATTGCACAACCTTAAACACTCTATGGTTGGTCCACACTCATGGCGGTTTTTTTGTAGTTCAAAAATAGTAATTTTCCAATTATATGATGAAAATCGCAGGGAACTTTCCTGATCTGAAGTCCTGCCATAAAATTGTTAATTAGCTAGGATTAGTAGTTTTTTAAAAAAAGAAGAAAAGCGATTTTTAGTGGTATTAATTAATACTGAATTCTATATCACTGTTTCTGCTATCAGTTTTTGGTTCTGTTTCTTCTGTATGATGAACAACAATAACAACAATGGCATTTTTATTTTAGCGAATCTAATGAAGACTGAAACATCAAAAGGCTGCACATAGACATCAATAGGGGATCATGTCCTGTCAAAGCATCATCTGGATTACTTGGATGAAAAGAAATGCGGTCTTGAGTACATCCCTTATGTAAATAGGATCAAAGCCAACTCCGGAGTAGATTCATTAATTTTTCAATAACATTGTGTATATAGTATAAATATTAATGTTTATAAATATGTCGGATTAGTGTAAAGGGCCAAAACAGTGGTTTTGTGATTTATATTGTATTTTTAATTAAATACATCTTTGTTTGACTTTTATAACGCCAATCCTATCGAGATAAATTTTAAGTAATTAGTGATTATTTTATTTCCAAATTCTTGTCTTACCTTGATCGATCGGGTTTTTCTTTGAATTGAATTAATGCATTTTAACGGAAGTTAACCGGCAGTTCTGTTGGTGATTTATACTCGAATGCACCAAAATTGGATAAATGGGATAATTGGCACATTCTCACATTTGTGGTATTTCTCAGGTTCAGATGAATTTCGCATATATTAGTCGAGGCAATGAAGCACAAAAGTTCGGATTTTTTCCATAAAGACGGATCGGATTGCGGTTTTTTGCATTCTCCTCCAAAATTTTTTTTGTAAAAAATGTGGCTACTGTGTTTGAGCCAAAAATGCATTCAAAATAGTATATTAAAGTAGGAGTGGATATTGAGCTCTTTCAAACACGCACGAGTTTTCGAGCACGACGGCGTAGCCGGAGTGCTCGAAATAGAGCAAGTGCTTGAACGAGCAGTTATCCACGAATACTTTACGCGATTTTTTTTATTGGTACCATTTTTTATACCAAAACCAAATGCATTCCCAATATGATTAATTTGAATGACACTCGTGACGGCCCGTCGTGCCACCAATCGGCTCGTCCCGCTACGGCCAAAAACGCTCTGTTATTGGTTGATTTGGCCGTTGTTGATACGTTTCCATGGCGACTTTAAAAAACGCGCGTGCGAAAAAGTCCGATTTACGCACGCAAAAGCATATTTGAAATAGGCAAAATAGCATACCAATAAAAAAAAAACATTTTTTGAGACGCCTTTTGGAAGATTTCAAAACTTTGTACATAAGAGTCAGAACTAGCCCAAATCAGGTACTCAGAGGTTTTCGAGGTCGCTGATCACGATTATGATTATCAAATTGACCCCCGAACACCTGGAGCTCAGGAACGTCATCTCCGTGGGACTCGTCCATAAATCATACGGGGAAGGAGAGAAACACGGCGCCCGGGTTTTTTTTTTGGGTCGCTGAATTATATGCCATCGTCGAACAGCCCCCGGACACCTGGTGCGCCCGAACCTGGACGTGGACGTCATCTCCGAGAATTTTCCTGACAAGATTGACAAAAACAACTCGAAAATCATTGTTGGGGCGTTTTTTGAGACGTTTAATCCACATCTCACGTCGAAAACGACCCCCTGTACACCTGGTGCACCGGAATCTGGACGCCGTGGCTTTTCTTCGAACAATCGAAAAAGACGAACCGAAAATCGATAGGGTATTTTTTTTTGGGGCGCTGAATCCGTATTCCACGTCGACAACGACCCCACAGACACCTGGTGCACCGGAGCCTGACCACGAACGTCTCCGTGGGGCTCTCCCAAAACTCAAGCGGCGGAACGAGAGAAACTCAGCGCTCGGGGGTTACTTGGTCGCTGAATTCAAATATGCAAATATGGCATCGGCGAACACCCCCTCCCTCCGGACACCTGGTGCGCTGGAACCTGGACGTGGACGTCATCCCCGAAAATTTTCCTAACAAGATCGGCAAAAACAACTTAAAAATCACCGTAGGGGCGTTTTCTGGGGCGCTTAATCGAAATTTCACGTCGAAAACGATCGCCTGAACACCTAGTGCACCGTAACCTGGACCAGAACGTCGTGTCCGAGGGGTTTCCTCACACAATCGAAGAAGACGAACCCAAAATCATTATGGAGGGCTTTTCAGGGCGCTAAATCCGGATTTCACTTCGAAAAGTACCCTCTCAAAACCTGGTGCACCCAAACTTTTATCTTGACATGGAAGTTTCTCTCCGTCCCCGCTTGAATTTTGGAGCCCTACGGAGAAGGCGTTGGGGGCCATTGTCTGGTGCACCAGGTGTTTGGGGAGTCGTTGTCGACGTGGAATTCGGATGGAGCGCCCCAAAAATCCCACCATATCGATTTTCACTTCGTCTTTTTCGATTGTGCGGAGAAAACCCACGGTTATGAGGTCCGCGTCCAGATTCCGGTGCACCAGGTGTACATGGTGTCGTTTTCGACGTGAAATGAGGGTTAAACGCCTCAAAAAACACCCCCACAATGATTTTCGAGTTGATTTTGTCAATCTTGTCAGGAAAATTCTCTGAGATATGACGTCCACGTCCAGGTTCGGGCGCACCAGGTGTCCGGAGGCTGTTCGACGATGGCATATTTGAATTCATCGACCCAAAAAACCCCCGGGCGCCGAGTTTCTCTCCTTCCCCGTGTGATTTGTGGGAGAGTCCCACGGAGATGACGTTCATGAGCTCCAGGTGTTCGGGGGTCAATTTGAACATCACAATCGTGATCAGCGACCTCGAAAACCCCCGAGTACCTGATTTGGGCCAGTTCTGACTCTTATGTACAAAGTTTTGAAATCTTCTAAAAGGCGTCTCAAAAAATGCATTTTTGGCTGCAGCAATGCAATTTCCGTTTCGTCAGAAACACAAAGTAGCCACATCTTTTACAAAAATTTTTTGGAAGAGAATGCAAAAAACCGCATTCCGATCCGTCTTTATGGAAAACATTCCGAACTTTTGGCCTTTTTAATGCTTTATTGCCTCGACTATGGCGATACTTCGAATCTTGCATAAAATTTAACCATACAGGGCCTATCGGCCACAATAGTCTTTACATCTTTTCTTCATTAGCATAATCTGCCATAATGTCATAAAGGATAAACAGCAGATAATTCGGTTCTACTATGAAATCTTCGTAAAGGTGAAAAGGAGTGGAGATGTTTAGTTTTGATGACTTTTTGGCGTCCTAAATTTTAGAAATTAAGTATGCTGGTGAGGGCAGCACTCAAATCCGATTGAAGTATCGATGAAGGTCCCTTCGCCCGGTGGATAGCTGTCCTCTAAACACGTAGAAATTTATATCAAATTAATTTAATAATGCTGGAAACGTTTTGAAAATATTTTTTGCCCAATTAGCTAAATTTATCCATAAATATGTACTTACTGATGAGGACGACGGTTTAAAAATGAGAGTAATTTTCAGCAGAAGTATCAAAATAATGAGCTGACAACTGGTACAAATTATACAGCAAAAGGTCTTGCCTTAACTGAAATAATATAAAGTTTACGAAAAATACAATGTTTGAAAGTAAGCATTGCTAATGTTTTATCCTGAAACTTTTTGTTCTTGTCTCTATGATTGAAATAGATTTGGACTAAAGAGTAATGATCACCGCATTTTGCTTAAAAGATGGCTTCCCTAGCCTATGATTAAGAGACGTTATTTCCCCAAGTGTTATGGATCATTTATGGTAGGGATATATTGTGCTTAGACAATGGCTTACCTGTAATTGTAATAGTTTCAATTACACAAGCGTTCTAGAGCCTAATAGTGGGTCAAAATAGGATGACCACTGTATTGTGCTTAGACAATTGCTATTTTGCAACGGGAAATGTTTATAAATAGCTTTTAACGTTGGGTCATATTAAAATGACCACTATCTTGTCGATAGATCTTGTGCTTTTGGGAAGGCTTCATTCTCTTACATGCCTTGGAGCTTTTACGGTGCACCCTGATAAGATGAACAACTAGATAATAGCTCTCATGTGATTCTGATGATTTCATTCTCACAAGAGCCCTGTAGCCTTAATTGTGGCCATGATAGAATGAACAATTTTTATTAAAAAAAAAACCCATGGCATGCCAGGCTGAAAGGTAGATTTATGGGTAGGATATATAGTAATATAACACACGATGTGTCAAAAAAATGCATACGATGTGTGAAAAAATACAAACGACAAAATTTTAAAATAATTGCAAATAACTTTTTCTCTGTACATTTCTCAAAGATATGTTTTATACAAGAGTTGTTCGCCTCTATAAGGGCAACAAAAAATCTAAGTAACATTTTTCTCTCAGACGCGAAGTAAAAGTTTTTTTATGTTTTTATTTTTTTGACAAAAATAACTTCATTTTTGTACGTTTCGCGACAGATTGTTTTATACAAAAGTTGTTCACCTCCATAAGAGCAACAAAATACCTTAGTAACATTTTTCTCTCAGACGCGAAATAAAAGTTTTTCTTATTTTTATTTATTTTTGATAAAAATAACTTTTTTTCTGTACGTTTCTCGAAAGAGTGTTTTATACAAAAGTTGTTCGCCTCTATAAGATAAATAAAAAACCTAAGTAACATTTTTCTCCCAGACGCGAAATAAAAGTGTTTTGATTTTTTATTTTTTTTTTTAAATAACTTTTTTTCTGTACATTTCTCGAAAAAATGTTTTATACAAATGTGGTTCGCTTCTATAAGAGCAACAAAAAACCTAAGTAACATTTTTCTCTCAGACGCGAAATAAAAGTTTTTTGATTTTTTTTTGAAAATAACAAGCCGCCATTTTGAAACCGCTCGACCGATTTGGCCCATTAACGAACTTGACCGAGATTTTTGGCCAACTGATTTTTGTACCAAATTTCGTTGTGATTCTTTAAAAAATGCGACCTGTAGCCTGCCGACAAATTTCGTTATATCCGATATATATATACATATATATAAACTTTTGGGAAATGATTAAGTATGATCTCTAGATTAGATACCAAAAAACTGAAAACCGCATTTTAATTCCTATTTTTTCGACTTCGTTAACGAATGCAATACTAGATATAAATCTACCAATAGGTACCTACTTTATTTACCTTTCGATTTTAGACACATTATACCACAGTTAAATTTTACAATCTGGTACATGTTTTACAACATAACATTCTGGTACAACATTTTTGACCTGCTTGCATTGTGATAAACGTTTTTTTTTTACTTTCAAGAATCACTAGGCATTCATACTATATAAATACATAATATATATCAAATATTTTTACTTCGTTTTGTAATTTTTGAACAGTCTTATCTTATTGGAAAACATAGATATCCACTTTTCCTGTCTTGCGCTACCTTTTCTAAAAACAACACTATCACCTATTCGGCTTTTACTCTATGGCAAACTAAACAGAATTGAGTCATTTTGCCTGGTTCTTGATTTAAATTCAAAAATGTTCCGTTTCATTTTGTAAGTTTCCTAATAGTTATTTAAGCAACAAGGAAGGCACGTTAACATTCGAGGCAAGTGTGTATGAGCTGAAGCGAAGCCGAGGCTTGCCACTTGCCGAGAATGTTAACAGTCGATACATTCCGTGTTACTTATTACATTTTTTACGCTGCCATTAAAAATTTCCTCAAAATTCCCCAAAAAATTAAATGTTTGCTTTAGTTTGTTTTTTTTTTCACTCTGATATAAGTTGATTGAATATGCGTAACTAGGGTTACCCGATGCGACAAATTTAAACAAAAGACTGTTAACATCCTCGGCAAGATAATAAATCAACTTGATTCAAGCCGGATTCTCACGGTGCGAAATGCGAAAGCGAATTCACTAAACTATTGGTGTCTATGTCCTGATTGGTACATAAAGTGATTTATCAGGACATCAGGACATAGACACCAATAGTTTAGTGAATTCGCTTTCGCATTTCGCACCGTGAGAATCCGGCTTTAGTCTTTTTATTTTCCTAGAAATATAAATGACAGTATTTACATTCCGTCGTCAAGGAAAAATAATACACGAATGTTATGTCCCACTTTCATGCTACGTATCTAAGCATGTAAGCACTATTTACGATACCGGAAGCGTGAAATAGTATATTGTTTACCAAGGGCGGAAAAACGAACATTTCAACGCGAGGGCCACTTCCGCACGAGTCGAAATTTCGTTTCCGCCCGTGGTGAACACAGTACTTTTTGCGCAACCCACTAATAAGCAAATAACGAGGAACTTAATCAGTTTTATTATTAAAATACTTATCATATGATAATGCTTTGTACTGACTGACTTTAGTACTGACACCTGACAAGTGTGTTGTGTGTTGCGACCATAGAGCAATCGTTTTCACCAATCACAGTTCGTGATATTTCGCTCATCTCTACGCCGCGGTCGCCGCGCATCTCTATGCCGGTCGGAAATGTGCACTTTTACGCCCTAGGGCGTAAAAGTAAGTTCGGAGCTGGTCGGCCGGCAATTCGTCGCTTTCCGCTACGTACAAGTATATAGAAATGACACGTTTTCAACCGGGTTGCGCAAAAATAACATTATTCGACAAACAAAAAACAAATAACATTTATTTAATTTTGCCATATAAACTGACGTTTATTGACGTTAAATAGAACCTATAAAGTCATTTGTTTATTTTGTTTATTTAGGCAGCGGATTAAAATGTTTTTCACGCTGCCGCTATAAATCGTAAATCGCTCTTATATGCATAGATAAGTAGCATGAAAATGCCAAATAACATTCGTATATTATTTTTCCCTGACGACGGAATGTAAATACGGTCATTTACATTCCTAGGAATATCAAAAGAGTAAATCAAGTTGATTTATCCCTAGTTACGCACTGACATATGTAAGTCTGACGTATGTCAGTCAACTTAAGCCAGAGTGACGTACGTCCAAACTAAATCAAACATTTCATTTTTTGAGGAATTATGAGGAAATTTTCAATGGCAGCTTGAAAATCGGCACATACACACTTGCCTCGAATGGTAAAACGTCTTTACATTCCTTGTGACTTAGATAACTATTAATACGCTGCCTATTCAATTTTGCCGTATAAAGTGACGTTTTATATGTTTTTTCTCTTCAAAATTGGACTTACTCCGCTAAACGTCAGTTTATATATGGCAAAATTGAATAAAACGTTGTAATACACTCGCGGATACAATGAACGTTTAACTCGCGATATTAACATTTACATTTTACATATCGCTCGTTAAACGGTCATTTTATCCGCTTGTATAATAAATAACTATTATCTACTTTGCGTTACTAATGATCTCATTATTACACTGAAAGTAGTGTAATAATATTCATATTTTTACACTATTTTTGGTAACTTTTAGTTTTGTTAGATTGGTACGTCAGCCTGTCACGTAGACGTCAAGGTTAAATTACTAGTATTTCAATAAATTTCTTGAGCAGCTTTGCGTATTTCTGCAAATATACGAAAAGTATAACGAAATGTAATACTAAAACTTGAACAGGCAACATTTAATGAATTAATAAAGCAATGTAGATAAAATAGCACTCGTGTGACAATACTCCGTCTTATTAAACTAGTATATTAATATACTATTATCTACTTTGCGTTACTAATGCATTATTACATCAAAAGTAGTGTAATAATATTCATATTATTACACTACTTTTGGTAACTTTTAGTTTTGTTAAATTGGTACATCAGCCTGTCACGTAGACGTCGAGGTTAAATTATTAGTATTTCATTAAATTTCTTGAGCAGCTTTGCGTATTTCTGGGGGTGTATAGGTCAATTCTACATTGTTGTCTTTCATTTCGCGCACGTAAGTAAGTAGTTACTGAATTTGTCCTAGGGCTACTAGATTTTCAAATTCAAATACGAAACGTCAATGTCAGTGACGCCAGTGTAACCAACCCACGCAAAATTCCCTAGTGTAATACGAAAGCTTGAACAACCAAAATTTAATAAATTAATAAAGCAAAGTAGATAAAATAGTATATTACACCCGTTTAATCAGACGTATTGTTACACTCGTTCTATTAAAGCACTCCTCGCTTTCTCGTGTGACAATACTCCGCCTTATTAAACTAGTATAATAATTATACTATTATTTTAGTTTCTAATTTTTGACACAAAAATTGTAAAAACTTCTAACATCATAATATGGCGGTATAAAAACGTTAGGTTTTCATTTCACTAACCGTCTTACATTGCTAATACTATTTCTATGTTCCGGCACTAAAATGACAGCTATTCTAGCACTAAAATGGCCGAAAACAGTGCTTTAATGAGGCTTATTAATGCATTGTTTTGGTAATTTTTTTTGTTGGGTTGGTAACAAGATATTACCTAATGCTGTCTGTGTGAAAAATGAAAAATAGTGTGAAAATTGACAGATGTCGAGGAAACAGCTGTAATACCAACTTAAATGTCACGATAAATAATTCCCCAGATAAGAAATTTTAAATTATTTAAACATAAATAAAAACGAAATGGAAGCCGGAACATAGAAAATGTTGTAAAGTACTCGTTGCAGAAGACATTCCAAGCCCTCGTCCGTTCTAAAACTCGCCGCAAGCGGCTCGTTTTCGAATCTCGGACTCGCGCTTGGAATATGACGTCTTCTGCAACTTGTACTTTAAACTACTATTCTATGTTCCGGCACTAACATGACAACTATTCTAGCACTAAAATGGCCGAAAACAGTGCTTTAATGAGGCCTATTAAAGCATTGTTTTTGGTAATTTTTTTTGTTGGGTTGGTAACAAGCTATTCCCTAAAGCCGATTCTCACGGTGCGAAATGCGAATTCACTAAACTATTGGTGTCTATGTCCTGATTGGTGCATAGACACCAATAGTTTAGTGAATTCGCTTTCGCATTTCGCACCGCGAGAATCCGGCTTAATGCTGTCTGATGTCTGTCAAAACAAAATTAAAATAAATATGGCCGCCGCGTCAAACACCCTCTTGTACTTGATGCGATTCGGATTCTTGAGACATGATTTCGATTTTATTTATATCCATTAAATTAAATTTGAAAATGGTGTGAAAATTGACAGATGTCTAGGGAACAGCAGTAATACCAACTTAAATGTCACGATAAAAAAATTCCCCAGATAAGAAATTTTAAATTATTTAAACATAAATAAAAATGAAATGGAAGCCGGAACATAGAAAATGTTTTAAAGTACTCGTTGCAGAAGACATTCCAAGCCCTCGTCAGTTCTAAAACTCGCCGCACCCGGGCTTGAAATATACTTATATACTATATATCTTCTGCAACTTGAACTTTAAACTACTATTTTATCTACTTTGCGTTACTAATGATCTCATTATTACACCGAAAGTAGTGTGATAATATTCATATTATTACACTACTTTTGGTAACATTTAGTTTTGTTAGATTGGTACATCAACCTCTCACGTAGACGTCGAGGTTAAATTATTAGCATTTCAATAAATTTATTGAGCTTTTTTGGGTATTTCTGGGGGTGTACAGGTCAATTCTACATTTGTGTCTTCCATTTCGCGCACGTCAGTAAGTAGTTATTGAATTTATCCTAGGGCTACTAGATTTTCAAATTCAAATACGAAACGTCAATGTCAGTGACGTCAGTGTAACCAACCCACGCAAAATTTCCTAGTGTAATACGAAAGCTTGAACAACCAAAATTTAATGAATTAATAAAGCAAAGTAGATAATATAGTATATTACACCCGTTTAATAAGACGTATTATCACACTCGTTCTATTAAAGCCGTGTGACAATACTCCGTCTTATTAAACTAGTATAATAATATACTATTTGTGCTATCACATTTGTATAAATCGATTGATAATAATGTGCAAATCAGTATTCAATCTATGAAGCTGGTCCGGTTGCAGTTACATTATTTGCATGGACATTCAAGTGTTTCTTCAAAGTACTCGAATTAGCGAAAATCTTATTACAGTATGAACACTTAAAAGAGTAGTCATCTGAACGTTTGCATAAGTGTTTTTTTAAATTACTAGACGAAGCAAAATTCTTATTGCAATGTGAACATTTAAAACGTTTGTCACCTATAAAAACACAAACGTGGCTCTTCAATTTATAAGACTTAGAGAAAGTTTCATTGCAATGTAAACATTTAAAATGTTTGTCACCTGTATGAATTAGCAAGTGATTCTTCAAAGTCCGAGGCCCAGAAAAAGCCTTGTTGCAATATTTACACGTAAAAGGTTTGTTACTGGAATGAACAAGTAAGTGTTTTTTTAAAGTATTGGACTGAGCAAAAGTCATATTACATTGCGAGCATTTAAAGGATTTCTCACCTATGTGACGGCGCATGTGACTCTTCAAATGACCAGACTGAGCAAATGCCTTATTACAATTTGAACATTTAAAAGGTTTATCGCCTGTATGAAGGCGTATGTGACTCTTCAAACTCCAAGATTGAGCAAACGTCTTATTACAGTGTGAACATTTAAAAGGTTTCTCACCTGTATGAAGGTGCATGTGACTCTTCAAATTACCAGACTGAGCAAATGCCTTATCACAGTGCGAACATTTAAACGGTTTGTCACCTGTGTGAAGGCGCATGTGACTCTTCAAATGATCAGACTGAGCAAACGTCTTTTTACAGGTTGAACATTTAAAAGGATTGTCACCTCGGTGAAGGTGCATGTGACTCTTCAAATGAGCAGATTGAACAAACGTCTTATTACAGTGTGAACATTCATAACGTTTATCACCTGCATGGAGGCGCAGGTGCCTCTTCAAATTACTAGGGTACGTAAACGTTCTATTACAATGTGGACATTTAGAACGTCCGTTACTTTGATCACTGGGCAAGTGAGCCTTCAACTTAGAAGAGGATGTAGGATGATTTGAACACGACTCTTCGTCCGTCAATACTTCTTCTTTAATTAAGGGATGATACTCTATGTCAATCGAAGGTTCATCTTTGATGTGCCTGTCACACAGTATCTCGTCTACTCTGGACGCGTGAGCCTTACACTTCTTGATGTATATTGAGAATTCCTCATAGCGTGATTTACATTTGTCGCAAATATTCTTGAGAGATGCTGCAACCGGACCCTGGAGAAAAGAGGCCGATTGATTGTATTTCATAGGCAAGCGGACTCGCCCGAGACAAAACATGGATTCATACAATTCACAATGGGTACAAACAGTGAATACTCACTTCAGCGCTGATCACTCTCCAAAAGCGCCATAACGTTTCCTCAATCATTTGCACTGGTCCTTCTTGTAAGCACCAGTCGCAAGTAGTCACTTTCATATTATCCATGGCAGCACCTGGCGTACTGAAACCGATTGAATACACTGGAATTGCAAAGATTTAGAACTTTGCAACGTTGAGCAATGACAGCGAACAGAAATAGAAATTGGGTTATAAGATAAGATCAATATGTGACATTAATGTAGATAGTGTGTCCTATGTATTTAGAGGGGGGGATGGTAACCCATGGCAACTGTTCCCAGATAAATCGATTTCTTGTGGGAATTAACATTGGGAACTGGCAGCTGGTATTTCTAGCTAAACAAAATCTCAACTATAAGCTGTGTGCAGCAGTAAACTTTGAAGTGTGTAGTTTCGAACGAAAATGGACCCAAAACAAGCACAACAATAAAAGTGCGATAAGATAAGCGAGGCTTACTGATTAACCACAGTAAACTTTGAAGTGTGTAGTTTCGAACGAAAATGGAAACCAAAACAAGCACAACAATAAATGAGCGATAAGACAAGCGAGGCTTACGGATTAACCACAGATCACCCAGATCACCCTAGGTCATTGTGCCTAGGTCCTAGGTCTGCTCCACCCCTAGACCCCCTAGCCCTAGCCCCTTATGGTTATATTAGGTTAGAACTTAGAACCACAAAACGTCTATATATTAACTGTTGTGAGTTGTGACCAGGGTTGCCAGTCGTCTGTCACGAAATTATCGTGCAGCGTTTCCGAAATTATCAGATTTCTTTAAAAATTATGTTAAAAAATCATTATTTTCAAAAAAAGTGTATCAATGGTGTTTATTAAAAAAAAAACACTGTTTGGCATCGAAAATTTACCTCGGGCGTCGAATTGGACTATGTGCAGCAACCATATTAGCGACATTACAACAGTAAAATTAAATTAATTTATTTGTCAGGATTTTGGGGAACCAAATACCAAAACCACCATACTACCAAAAGAACATAATTTATATATCAAATGTATCAGAATCAAATTATTTTCTTAATATTAAAAAGAAAGTCAAACATAATTGAATCTAGTAAAAGTTATAAAAACCAAAACATTGATTAAAAGAATACATCTGAAAACACAAAATACCTATTACTTGTTTTATTAGGGAAATGCTAAAATTATGTTAAAATTGGTAATTATGTTAACGCACTATTTTTTTATCAGAAGTGAACAAAAATTATGTTAAAATCTGATAATTATGTGATCAGTGGCAACCCTGGTTGTGACCACAGATCATTAATATATAACTAGACCCGGTGTTCCTATTAGAAACTGATGTTTGTTTACATGCCAACATATCCGATAGGCGCGGTGTAAAGGGGGAAGGAAATATGGCCGTCGTTGACAAATTTTAACAGCGTACAAAATAGCTATCCATAGGCGTATCAATAATAAGGGGCAAAAAGGAAACAAAATTAAGAAAATAATTTATTTATTTAATTAGATCAACGGGCAATGAAGCCCTTTACATGCTAGGTAACAAAGGTGCGAAATAAGAGACCAATGAAGTATAGAAGGACATAGATTATCAAAATCAGCATGACAGTAATACTACATACAATAAGAAAGTATCTGTCAGGAATTTTCTTTAGATTGACATAAGAGGTAACCGCAATGTTTTTACATGAATACCTCGGGAATAATGTCTAGAATAAATATTGACTTATCCTCCAAAGCGCAGAGGTCGGGAACATTGTTTAAAATGCAACAATTTAAAAAGAAATTAAAATACGCGTTTTCCCCGACTTGTTATGCTTCTAACTTTTTAAGTATTGAATTTAGAAGAAAAGTGGAAGAGAGGAAAAAGTTGCAGAATCGCTTTTTACATAAAATGGCATAGGTTATAAATTCAAAAATTTATTAGCGGTTTTGCCAAATAGTAATAAACAACAAAAAATCGGCCCAAAAAAGTGTTTTTTTAACTTATTAAATTTTCAAAATTGTTAAATTTTTTTTCACTATTCGATTTTAATAAAACTAGCGGTCACATATAAGAGGGAACAGGCATTTATGTACTTTTGTCAGAATTAAAAAATATTTATTAGAAGGGTGTTACAGTCATTGTTTAAAGTTGGTGTCGTTTTTTTTGCTTATAAACAAATAGATTATCTGGGCGAATTTTTTGTTAAATGAAATTCTGAAAACATAGCCGGAAAGTTCTCGGAAAGACGCTTCTTTTTATACATAATAAGTTGCTATTTTGCTCATTAGCTTCTGAGATATAACTCCTCAAAATTGTTTAGTGTTTAATAAAATGGTTAATAATGGTTAATAAAATTACTATTTTTTCTCATATCTTAAGAAATAATTGTTTCTCACCAGTAACCAGTATAACATTTTTGTTGAAATTTACATTAAAAAGATTGAAATTTACATTAAAAAAAATGCCACGCTTCCAATTTTGACAAATTCATAAATTTGATATTTCTATCAAACACAGTTACAGGGTAGAAATTAATACCTTCGTAGTACTTTTAGGTTCAAAAGCTTGATGCATCGGTAATGGAACAGCATCTCTCTTTAAACATCTAGCATTGTCGGTTGCACCTATTTTAGACACAAAATCATCTTTATTGAAATGTTTTGAGCAAATATAGGACGATTTTGTTATGTTACCATTTTCGCTAAGTCCCAAAACGCAAATCCAAATATTTCTTTTAATTGGATCTACTGGAAACCTACAATAATAACACTGATAGAACGCCACTAACATGATACATAACCTCAAAAAATGTCATTAATAAATCTCTTCATTTACCTATGAAAAGACAATCCCGAGGCTTTCCCTGCATCGCTATAAACGTTGCATATCTTGCACATATTAACCATTGTTAAATGTTTTCTATTTTTATCAAAATACACACACAAACCGCGTACACAACGAATTCTCTCACGTGAAAAACTAGGATGCGATGTTGCCACTCATAACAAAAGTCTATATTATTTTAGATTTACGTACAACTGACCAACCACAGGCGAAGTAGGCTGGATGTATACGCAAATTGTAAACAAGGAATTCGTCATCTGCATTCATGCAACAGCTCAAAAAACGCTTAGAATGTGCTAAGATCTTGGCAATACATTATTTTGTAAACAAACGGGTTTAGTTATATTAATGGTCTGTGGTTGTGACCATAGACTTACCACGTATAGACTGCGGATCCCCATATAAGCGAAGTTGAAGACAGGAACACCAATTTGTCTGATGCTTCGTAGATCCTGTCGAGTAATATTATGGCATTGTCTATAAGTCTGCTATTAAAACTAAATCATCAGTGAATCTAAGATGATTAAGAATTTCGTCATTTATATTAATTCCAAGATCATCCCAGTCTATCTTCTTGCACATATATTGTAGTAGAATGGTGAATGATTTAGAGATAATATCACCCTGTCGAATTCCACGGCTCCTAGGAAATTTGGTAGTGTTGGAATGTAGTCTAACATGAGTCGTGGCGCTATCATGTGCTATAATATAGCGGTGATCGATGTGACAATCTGTTAGGGCCAAGAGCATCTCATGCTGCTGTGTAGTATCAAACGCCTTTTCATAATCTACAAAGATCAACATTAGTGATTAGTGGTTCGTTATATTCGACACACTTTCCTATTAGATATTTTACCACGTGGTCGTTCGTACTAGAGCCAGAGAGAGCCAGCTTGTTTACGTTATAACTGTCATGAATAGCTTTTATATGTGAGACAATAAACTGATTGGTCTGCAATATTTCAGATTCGTAATATCTCCCCTCTTATGCATAATGACTATTACAACATTTTTCGATTGGAAGAGTAATGTACCTTTAAAAAGCAGGCATTAGGTAAGGAGTTCTTGGATTGCATGTAGTAAAGTTGATCCTCCTTTCTTAATACATTCTGTAACGTGAGTAATTATGTCTTCCCTCTGGCCGGCGATTTGAGCTGTGATATCTTTCCTCTGGGCGGCGATTTGACTAGTAATATTTTCCTTCTGGGAAGCGATTTGGGCAGAAATATCTTCCCTCTGGGCGGCGATTTGAGAAGTAATATCTTCCCTCTGGGCAGCAATCTGCTTCGTTATGTCGTCGTCTTCAAATTCGAAAACTTCCGGGTCCTGGCCATTTTCTTTCAAAAACACCGAGAGTCGGTTCTGGAGTTCTGTCTTCTTCCCTACCGTTTCCAATTCTCGTTCCTCGAGTTGTTTTCTTAACTCTGCCACTTTTAATTCGCGTAACTTCTTCATGATCCCACTTCTGACACCAAGGTAACGTTTATTTTCTAATTTATTTGCACTAATACTAATTGTACATTAGACTAGACACACTTTCGCTATTTCGCTCGTTTACTATTTACTCTCGCGGCTTTCGTCAATAATAATAATCTCTCGTTCGCCGCGTCCACTTTTATAGCCCCACATCATGTTTTCTCGAATTTGCTCGATGTTTCCACAAAGCACTCGATTGTTCTTTTAATAATGTTTACGTAGAAAACATTATTAAAGAAGGTCCTAAATTACTTTCCTTAAATAATAATCCGGGAGTATCCATGGAGCTGTCTTTTTTTATAGAATTCAATTAAGCGTCGCGGCAATTCCTTTGAGGCAAGCCGGCGAGGTCAGACGGGAGTAAACACATTTCGCTCTGCAGTTTATATTTGGCGTTACAATTCTATTCTTATAGTGTCTTCACCAGGCGCCAGGCGATTTGTTGTTGTTCATATCTAAGAGCGTATTCAGTTTCGTTAATAGTTATCTCTGGAATACCTTCTGATCCCACGTTCTGAACTTTTGGTATTCGCTGTGGATCTGAGGTTTCAGCTTGGTGTGAATAGGAATATACTATACTACTTTAGTAACTCGTTCTTATGTGAAACAATGTTCCCTTGTTTATATTACAATTTGTAGAAGTTTTGTTTGCCCAAATTGAGTTTATGTCGGAGAACTTTCATATTTTTATTATCTTCTATCGTTTTTTTCTACCTAACTTCTGTTATATTTCCTAAGATCCTTTCTGATAGCTTTAGATATATCTTTATTGAACTGTCTAAGGTTAGTGAAGTTTGTCATGTGTCTATCTAGGATTTTTCTTCTGGACTTCATTATATTAACTGTTTTTATACTTAATTTTTGTTCTCTTTTCTTAACTTTACTACAGTTGTTTTATTAAGCTTTCTTGTATTGTATCTGTAATCTGCTCGTTTAGGTCGTCAATATTGATTTGATCTTCATTTATATTGTAGATGTCTTTTAGTTTGGAATTGATCATTGTTTTTTATTGGTTTATATTTCCCTCAAAAGTACATATAATAAAGCAAGTGTCTATCGCGTTTCCTTAAATGTCGATATGCCCCATAGTTTATCTGTAAATTGTGAATAACTTTACCTCGGTATATGTCCGGACCTAATAAAGATATCGCAGTTTAACGACTGGGAAAATGACCGTACTTCCAAGTAAACTTCTTTAAATTTTAAATGCATCGGTTTGTAGAGTAATTGTTCAATCTAACTGATACATCTCTATCAAGTAAAGTTGTTTTACTTATTCCAAGTCGATGATTGGAGTCTTATTTCGAAGTATTTAGTTTGCAGTAAGGTCATTATTTAATTTATTATAACAATAAGTAGCTGTACATACATGACATTTTCGTCCAATTTCTTTACATATTTTAGGTAAACCAATATAATTTAATGAAATTCACTGTTAGGAATATTCAGCGATTAGAAAACTTTCGAGAACAAGTCACAAGCAAAAAATATTTGTTGTATAAGTGTTATTAGAAGCAAAAATCTAATATTACGTATTAAGGAACGTTCGAGAACAATAAGCGTTCAAAAAGGCTCGCTAAAATAATGGTCGTTAAGATAAGCTTTATTAGGTGTCGAGGTGATTAATTGTGTAATTCTCTGCAGAGCTCAGTTACTACTGTTCGGATGCGGAACGATGCGGGTGCGAAAAAATATTCGGATATCTAGTGCTCTGTGATTGTGATTGTGAAAGTGAATTTTGTGAATAAAACGCCTCCCACCACTGACGTCTACGCTTTCGGACTTCCTAAAGGCTCCTAGATGTAATTTTGGAAGCACACAAATCTTTTCCAAATTACATTGGTTCTGTGTGGCAATTCAAATTTACACTGGAACGTCAGTCAAAGCTTTGATTGTTAGGGTTAATTTTTGATCACTTAAAGGAGTGCTAGAGTGTTGATGTCTTTTGGATGGCGAGGAAAAAGAAGACGTGCCTCCAGGATCCACACATCAGAGGAGAGATGAGATTCGGGCCTTGGGAATCCTTGGGTAAGTGGTAAGTATCCCGCCAAACAAACATTTACAAGTTACATTGAAATCTTAATAATTTCTATCATTTTTAGTGAATCGTATAAATTTAACACAAGTAACCAAATAGTTGTGCCTTTCTATTGTATTGTTTATAAGATTGTGTGGTTAGTCTGAGTTTGTGGTGTCTGTTACATTTAGAGATTGTTAAATTTGTTTCAGTTTCACATGGTAAGGTAAAATTTACTATACGATTGGAAATGATGAGATATTTAAAATTCAAATGCCAAAAGGGAAGAAATGTATTTGTTATCTGATTATATAGTCTTTCTCACTTTATAACGGAAATTTTGTTGTTTTGTAATTGCATTATTATTAATAAACAAGAAATAATTAGTCATATTTTTTCGTCCTAGCCTTCGTTTTCAAGCTGGGCTTGATTTCTTGAGAGAAAATGAGTGATTTTGCAGTTTTCATTTATCTAAACAAACTTCCCGTCATTTTTCGCACGCAATCTGGTTTACATCAAGCAACATCCATTTACCTATCCTTTTCTGGCTCCGCCGACTGGGCTATTCTAAATATAGTATTCTAGATTCTAGTATTATCTAGAATTGCCCTTAATCTCTCTTTTTAAGGTGTAATTAAATGTACATATATATCTTTTAAAAGTGTTGTAAATTGAAGTTGAGATTTGCAACTACGACTCAAACGAAATGAAGTCATACTTTTATGCTAATAAGTCAACAAGCGTTTCATCCTTAAATTATGTTCCACCGATATAATCATAATTAAAAAAATTCTCTTCATTATTTTGCAATATAATTATGTGTTCGATTAATCTACTAACTCGTGTCATGCATACGTGAACCGCATGCTACCCTACTATGCGATTCCTATTTTTGTTTTAATTTTGTTGCTTATTTAAATATAGACCAGCGAGTTTAGAACTCATATTAAGGTTAATATTATTTATGTTATTCATATTCGACGAAGGTGGGAAATATTTTTAAATATGAAATATCATGTAGATAATGTACGTGTTATATGATAGACAAATGTAATAATATCTTGAAACATGTTATATGTTATTAACACTTCCGTAACGAGTTTCGTAAGGGGTTAAATTCACATGTTGTTAATAATTTTACGAAGGATATGAAATATAGACATACTTGCCTTCAAATACGAAATTTTGTAATGCAGTAGGTATGCGTATGGTTCAATATTTCTTACAAAAATTATGTTATGTACGCTGAACAACGCTCCTGCGCTCCTGGCCTATCGAGCGCCTGGTTATTCCAATCGGAATTTATTTAAACAAATTACTCGAGCCATTAATGGTAATTAGACGGGCTTCTCGGAAGAATCTTACGCGCGCTCGGAATTTCGGAAAAACGACCGGTTCCCGCGAACTATCTCGTCTGAAGTTTAAAAGGAAATAAAATATGATCTCCTAAATAACTCAGATTGAAGAGGTATTAGTCGGAATTCAACGTAAGAATTGTTTGCTGGAACGAATCTAACGTCCGGTTACTTTTTTGTAAGGTACATGTATACGTGTTGTCGTCTTGAAGATATGTACGAATATATGGGCAACATACCGAAAGACAAATTGTGGTAGAAATACGCAAGGGCTTCGGGACCAAAGTCCGGACATAACCTCAAACATGCCAAACATACGCACCTATTTTTTCGGAGACTCTTAGTCTCCAAGTGCATTTACACAGCTTCAGGGTAGCTTTAAACCACGTTTAAACTCTATCTTAGTCTCTGGCTTTAAAGTTCTATGTTTATGGTGTCAGGTCCAGTTGCTTTCCGGTTTGTCAGCCGTTTTAAGGTTTCTGGTAATTCATCTAGCTAGCGCAATCTCGTCTCTCATGTATGATTTTTCTAAGTACCTAGGCTCTGTTATTACTGTTATTGAATTTGATGTTCATTTTCATAATCCTCTTCTTGTTCTGTCTATAGTTCTCGATAATGTTCTATCCATGTACGTTTGTCTACTATGTGAATAGTGAATACGTTCGGTGTCTTTTTCTTGCTTGTTAAGTTGTCGCATGATTTTGTACACCACCTCTTGTCTTCCATTTATGTCGTTTTCAAGTTGTATATAAATTTGTCCCATGATTCCTTGTGTGCCTTTCCCACATAGCATGAAAGTTTTTAAAAAGCTTTCAGAACACTTTCAATGAAAGTAGTTGTAGTTTTCAGATTTGCAAAAAGGTTTGTACGAATACTTTTCTGACAAGATTTCTGAAAGATTTCTAAAAACTTTTTGGTAAGTTTATTGAGGATCCAATTAGTCGTGCAAAAACCTTTACAAAAGCTTTAAAAAAACCTTCATGAAAGTTATTAATTATGCAAGATTGCTAAAAGATTTCTAAAAACTTTTTCGTGAGTTTATTAAGGTTCCAAATTACTTGTGAAAAAAACTTTAAATAAACTTTCATGGAAGTTATTATATTATGCATGATTTTTAAAATATTTCTGTAAACGTTCTATGAACTTTCGTGAAATCTTTTTTAAAGTTTTCGTATTCTTTCATAAAAGTTCTGTTTTGCAAGGTTTCCGAAAGTTGATCATTCAGGAATTCAGGAACTCAATTCGGATGACTTGGAACTTGGATACCAATTCGGATGCGTTGGGTATCCTCTTTTATTTCCCAAAGCCGGGCTGTGTGCCCCTTGCTTCTTTTCCCTTTTTTATTTTTCATTTTTTCCCTCTATTATTCTTTGTTCTTCTCATGTATCCCTCTTGTTTCTTGCTGTTTCTACTGTTCTTCTTCTTATCTTGTCCTCTTCTGTTTCTTCTTCCTTATTCGTCGTCCTCCGATGGTAGTAGCGCTAGTCTTGGTCTCTTCACTTTTGACTTTTCCTCTTCGTCGTAGTCGATGGCCTTCCTTATTAACGGGTTTTGGTGCGTCTCCATTCTTCCTATTGTCTTCCTTGTCATGTCCCTGATTTGCTTCTTGATGGTTTTCATCCCTAAGTCCCTCCGTAGTTGCTCGTACCTCATGTACCATAGTGCGTCCGTCATCTTCCTCATTACCTGGTTCTGTATCACTTCTAGCTTCTTGATGTTGGTGTCCGCTGTTTGTCCCCATGCTGCTGCTCCGTATAATATAATTGACTTGATGCTTGCTTCATAGATCCTCTTCTTTATTTTTAGTTGTATCCTCGTCCTATCATTGGTCCCAGTTGGTTTAGTCTCTGCTTTGCCTTCTTCGCTGTCCCCTCGATATGTTTTCCCCATGTTAGTCTCTTATCGATGTGTATTCCTAGATATTTGACGTCGTTACTCCATTCGATTTCTTGTTGATGTTTCTTCTCCAATCTTGATTGAATGTCCTTCTTCAAGTAGTCCTGTATCATCTGGGTGTGCGCCTTTCCGAATCCTAGTTGGTCCATCTTTGCTATCAGCCCGTTGTGCCATATCCTGTCGAATGCTTTCTCCACGTCGAATAATATCATACACGTCGTCCTCTTCTGGTTGATGTCCTTGATCGCCTCCTCCATTAGTCGTACTACTTGGTCCTCCGTTGAATGTCTTCCTCTGAATCCGCATTGCTCGTCCGGGATGATGTCCAATCTTCTTTCTTCTTCCTTTATCCTCCAAAGTATGACTTTCTCCATGATTTTTCCTATGCTGCTCAGTAACGTGATGGGTCGGTAGTTTTGTGGTAGTTTCCTGTCCTTTCCTGGTTTCGGTATCATGATGACTTCTCCTAGCTTCCGTTGCTCCGGGTAATATCGCCTCTTCATCGCCGCGTTGATGGTCCTTGCTATCCTTTCCATGTATCCTTCCGGTAGTTCCTTCAGCATTCTGTTCGTTATCCTGTCGTGTCCTGGTGCTTTCCTTGGGTGCAGATTCTGGATGATTTCCGTGATCTTCTCGGGCGTGGTCCTATTCAATTCGCGGTCACTTTCCTCGTCCTCTATGTTCCTCGCTCTCCTATCGATGTCTTCTTCGAATTCGGTATCTTGTCCCTGGTCCCTGTTCAGTGCGAATTGTTGCTCCATTGCGTCCGCGAATACTTCTTTCTTCTCGTCCGTCCGGTATTTTAGTCCATTTCTTCCGAGTAAAGGTTCTGTCGTGGTTAGATTTCTTCTTCCATCCTTCGCATTATCTTCCAGTGTGTTCCTTGTTTCTCTTCCATTTCCTCTAGAAATTCGTTCCATTTTTGGTTCCTGTGGTCTTGTAGTTCCGTCCTGATTTACTGCCTTACCATCGGCCGACCACGCGGCCTTAAAGCTCTCTGATATGGGAAGACTGGTAGAATATAATAATCGACCGCAGCGCCCACAAGCGGAAATGAGAACAACTGCGTCGTGTTTCGGAAGATTCTTCCACGAGTTCGGAAGATTATTACAGTTTCCTATATTTGTATAGAACCACTATACGGACTGTTTCCGGTGGAGAGGGCACTTCGTTACACAGTCGAGGCATAGACCATTGTATTATCCATCTTTTGGTATAAGCACAAAAGTGTAGAAAGTTATATTTCCGGAGTTACAGCATTTTAAGTTGCTCCACTACTTTACAACTTTACTGCAAGCAAATAAAAAGATTTCTTGGATTGTTTGCTGGAAGTTTTCACCAAAAACTTTCAGTGCAAGTTGATCGAAAGTACTGCATACTTTCTTCCAAATTTCAATGTCTGACAATATAAACTTTTTTAACCCACACGTCTTCTTATTTTCCTTCAACGGTAGTATAAATTTAAACAAATAATTAACGACGCGAGGGGAATCCCACCGTCGTCGTGTGGTGAATCACATGAATATTTAAAACATGTAAATGCAATACCATTTAGGTTAATTAGGTTCAGTGGCATAGTAATAAAAACGACAAGTCGAAAGACACGTTCACAATTACACAAGGTAAACGAGATGTTTAAGTCAACTCAAATAATCTAAAAAGTCAAAAATTTAAATTTAATATGATATACTTTTAAATCATTTCAATGTATAATAAGTATCTTTATTGAAAATTACTACCCCCAGGCGATAATTTACAAGGGCTGAGTATCTTAAACAAAAAACTAAAACATCGACAACCATCTCATGTATTGGAGACAATGTAAAAAGATATTATTGGATCATGAAAAAATTAAATAATAAGAGAAATAATGCAATTTGATGTCATTAATAAATGCAATTGAAAGGAAACAACTACTGTGGTATGGACACATGAGGAGGATGGACCAGGATAGAATGTCACAAAAGATTTGGAAATGGAGCCCTGCAAATAGGAGGAAAATAGGAAGACCAAGAAAGAAGCTATGCTAAAAGGAGGACTAGCAGAAGACGGAGTTAGAGATAGAACCTTTTGGAAACTGGGATGTGGTAGATGGCAAAGTATACAAGCCGTTTATATATATAAAATTGCTATACAGGGTGTTAGGGGTTTAACTGCCTTTATTTTAATAGGTGATAGTATTTATCAAAACAAACAAAAAACCTTTATATAATGGGTATACCAAAACCAACCGTTTTCGAGAGTTATTTTATCAAGGCATTTCACCACAACTTGGCAACACCGACAACAAAGGAAACGTAAACTTGTAGTAAACATCTGAGCGGGGTTAAAGTTTTTGCGTTCGATAAATTCGCGGTGTTGCCACACCACATCATAGCCACGTTATCGAGTGGTATTGATTGGAAATTTTTTTATTCTTAAAAAAATTGTTTTGTTAACAATTAAACAAAAATACATTAAAAGAATAGATCTTATGGTCATTTCATTTACAAAATTATGTGAAATTCTTTAATAAAACTGAATTTTTACACCTTAAAATTAAAAATAGGCTAATTTTTTTCTCGAAAACGGTTGGTTTTAGGACCCCCGTTATATAAGGTTTTTTGTTTATTTTGGTGAATACATTCACCTGTTAAAATAAAGGCAGTCAAACCCCTAACACCCTGTAGAAGCTACAAGAACAATTACTCCTTCCAATTTATTGGGGGAAGTAATTCCCCCAATAAATTCCCAAAATTGCACACTAATACGGTATTCTACCGTCGATGACTGGACTAGTAGTACGATTAGTTTTCGATCACCCGCGTACCCTCAACCCTCCTGTCGTAATCGACGTTCACCAAGTTCACCACTGTCAACGATGCGTTTCAACCCGTTGTACTGCATCTACTGCGGTCTGACCATCAAGCAACGCGTCGTGATGGCCATCATGATCCACCTCTGCCTCGTCAACGCTTACCACCTACGGGTCGTCCTCAGCATCGCCCTCACGGAGATCCTCGAGCCGAAGCGCCACGAGAAGACCGACTACGACGCGTGCCCCATGTACAACTACACCGAGGTGAGCGACATCCACGGCGGGAAGTACAAATGGCCGAACCTCGTCGAGGCGAGGATCCTCTACGCCTTCTACGTCGCGTCGGCTACATATTCAGCCAGATACCGGGAGGCAGGCTCGCCGACATCATCGGCTCGAGACACGTGCTCGGCACTTGCATGTTGCTATCGGTGACCGTCACGTTGCTGTACCCGATCGCGATCATCTACTGGGGGCATTGGGGCCTCGTCGGCCTGCTGTGGTACCTCTTCGCCATGCTGTCGTTGTTCTCGGAACCGGCGACCCACCCGTTCATAACCGACGACGAGAAGTTGATATTGGCGAGGAGCATCGAGGGGTCGAAGCAGCTCAAGGTGCCGTGGGGGCGGATGTTCAGGTAGGGATGAAGAGCCCTTAGTCGTATTTGATGGGGAGCCTCCCCTAATACTCTACTAACCCTAGGTATATAAATCTCTAATTCTACCTCGCTTGGATCAGGTTTCATTCATCTTGGGCTACTTCCCCAAAAGCCTCCTTGATAAGCTCGAAGAAATCCAATAGCAGGCAGTTGGGGTGGCCCTCGGCCTCATGAGATTTATCCACATTCTTTTTATCCTGTCGGAATCTGGATAATATCCTCTGCACCTTCGCAGACTATTTCTATCGGCCAGATTTATATTGAAAACTTTCTCATACAAAGGCTCTACAAAACACTACAATGAGAAGAATAGATGGAAGTTCTCGAATGAAATCATAGGTATATGTACAAATGTAAGAGATATTTGAAAAAGGTGTTTGTAGCTCAGCCGGGATTTGAACCCGGGTCTCCCAATTTCGCGTCAGGTGTTCTGGCCAACTATACTACCGAGCCACGTACCAATTTAATTTTTGATGTTCCTGTTAAACGCTATTGAGGGGATGATGCGGAGGACGAATGGGTTGTACGCAACACACCACACCTCCTCTCACGTTAATATTGTGATCTCTTACGTGTTCTCATTATGCAAATGTATGAATAGATGGAAGTTCTCGAATGAAATCATAGGTATATGTACAAATGTAATCATCATCATAATAATCCGTATCATCCTCTCAATAGTGTTTAACAGGAACATCAAAAATGAAATTGGTACGTAGCTCGGTAGTTTAGTTGGCCAGAGCACCTGACGCGAAATTGGGAGACCCGGGTTCAAATCCCGGCTGAGCTACAAACACCTTTTTCAAATATCTCTTACATATGTACATACTGTAATGCGAGAAGTAAACAAAGCGACACATGTTTACTCGCGCCGAGCGAAGCGGTTACTTCTTCAGAATTACTACGACGTAAAAGACAGTTGCATGAATTTTCCCGGAATGTTGTTTACGAAAAGTAATTGGTAACCTTATGAACATTTCCTGCGTAGGCTTCTAGAATGTACTAGAACGTTCTTTATCGGGGTTGGGAGTGTATATATAGGGGGGCTTGTGATCGAGGGAGTTAGTTAGAAGTAGAGAAGCAGAAGTGAACGCGACATACGATCCGAAAGCGGAGCAGTACAAATAAATTTTGTAGTGTCTAGTCTAGTGTACAAGTAGTTAAGTGTGTTAAATAAATTAGTGTTGAATTAATGTAAATAAATTATAAAATAAACGTTACAATACTACAATGAGAAGGTTATCAAGAGTCTCTCCTCAGCCAAGAAGCATATGGACAACTCTTCGATTGTTCAAGCCTTCCGTTTAGTAGCTCAGGATCTCCTCAACTTGCAGTGCTCTAGTTGTATGCCTTGTTATGTATGCTCCTTCCTTTCGGCCATTAAAGAAATTCCGGTGGTGTCCCATCCATTTAAGAAGTATGTAGAAAATATAGAGGACATTCTCTTATACATGGAGTCTAGTCTCTTCCTATCAGATAGTTTACACTAATGGTTCCAAGGGCCCCCTGGGGGACACTGGTGGGGGTATCTACTTCCCTAAGTCCTTCAAAACCTTGAGTCTCCGTTATCCTGATTACTTCTCCATATGTTCCGTCGAAACGTTTGCGGTCAAGCAAGCTCTCCAGCTTATTGAGTATCATAACGGGAGCGATTGGATTATTTTCCTGGACTCTCAAGCTGCTATCTCCAAAATAGCTTCGAAACATTTCCCCTCCGTTTCAGACCATCATGCTATCTCTGTTAAAGAACTCAATCTTGATTTTCGCAAAAGAGGGATAAATGTTTACTTAGCTTGGATCTCTGGCCACACAGGCATTCCAGGCAATGAGACTGCTGACAAACTGGCCAACGTTGGTAGGAGAATACCTTCGTTCGCTACACCCAAAGCACATTTTTATGACTTCCTTCCCAGAGTTAAACAACATATTGGGTTAACTTGGGCTCAGATTTATTCTGATTGGATAAGGGTGAGAGGAAGATCTTTTGGCAAATCTATGCCCAGTTCATATAAAAAACCTTGGTTTGTCGACATCGATGATGGTCCTGGAAGTTCAATATCTGCCTTATGCAGACTTAGATCTGGACACATTTTATCAAAATCTCATGTATACAAAATTAAAATGGCGCACTTTCCCCTCTGCAGCTGTGGAGAGATACAGGAACGTCGACATATTCTTTTGGCTTGCCCATTGTTGGCTGCGAACAGGTCACAATTAATTCAACGTATTTCCCACAGTTTTGGAACTGCTTCAAAATTTCTTGATTCTATAAATTGCACATATACCAAGATTCAAGACAATTTGATTTTAGTACACCTTAAACTGTACTGATTTTAAGTTGCCTACCACTATACAGCGTTATTTATATTTGTAAAAGTTCTTATTATTGATGAAATAAGCATGACATAACAAATTACTGGACATTTTACAACAAATTTTGGTGGATTGGACATTATATTAATTGGAGATTTACGACAATTGCCTCCGGTCATGGAAATTCCTCTATATAAACACATTAATACAAGACTTACTGGACCTACTCCATGGCATGGATTAAAATTTTTCGAGTTAACAGAGATAATGAGATAATGTAATGTAATGTTCGCAAATGCTTTAACAAAGTTTGGAGATGGTCAAAAGCTAAATGAAGAAGAATTGTAATTGATATAATCCTGTTTTTTAACAAAAGAAGGTGCTGAGAGCAAGTGTACAAATGCTGTAAGACTTTTTCTTAACTAATACGGAAATTCAAAGATACAACAAACATATTTTGAGTAGTGCAGACAATAAAATCGTACCAGTAGCTACACCATCTTACTGAAATATATATATATATTTTATATATATATATATATATATATATATATATATATATATATATTTTATATATATATATATATTTTATATATATATATATATATATATATATATATATATATATATATATGAAAATGCCTCACTACATGTAAGAATCAACGAGGATACAAAGACAGAAAAAATCAAAGTAAATAGGGGAGTCCGACAGGGAGACACCATATCTCCAAAACTGTTCACACTAGCGCTAGAGTGTCTTTAGGTCATTGCAGTGGGAAACCAAAGGCATAAATATAAATGGATCGTACTTGAGTCGCCTACGATTCGCCGACGACATCGTCATTATAAGTAGGAGCATAGGAGCTGAGGGAGATGTTAAATCAACTAAATGATGCTTCTAAAAGGATCGGATTGAAAATAAACATTTCGAAGACCAAAACCTTAAATAAAAACATAACAGAACAAATATATATATATATATATATATATATATATATATATATATATATATAGACGGTGCAAAACTCGAAAATGTGGAGGAATAGATGAGAATAGGAAAAGAAAATCAAACAACAGAGATTAAGAGAAGGATAAGACTAACTTGGATAGCCTTCGGAAAGCTGAAATTTATATTTAGAAACAGTGAGATTCCTATAAACCTAAAATGAAGAGTTTTCGACAAATGCATATTGCCAGTGGTTACTTATGGCCTGGAAACAATGGCGATGACAAAAAAGACCGCTAATCAATTGAGGGTAATGCAACGAGCTATGGAAAGAACAATGATTAACATCAGTCTTAGGGATAAAATAAGAAACGAAGAAATCCGACGAAGAACTAAGGTCGTAGATATTATATCCTGTATTGCAGACCTGAGGTGGCAGTGGGTGGGTCATGTCGCACGACAAGATCAGTCGAGATGGACATACAAGCTCGTACACTGGAGACCAAGACTGACAAAGCGCAGCATAGGAAGACTACAGAGAAGATGGCTCGATGACATCAAGCAATATGCGGGAAGGAGGTGGTTGCAGATAGCACAGGACAGATCAGTATGGAGAAGCATGAGGGAGGCCTATGTCCAGCAGTGGACAACAGAGGGCTGACTAAGAAGAAGAAGAAGAATTAGCTACAGATGTATACATTGGCTGCCACAATGCTGAACAACAAACTTTTGTTACACAAAAATTACATAAAATGCCTACACCAGTAACTGGAGGATTGCCATTTGAAGGAATATTTGTTGTTGGCAAACATTTTAATATAACTACAACTATTGATGTTTCAGATGGCTTAGCTAACGGTACTATTGGTAAATTCTGTCAAGTCGATCAAAATGATGATGGAGAAATTACAATAATTTAGATGCTATTTCCTGAAAAAGTTGGAAGAAAATTACGAAATAAATGGAAAGGGTATATAAGAGATCATACCATAAATTTAAATGCAGTTCCAATATTTACAAGAACATCAACAATACCACTCAATAACAATACAACAATAAATGTAAAAAGAAAACATTTTCCATTAGTATGTGTATGTGCAATGACAATTCATAAATCCCAAGGAGGTACTTTTGATGAGATAGTATATTGTAATGCGAGAAGTAAACAAAGCGACACATGTTTACTCGCTCCGAGTGAAAAGTTACTTCAAAAGAATTACTACGACGCGTAAAAGACAGCTGCATGAATTCTGCCGGATTGTTGTTTACGAAAAGTAATTTGTGACCTTCTGAACATTTCCTGCGTAGGCGTTGTTAAAAGAACAATCGTACCTACTAGAAGGTACGAGAACCATCTCGATCATGGTTGGGGTGTATATATATAAGGGGGCTTGTGATCGAGGGAGTTAGACGTGAACGCGACATACGATCCGAATGCGGAGCAGTACAAATAAATTAAATAGTGTCTAGTCTAGTGTACAAGTAGTTAAGTGTGTTAAATAAATTAGTGTTCAATTAATGTAAATAAATTATAAAATAAACGTTACAATATGATTATAACTCTAGGGTTACCAGAATAGATGGATTAAATATAGTTTCAAAAGGTAATAGTAATTTAATATACTATTTTTTCACGGTAGGAGGATTTTAACATCAGTAAAATAATTGCAAGGGGAATTTAAAAGACACTCATTAAATCCACTATAACAATAAGTAAAATATTATTACATTATATTTCCACCAGATCGGGCTTATCAATATTTTCATTCTTCGAGATGAAGGAGTCCATGATTCTAAGATGGGGAGCAAATCACACAAGTGAGTATCTCTAAGTCAACACCCCATCGCATTGATATCGCATCAATGCGATGGGGTGTTGTCTTAGAGATACTCACTTGTGTAATATTTTAATTTAATTTTCAAAGCTTGCGTGCCCATAAGAATGATCATATTGACAATATTGTTAATAATTCAACAGTTTTAATATTAACAGAAACTCATAGGACGCAATGAAGAATTTATAGATATTGCCCATTTCAATTATATTTCCAGTTTTAAAAGACAACAAGTTTAAGCTGCTGGAGTGGGTATCTATCATAATGCACAAGACACAATGCATACTGTAAGTTCATATATGGACATACATTTAAGAACTATTTACATTTCCTACTGTAACATTTATTTTATAATTTATTTACATTAATTGAACACTAATTTATTTAACACACTAAACTACTTGTACACTAGACTAGACACTACATAATTTATTTGTACTGCTCCGCATTCGGATCGTATGTCGCGTTCACGTCTGCTTCTCAACTTCTAACTAACTCCCTCGATCACAAGCCCCCTTATATATACACTCCCAACCCCGATAAAGAACGTTCTAGTATATTCTAGAACGCCTACGCAGGAAATGTTCATGCACCTGTCTTGTACGCGTCGTAGTTATTCTTTTGAAGGAGTAAACATGTGTCGCTTTGTTTACTTCTCGCATTACACTGCCCCCGCCTTAGAGACGTTTCGTCTCGGAACGTATCCCTGGTAGGCCCATGCAGGAACCTGCAGTTAGCCCCCCGCTTACAGCGAGACGTGGCGTCAAAATAACAGGGGACCGTCTTCCCGAGTCGACATGGTGCAGGCCCAAAACAGCAGACTAAAACTTCCACTCCGGTATTCTTCAACACTACTTCCAGCATATTCCGGATAACCCTCCAGTCCAGCTGATCTCGTCCAGCACCTAACTTGGGGACAGCTAGCTTCCTGATGTCGAGCTCCAGCAGTCGGTCTCGTAGCCTATGCAAGGTTCGCCATACATTGTGATAACATGGTTTAAGGTACCCGATCTCCTTCGTAACCAGATAAAAGATGTGTCTTACGTTGTCACGTAGTTCCAGAACCTTGCCAATTTCCGGGAGTTGCGCTCTGAGTTGTTCCAAGCGCCCGTACTTCTTCTTGAAAACCGTGGCGATACCTCGTGACATTACCAGGTCGGCGGACACACAATGGGCCAACGAGTATTCTTCAGGTACGCTGAACAAATCCTGTTGTTTTTCACAGGTTACCCCATACCGTGCTTTTCCGGTACCCCCGTAGGCGCTCATAAATTCTTCGAAGGAAAGTTCGTTCTCCTGCGCCAATGTGTTTCTTACTCGGGGATCCTGCGCCTCATCGTGCGACCCCTCATAGGATGCCAACCGATTGAAGTGCACCACTCTCGGCTTGCCGTTTGGTAGTTTGCTTACCCGGTAGACCACGTCATTGATTCGTTTCTTCACAACATAGGGACCTTCCCAATTGGTCTGTAACTTAGGGGACAAACCACGTTTCTTCTGTGGGTTGTACAGCCAAACTCGATCTTCCATTTGGTAGCCACCCTCTTTAGCGTTGATGTCGTAACGCTCTTTGATGCGATCACTGGCGATATTTAGTTGGTATCGGACTTGATCGTGAATCTCGTTCATCCTTTGCCGCATCCGGGAGACGTAATCTTCCCCCGAAACATCCTCGTCCGGTCTAGCGCCAAAGATTAGATCACAGGGCAGTTTAAGTTCTCGCCCGAACAGGACTTTGGCTGGAGTTTGTCCTGTCGACCCATGAACGGCCGAGCGGTATGCCATCAGGAAGAACGGCACGTGTTCGTCCCAGTCTCGTTGATGTGACGAGACCATTTTCGCCAGATAGCGGTTGAGGGTGCGATTCATCCGTTCTACCATGCCGTCAGACTGAGGGTGAAGGGCCGTGGTTCTTGTTTTTCGCACCCCAAACTTCTCACAGATCCTCCGGAATACTCTCAAAGTTTCTTCCTTGATCCGAGTGTAATTCCATGGGTACTCCAAACCGGCAGATCAGCTCCTTCACGAGCACATCGGTCACTGTCTCTGCCTCCTGATTAGGGAGAGCGTACGCTTCTACCCACTTCGTAAAATAGTCCATTACGACCAGGATGTATTTATTCCCCTTTTCGGTCTCAGGGAAGGGTCCTGCTATATCAATAGCGATCCTTTCGAAGGGGCTCCCGACGTTATATTGTTTCATGGGAGCTTTCGGTCGTCTTTGTGGCCCATTACTTGCGAAACATGTAGTACATTTCTTGCACCAGTCCTTCACGTCGTCTGAACAATTGATCCAGTAGAATCGCTCTCGTACTTTCTGCAGGGTTTTCTTGATCCCTAAATGTCCACCAGACGACTCGTCGTGAAGGTGCCGCAAGACCTCCGGGATTTTACTGGAGGGAATTACCAACTGCCGTCTTTCCTCCGTCCCGTCTTGGCTCTCCAGTACGCGTTTTAGTAGTCCATCCTCAACCACTAACGAGTCCCACTGTGCCCAATAGCTCTTGAGTTTTGGCGAGCCAGGTGATATCTTTTGCCACTCAGGACGCTCTCCTCCCTATTTCCAAACCAGGATTTCTTTGAGAACCGGGTCTTTTCCTTGCTCTTGTCGTAACGAGGATGGTGTCCATTCCTCGGCGACCACGGTCGTTCGATAGACTTTCTCGGACTTTTCCTCAGCTCTATGACAATGAGGACACTCATCAGGGCATGGTCTTCTCGAGAGTGCGTCTGCGTTTCCATGACTCTGTCCTGGCCGATGTTCTATGACAAAGTCATACTCCTGGAGCCTCTCGATCTAGCGAGCGATCTGTCCTTCGGGATTCTTAAACTGGAGGAGCCATTTAAGAGCAGCATGATCGGTCCGGATCAAAAACCTCCTTTCACACAAATATTTATGAAAGTGCTCGATGGACTTGACGATGGCCAATAATTCACGTCGGGTGACGCAGTAATTCCTTTCTGGTTTGGAGAGTACCTTGCTGGAGTATCCAAGGACACGTTCTTGTCCCTCCTGACGCTGCGATAGAACACTTCCATTTCCCACATTGCTCGCGTCGGTGTCCAGGATGAACTGTCCTTCTGGCAGAGGAAAACTCAACACTGGGGCACTGGTCAACTTCCTCTTCAGCTCGTCGAAGGCAGACTGGCATTCCTCATCCCAACAGAAGTTTCGTCCTTCTTCCGTGAGCCTTGTCAACGGCTTAGCGACGTCGGAGAACATCCGGACATATCATCGGTAGTACGTGCAGAGGCCCAGAAAACTCCTCAACTGGTGTTTATCTACCGGTATTGGCCACTCCTTCACCGTACTTGTCTTGTCCGGATCAACGGCGACGCCCTCTCTGCTCACTACGTGCCCTAAGTAAGAGACCTTCCTTCTGAAGAGCTGACATTTCTTCGGGTTCAGTTTCAGCCCCGCACCTCGCAGTCTCTGGAAGACGTCCTCTAAGTTTTTCAGATGTCCTTCGAAGGTCTTGCCCATCACGATGACATCGTCCAAATAGACTAGGCACGTTTTCCACGTCAAACCCATTAGCACGCTCTCCATCAGCCTCTCAAACGTCGCCGGGGCATTACAAAGTCCGAATGGCATGACTGTAAAATGCCACAGGCAGTTACCGAAGGTAAATGCCGTCTTTTCCTTATCGGCAGGGTCCATTTCGACTTGCCAATAGCCGCTTTTTAAATCCAAGGTCGAAAATATCGTGGATCCAGCAAGGGTATCGAGTGTGTCGTCGATACGTGGTAGCGGGTAGCTGTCCTTTTTGGTGACACTGTTCACCTGCTGGTAGTCTACACAGAATCGAGTAGTCCCATCCTTTTTCTTCACCAGTACTACCGGCGAGGCCCATGGACTGCTTGACGGCTCGATGACTCCGTCCCGCTCTAGGTCCCTGATGATTTTCTCGGCTTCTTCCCGTTTGGCCAAGGGTAGTCGTCTTGCTGTTTGTCGAATCGGTCGTGTCTCGCCCGTGTCAATTTTATGTGTCACGACCTTGGTCTTTCCCAGCTTTCCATTCTCGGTGGTAAATATGTCCTGGTACTTATTTATTAATTCGTGGGCCTTTTGTTTCTGTGTGGGCGAGAGAAACGCACTGGTCTGGGAAAGAATTTGTTTCAAGTCCTGCGGAGTGTGTCTGGACCTTTCTTCCTCACTAACGCCCCTACGATGGCCGAAGCGGCTTTACACGTGCCCAGCTTCGTACCCTTCTTGATGGTAACCGGGTACTGATTGATGTTGAGTAGTCGCACAGGCACTTCACTTGAGAGAGTAACGAGCGCCTTTCCTACCAGTACCCCCCGAGCCAGTCGATTATCATCGTTTTCTGGTTCGATCACGGCTGCAATTCCCTCTTCTACAACACCCCTCAGACAGGTAGAGGTGATCGTTTCGCTTCGTTCCGGGAGAATCACATCTTCTGCCATTATTACGTCTAACACAAAGTTGTCACGATTGTGTAGCAGTAATTCTTCTTGACCGATCCTCAACACTCGGTGTCCGAAATCCAACTGGAATCCATGATTCCTCATGACGTCCATCCCCAGTATGACGTCTTCCTCAATTTCGGCTATGAGAACAGGATGGTCAAACTTTACTCGTTCCAACGTCATGCTAACCGTCGCTTCACCGCGTATTACTGCCTTCTCCCCAGTGGCAGTTCTCAATTGCCACCTACTTGGCCTAATCTTCCTACGGTCCCTCACAACTTCCGAGCGTACGATCGTCTTCGTAGCTCCCGTGTCCACAAGCATGGCGTGGGATCTCCCGTCGATAGTGCCATCGACGTACGCGCTCCCCAATTGATGGGAAAACGAGGCTATACTGGCCCGGGGGTTTCCGCTGCTACGGGTCGACGTTCCCCCTTTCTTATCGACCCGCATTAGTTTTCCTGGGCCTTCGCCGGCGCCGCTGTTCTGGGCCGCTTGCAAGAACTCTTCACATGGCCCACTTCGCCACAGTTCCAACAGCGAACTACCTTCTTCTTCGCCGACAGCATCTCCATGATCTGCTGTAGGACCCTTTCCACGAGCTTTTCAGTGTCTACTTCCTCTGTAACCGCTCGAACACGGCCATGACCGCGGGAGGCTTCCATGGCTGCATCATGCTCCAGTGCGATGGCGAGCGCGTCCATTAATGTTTTCGGTCGAGCTAGTCTCAGGGCCCTCTGCAGTTCCTGGTCCCGCAGCCCGCTCACGAACGTCTGCACTGCGAGGCACTCCATCATCTGTTCCGGCGCCGTGGGATACGCCAACCTCACTAGTCTGGCTACGTCCGCTTCGAACTCCTGCAGGGTCTCGTTCGATCTCTGACGGCGATTGGACATCTGGGATTGATGGACTTGCTCCAGATGTGTTTGGCCGAACCGCATTTCCAATCGCCTAAGCAGCTCCGTGTAATTCCCGGCTTCCTCGGTGGATAGCGTCTGAAGAACTTCCAACGCCTCTCCACGTAAGGCTACCGTTAGGGAAACAGCTTTCTCGTGAGAGGACCAAGCATTAGCTTCCGCTGCTGCCTCAAACTGCTTCTTGTAGCTGGCCCACGGAATTTTTCCATCGAACGTTGGGGGCGTCACTCGATTGGTGGATATCGAGTTCTGTTGAACGACCGCCTTTATTTCTTCCTTCGTCTCGCCGCTACTGACCTGCCTTAGTCGTTCTTCCAACTGCTTCGTCTTCTGTTTAATTTCGTCTTCTTTCCCCTCGCCGCTACTGACTTGTTCTAGTCGTTCTTCCAACTGCTTGATCTTCTCTTCAATCTCCTTACATCTGGTCGGTTATCTGAGCAGTAATATGAGTAATTATGTCTTCCCTCTGGCCGGCGATTTGAGCAGTGATGTCTTCCCTCTGGTCGGCGATTTCTTCCCTCTGGGCGGCGATTTCTTCCCTCTGGGCAGCGATTTGAGCAGTGATGTCTTCCCTCTGGGCGGCGATTTGAGCAGTGATGTCTTCCCTCTGGGCAGCGCTTTCTTCCCTCTGGGCTGCGATTTCTTCCCTCTGGGCGGCGATTTGCTTCGTGATGTCATCGTCTTCGAACTCGAAAACTTCCGGGTCCTGGCCATTTTCTTTCAAAAATGCTGAGAGCCGGTCCTGGAGTTCAGTCTTCCTCCCTCCTGTTTCCAATTCCCATTCCTCGAGTTCTTTTTTTAACTCGGCCACTTTTAATTCGCGTAACTTCTTCATGATCCGCTCTTCTGACACCAATGTAACGTTTATTTTATAATTTATTTACATTAATTGAACACTAATTTATTTAACACACTAAACTACTTGTACACTAGACTAGACACTACATAATTTATTTGTACTGCTCCGCATTCGGATCGTATGTCGCGTTCACGTCTGCTTCTCAACTTCTAACTAACTCCCTCGATCACAAGCCCCCTTATATATACACTCCCAACCCCGATAAAGAACGTTCTAGTATATTCTAGAACGCCTACGCAGGAAATGTTCATGCAGCTGTCTTGTACGCGTCGTAGTTATTCTTTTGAAGGAGTAAACATGTGTCGCTTTGTTTACTTCTCGCATTACACTACTTTGAGTGTACATGTTAGTGAAATAGGAGAAATATGTATATCTCATTGTAATAATGAGAGTGGACAAACAGTGTTAATAATCGTTATTTATATTTCACCAATAAATACTGTGCAAGAAATTATCCCATTTATACACAGAAAGTTATTAATTTATAACGTAGGTTCTAGAACACTTGGTCAAAACTGGCATAAAATGACATTTATTTTGAGTGGAGATTTCAATACCAATTTTTCTGAAAAATCATCAAAACCATTAATTGACGTATAAAAAGAAAAGTTTCTATTAAAAATGTCTAATGATAATGTCACACACCTGAGGGTCTAGGGCCCAAAGGGAGTGCTCTAGTTGGGGGTGTAGCTAGATAGAGACAATGCAAAAGACAGGGTAACACTAATGGTAGTTTATTGGTACATGACATGTAGAGGAGAGAGCATTAAAAAGGACAAAATGGATGAATATAAAATAAGATGAGAGAGGTGGTTGCTTACGGCTGTGTGTAGAAGGGGAGTAGGCGGTACGAACAACATGTCGAACAGGGCGGACTCTCGAACGGGCAGCATGACGGGTTGCTGGACGACTGATTTTCCAACCATTTGATCTATCTCTTATAAATACTTGCGGGATGTTTATGAATCGTGCTCTGTTACCTGTCCGAGAGTCACGTATTGTTCTTGTGTCTAGAGGTCACCTCCGTGCTGATTTAGCTTAGGCGGTGACCTAGTTGCGCTAATTGGGCCGCACCGCGACAATAATAAAATAAGCACAACAAGATATGGAACAATAATTGACGCTGTTTTTACAAGATATCTAGACAAATTTGTGGTTTCTATTTAATTCAAATCTTGCGTTACCTAATTTTGTACTGCCATCCAAGATTTGGAGGGTGCCGTAATAACTTGATGATGAGGTTGTCACTTTCTGTCGCCAGGTCGAGGGTCGTCCAAGCGTTGATCGTCGGCCAGTTCGCCCACAACTACATGATCCTGACGCTCGTCACCGACCTGCCGAAGTACTTCAACAACATCCTCAAGCTCGACGTGAGGATGAACGCGATCTACACGTCCACCCCCTTCTTCTTCATATGGGTCGTGAGCCTGATCTCGGCCTACATGGCCGATTGGGTCGTCGACAATGGCTACATGTCGGTGCTGAACGTGCGCAGGGTGTGGACGTTCGTCGCGGCCGTCGTCTCCGGCGCATTCCTCGTCCTCACCGCCTACGTCGGCTGCTCCAGGACGTGGGGCCTCATCATCTACACGGTCGCGATCGCCTGCCACGGCACCATCTACGCCGGCCTCAGGATCAACGTGAGCGACATCACCAGACATCACGGCGGCACGATCACAGCGATCAAGAACACGATCGGCTCGCTGGCCGGCGTCCTCGGGCCGTACCTCGTCAGCGCCCTCACGCCGAACCACTCGCTCGAGGAGTGGCAGCTCTTCTTCTGGATCATGTTCGCGATCCAGGTCGTGTCGACGATCTTCTACTGGGTGTTCACGTCGGTCGAGAGAGAGGACTGGGACTTTCCGGAGAACGAGCCGATCGTGGCAGTGGTCGTCTAATGGAGGTTAATGTAAATGGAATGGGTTTATATTTCCTTCACAATTTTCCTTCTTATTGGGTCAGTCGGAATAACCGTGTAGCTAAGCCGAAATCGCAACAGATTACGCCGGATAGTCGTCGCGACAATGCCCACTCAAAGGTGACCATATTTTCCTTTCAGCCATGATCAAGATTACAGTTGTTAAAACTAAATGTGTGATGTAACAATAAAGGTATACAAATGTTTTCGTGGTAAATTATATCCACAAAAGCAGTGTCATCAACATCATCATCATCCAGCCCGGTGTTGAGTCCACTGCTGGACATAGGCCTCCATTAAACTGCTCCACTGGGTTCTCTCTTGAGCTGTTCTCATCCAGTGTCCTCCAATCCTCCTTATATCATCACTTCATCTTGTTGGCGGTCTACACCTGCTTCTTCTATCCGCTCTGGGTCTCCAGTTTGTTATTCTTATGGTCCACCTGTCATCTTTAAATCTCGCAACATGTCCCGCCCATTTCCACTTTAATGCTGTAATTCGCCGGATTATGTCCTGTACCCTTGTCATTCGTCGAATTTCGGTGTTTCTGATACGATCTTGGATCCTAATACCCAGCATAGCTCTCTCCATCCTTCTCTGAGCCACTTCCAATTTCTCCACGGTGCCTTTTGTCAAAGTAAGTGTTTCGGCGCCATAAGTCATCACTGACAGCACGCACTGATCGTATACTTTCCGTTTCAAGCTCATTGGAACGTCACTACCGAAAATATCTCTCAATCTTCCATATGCCGCCCATCCAAGACCAATCCCCCTCTGTAATTCCTTTGTTTGGTTATCTCTATTTATTCTAATTTGGTGTCCGAGGTATTTATATTCGTCGACCTCCTCGATGGTTTTGCTGTCTAGTAATATAGTCCCTCCCAATGATAAGTTTGTCATGATTTTGTTTTTTTTTTGCTGGTTTATGTAAAGGCTAACTTTTTCAGTTGCCTGCTTCATTTCGTTTATCATTTGTAATGCGAAAAGTAAACAGCGCGAGACATGTTTACTCATATCAGACCTGAGCGGCTACTTCAAAAGGAATTGCGGCGACGCTTAATTGAATTCTATAAAAAAAGACAGCTCCATGAATACTCCGGGATTATTATTTAAGGAAAGTGATTTATGACACTCTGGAGCTTTCTACATAATAAAAGATATTTCGAGTACTTACACGAATACGCGAGAAGGCTCCCGACTACAATTGAGATGTATATATAAGCGGGCTTGTGGTCGAATTAGGATTATTAGTAGACGGAAGCCGCGAGAGTAAATAGCGAAATAGCGAGAGCGTTTGAAGTGAAATAAATTAACGATTAAGAAGTGTGATATAAATTAATTAGTTAAGTTAGTTTAGTAATAGTGTAAATAAATTAAGTAGTGTCTAGTATTAGTATTAGTGTATATAAATTAGTAAAATAAACGTTACACATTAAACCGGCTTCTCTAAACAGGCTAAGCAGTGTAACTATTGTTATTTATTTCGGGCAATAGAGCTCATAGGGCCGTATTTATAGTCGCGACTTGAGTTCGTCTCAAGTTGAGTCTGATTCAAGTTCTCAAATTTTATTTTATAAAACGAACTTGAGTGTCAAGTTCAACTCAAGCCTGGGATAAGTTTGAGTCACCTCGAACCCGGACTTGAATCTGGCTTATATAAGTAAATCGCATTGACATGAAAATTTCACTCCTGTCAAAACGAAATCTTACACAGTTCAATTTGTTAACCAGACCTCCTGGAACGTAATGGAAGATTTTTTTGAGCATTACAAGGAATATAATTAACTCAATGGAGTACTTCCGAGATAGAGAATTCGAAATTAGATATCGTTTTAGCAAACAAACTGTTATGGATAATATACAGGGTGGTCGTGATATAACCTTACAAAAAAAAACGGTAATAGGTGACGATGAGTCGAACTCATATACAAAATAAAAATCTTGTAAAGTCTTTTCGTTTTCGAGATAAAAATAATTGAAAATTTGTACAAAATTTGCTGTACGCCAATGAGTTAATCAGGATAAAAAAATGTGATTTTGGTTGTCTAGTAACGATAATCGGTACCTGTATCAACTACTAAACTGAATGACATTTGTCAAATTCAATAATTTTGAATTTGCGGTAGAAATAAAATTTACAAATCAAGAATATGCGAAAAAAACACTGGTTTTGTTTTGTTATTTATTAAAGCCGATTTATAAACTTAACGTTGCCTTTGCCGTTTAAAGTTGAGATCGTTGTTCTTTGTTGAATATTGTGTTTATCCGCAGATTCTAACCTAAAACCACAATCATGATTATCCGTTAGTGTCTTGAACCATGAAATTTGCTATTTACTTACAAATTGCAAACACAAACGCAAGTGAAGTCTTGAAAAGACTGGTTTTATAGACTTCTTGTACAAAAATGATTATAAGAGAAAAAATGCATTGAAAACAAGAAAGGCGACGATATATAAATGACAACTGACATATGCAAACTGACAAGTAAATCACTGGCAAAAGAAAACGTCTATCAAATTTGAAAGCAAATTGTCAATTTATTGTAACTAGGTAACTAACATTTAAATCTTGGTTAAATATGTCTGTATTTATTTTTGTGGTCAGTGGCGTCAAATGAGTGTGGATAGGGGTTAATTTCTCTTGATCATTTTGGACCTACCAAATATGGGTTTTTCTGAATTGTTGGATCCTCCTAATGACCCAGAATATTTTTGTAAGGTTATATCACGACCACCCTGTGTATCCTTTGGTAATTAAGGGCCTTCAAAAAATTAATAGCCGCGGACTTCCAATTTCTCCACTGGTGCAACTGCTGATAACGTTAAGATTTTATGCTACAGGAAACTTCCAAGTAAGTAATTTTGAAAATTATTATTAGTAATGTTTGAAAGTACAATATATTACAGATTTTTGATGGTGATTTACAAGGTGTTAGCCAAGCAACAGTATCACAGATAGTAAAAAGGGTGTCTGTGTTATTGGCTGAAAATACGGCAAAATTTGTTAAAATTCCTTTTACTGAAGAGGGACAACGGAATTTTATTTCTACTTTTAACCAAATTTACGGCTTTCCTTGTGTTGCCGGAGTATTAGATGGTACTCATATACCTATCCAGAATCCAAGTGGAGGAAATTCGGAGAATTTTAGAAATAGAAAGAGAATATTTTCTTTAAATATACATGTATTAAAACACAACTTTTTTATAGTTTTTATATACCTACCTAATTTACATTTTGGCTCATAGGCGGTCCTCGCTTTGAAATTTTAGATATAGTAGTAAGGCATCCTGGATCAACGCAGTGTGTCATTTTTAATCGTAGCGCTGCCAGACTTAGATTTGAACAGGGAAATATTCGAGGATTATTATTGGGAGATAACGGATACGCCTGCAGATCTTATTTGCTAATTCCTCTGCTTCAACCCCAAAATGAGCAAGAAGCAAGGTACAACAGAGCTCACAAACGTACAAGAAATGTAATTGAAAGGATTTTTGGGACGTGGAAGCGAAGATTTCCCTGCCTCGGCCGAATGTTACTCACTAAATTGGAAACAACACAGCAGTAATATGTGCTTGTTCTGTCTTATATAACATTGGTATCCAGCATAACAACATAGATTTTGAAGAAGAGATTCCACAAGATCTTGAAGAAATTATAGTCGTTGATAACGATATTTTAGGATTAGCATTCAGACGACAATTTATTCAACAACACTTTTGAATTGTTTGTTTAGCAAATAAATATTTTTTCGTTTCAAAATGATGTAGCAACAAATCAATAAAACTCACAGATAATATATTTATGAATATTCGCCTAATTAGTTATTCATTATATCAGGCAACCGCTCTTTTACAATTTTTTGAACCTCCTGGAATTGCTCGTTTCTTTAATTTTGAAGCTACCAATTTTGCGTTGGCGGTTGCTACAAAAAATTCCTCTTTCGCACTAGCAATTCTTAACTGATGCAATTCATTCTGTTGTTTGATTGCCTCTTTAATTTTTTAATTCGTAAGGATTTTTCTTCTTCTTTCTTGTAAAAAATTTTTGTTTTACGTTTTGGCCGGTAATCGTGGACGTTTGTTCATGGGACGAAGGGGGTGTAGAATATAATTTTGGCACAAAGGGTGAAGAAGGAGCTTTAGTAGTCGTTAATTGCTCTGAGCTTTTGTCTGTAAATAAAATCAGGATCGGTTAGATACTAAGATTGAGTAAAATTTTGATCGAACCAAAATGCTGAAGGTATAATACTGTAAAACGTAAACGAACCGGTAGACGTTGGTAGAATATTCGGCATTCGGTGTATTTCCAAATTCCAGCTTTCAGCCGAATTTGTCCTGCTTGTAGTGGCGGCAGCCGTAGTGGCAGCACTGGTGGTAAACCTCGCAGAAGTCGCAGAGTTTGTCGCTAGGGTAATAGCATGAGTATCTTGAGAACGATAACCTATAATATTGTCGCGATGCGGCCCCAATTAGCGAAAATAGGTCGCCGTCTAAGCTTATTCAGCACCGAGGCGACCTTAAACCGAAGGACGATACGACTCTCGGACAGGTACGACATCACGTTTATAAACATCCCGCACATATTTATACGGCGGGATCATAACGATCAGGGAGTCAGTCAGTCACCAAGTATCACGTCACGCTGCCCGTCTGAGAGCCCGTCCTTTCGGCATGCCGCTAATTGGAGGAGCCTTGCGTCTGCTGCCCATTGTCATCCAACAGTAAGCAACCACCTCCCTTTGACCTTTTTCTCACTTCTTGCCATCTGCTCATTTGCCTTAATTTTGTGTTATAAGTTATAATGTTCTCTCCCCTATATTTAATGCTCCAATAAATATTGTCTGTTTCACCATGTCTTCTTTTTAGTCTCCTCCGAGCTACCACCCCCCAACCAGAGCACTCCCTTTGGGCCCCAGGCCCTCAGGCGTGTGACAATATAACACTCCGTTAACTTTAGTTTAGATCAGTTATTAATAAAACTACGTCCAAATGCAGCTGTTGAGTCCCAATCACATTCTAAAAACACATCAGCATTTGGTGTGGCTGCGTTCATCAATTTCATTAACGGATCAGCGGGCTCTCCATCTGGTGGACCACCGCCAGTTTTCAACATACTGAAAATATTTCTTGTGTTTTCGGCACGTTTCCTATTATAGATTTTAAAGTGTCAGGCGCATTATATTTTTCATTTAAAAGTATATTAACTTACTTCTGTTTCAAATTAGCCCACAACTTTTTCAATTGCTTCGACGATCTTGCTGTTGTTACTTCTGGTTGGCTGTTATAATGAGCTGCTATTTTCTCCCATGCGTCCTATTTCTTTTGAAGCGAAGTAGCATCGGTTTTTTTATTTTCTATATTCCCGCCCATTTCTCGCATAAACTAGCCCAAAATTATTTTTTCTTTGTCGGTATAGTTAACCGTTTTCATGATGATTCTGTTACTGAACAGCCGTAATGAGCGTCATGAGCGTTATGACAAATATCTGTCAAAATTTGACAGGGGTTCGTGTAAACTATGGCAACATACCACTTGTGACAGTCTCACCCGAGTTTTAGCCAACTTAAAAAAAATGGGTTAGCAGATCCCGGTTAACGTCACTTGGATTTGTACATAGAACAACACCTACAAGATTAACCCAGGTCTATTTTGCGGGTTAAAGTAAAACCCGTTTTACCAACCCAAATGTTAACCGTCAACTGAACAACCGGGCCTAAGTCACAGATTCCCTTAACTAAATGACGCAAATTACCAATGTCTGATAATAAGGAAATAGTCGATCGATCGATTAAATGTTTTTGAATAGGCCTTTTTGTTCAATAAATACCTGTGCACTAGCGCGTTATCACAAACACTGATAGCCGGGTGCTGCAGGCTCCCTGATGTTCGCTGCTTCCAAGGATATCTCTACCTCAGGGTTACATCATTGTTAAGACTTTTTCTCATTGCAGTTTTACATTGTTCTGTTACTAACTATCACCATTACAAAATTATTGCTTTCTAGCAAAATAGTAATTATACATTTGTCAGTTAAATGTTTAAACAATTTAGTTGCAAATACAAAAGAAAGCGAGCTCGCACCGAGTTTGACGGACACGTTCTCAGCTCCTTCGGCCCTCGTGTTAACGCGTGTCGACACGCTGTAGGCGATAGCAGCCTACCAAGCAAACGCGCACTGTTTAGCGTTATTAACGAAGCGTACAAACCAACACACGGTTTAACGTAATCTCGGACCGAACCAGGATTTCACCAAACAGATTTACAAAGGACAGTTATCTTACATGGGCCCCTCAGATTTTGGGGTTATCCAGCAAAAGTTTGTCAAGAACTAAACACTTTCAAAGTCCCGGGCCGAATCCTGCTCTCAGTCTCGGTCCGTGTGGAGAATGACCCCTTCCTATGACCGTACATGACGTGTCAGCCAATCATTGAACTTACACTCTTTCTCTTTCTTGACTCCTAGCTTTCTTAACACCCTACTTTTTCAATTTCTACTCTCCCACCAAAAGACCGCGTCGATTACGTACGCCGCTAATCTTCTTCTTCAGATATTCCCAAAACGGACGTAGATCATAAAAAGTTTCGATGCCAATGTGAGACAGATTTGAGCGTTTTACATTTCGCGTGCGGTGTGATAGCAGCTAAACTGCTATCTAACTAAACGGAGAATCCCATTCAAACTTCATCAGCTTATGACCCAAACATACAACATTGATCTACCAAAATCCTACATTCCTACATATTGTAATGCGAGAAGTAAACAACGCGAGACATGTTTACTCGATCCGAGCGAAGCGGCTACTTCAAAGGAATTACTACGACGCTTAAAATACTGCTCCATGAATTCTCCCGGATTGTTGTTTACGGAAAGTAATTTAAGACCTTCTGAACATTTCCTACGTAAACATTATTAAAAGAACAATCGGGTTCCTTCCGGAACTATGGAGAATATACGAGAAGGTTCTAGATCAGAATCAAGGTGTATATATAAGCGGGCTTGTGATCGAGGAGATGATTAGAAGTAGAGAAGCAGACGTGAACGCGACATACGATCCGAAAGCGGAGCAGTACAAATAAATTAAGTAGTGTCTAGTCTAATGTACAAGTCGCAAAGTGTGTTAAATAAATTAGTGTACAATTAATGTAAATAAATTAGAAAATAAACGTTACATTGGTGTCAGAAGAGCGGATCATGAAGAAGTTACGAGAATTAAAAGTGGCCGAATTAAAAAAAGAACTCGAGGAACGAGAATTGGAAACAGGAGGGAAGAAGACCGAACTCCAGGACCGACTCTCGGCATTTTTGAAAGAAAATGGCCAGGACCCGGAAGTTTTCGAGTTCGAAGACGACGACATAACGAAGCAGTTCGCCGCCCAGAGGGAAGAAAGCGCCGCCCAGAGGAAAGACATCACTGCTCAAATCGCTGCCCAGAGGGAAGAAATCGCCGATCAGAGGGAAGACATCACTGCTCAAATCGCTGCCCAGAGGGAAGACATCACTGCTCAAATTGCTGCCCAAAGGGAAGAAATCGCCGCCCAGAGGGAAGAGATAACCGACCAGATTGAGGCTCAGCGTAAGGCGATTGAAGAGAAGATCAAGCAGTTGGAAGAACGATTAGAACAACTCAGTAGCGGCGAGGGGAAAAAGACGAAATTGAACAGAAGATGAAGCAGTTGGAAGAACGACTAAAGCGAGTCAGTAGCGGCGAGACGAAGGAAGAAATAAAGGTGGTCGTTCAACAGAACTCGATATCCACCAATCGAGTGACGCCCCCAACGTTCGACGGAAAAATTCCGTGGGCCAGCTACAAGAAGCAGTTTGAGGCAGCAGCGGAGGCCAATGCTTGGTCCCCTCACGAGAAAGCTGTTTCCCTTACGGTAGCCTTACGTGGAGAGGCGTTGGAAGTTCTTCAGACGCTATCCACCGAGGAAGCCGGGAATTACAAGGAGCTGCTGAGGCGACTGGAAATGCGATTCGGCCAAACACATCTGGAGCAAGTCCATCAATCCCAGATGTCCAATCGCCGTCAGAGATCGAACGAGACCCTGCAGGAGTTCGAAGCGGACGTAGCCAGACTAGTGAGGTTGGCGTATCCCACGGCACCGGAACAGATGATGGAGTGCCTCGCAGTGCAGACGTTCGTGAGCGGGCTGCGGGACCAGGAACTGCAGAGGGCCCTGAGACTAGCTCGACCGAAAACATTAATGGACGCGCTCGCCATCGCACTGGAGCATGATGCAGCCATGGAAGCCTCCCGCGGTCACGGCCGTGTTCGAGCGGTTACAGAGGAAGTAGACACTGAAAAACTCGTGAAAAGGGTCCTACAGCAGATCATGGAGGTGCTGTCGGCGAAGAAGAAGGTAGTTCGCTGTTGGAACTGTGGCGAAGTGGGCCATGTGAAGAATTCTTGCAAGCGGCCCAGAACAGCGGCGCCGGCAAAGGCCCAGGAAAACTAATGCGGGTCGATAAGAAAAGGGGAACGTCGACCCGTAGCAGTGGAAACCCCCGGGCCAGTATAGCCTCGTTTTCCCACCAATTGGGGAGCGCGTACGTCGATGGCACTATCGACGAATGATCCCACGCCATGTTTGTGGACACGGGAGCTACAAAGACGATCGTAGACCTGGAAGTTGTGAGGGACCGTAGGAAGATTATGCCAAGTAGGTGGCAATTAAGAACTGCCACTGGGGAGAAGGCAGTAATACACGGTAAAGCAACGGTTAGCATGACGTTGGGACGAGTAAAGTTTGACCATCCTGTTCTCATAGCCGAAATTGAGGAAGACGTCATACTGGGGATGGACGTCATGAGGAATCATGGATTCCAGTTGGATTTCGGACACCGAGTGTTGAGGATCGGTCAAGAAGAATTACTGCTACACAATCGTGACAACTTTGTGTTAGACGTAATAATGGCAAAAGATGTGATTCTCCCGGAACGAAGCGAAACGATCACCTCTTGCTGTCTGAGGGGTGTAGTGGAAGAGGGAATTCCAGCTGTGATCGAACCAGAAAACGATGACAATCGACTGGCTCGGGGGGTACTGGTAGGAAGGGCGCTCGTTACTCTCTCAAGCGAAGTGCCCGTGCGGCTACTCAACATCAATCAGTACCCGGTTACCATCAAGAAGGGTACGAAGCTGGGCACATGTATAGCCGCTTCGGCCATCCTAAGGGGCATTAGTGAGGAAGAAAGGTCCAGACACACTCCGCAGGACTTGAAACAAATTCTTTCCCAGACCAGTGCGTTTCTCTCGCCCACACAGAAACAAAAGGCCCACGAATTAATAAATAAGTACCAGGACATATTTACCACCGAGAATGGGAAACTTAATGTACTTTTGTCAGAATTAAAAAATATTTATTAGAACGGTTACAGTCTATTGTTTAAAGTTGGTGTCGTTTTTTTGCTTATAAACAAATAGATTATCTCTGCGAATTTTTTCTTAAATGAAATTATGAATACATAGCCGGAAAGTACTCGGAAAGACGCTTCTTTTTATACATAATAAGTTGCTATTTTGCTTACTAACTTCTGAGATATAACTCCTCAAAGTTGTTTAGTGTTTAATAAAATGGTTAATAAAATTACTATTTTTTCTCATATCTTAAGAAATAATTGTTTCTCACTAGTAACCAGTATAATATTTTGGTTGAAATTTACATTAAAAAGATTGAAATTTAAATTAAAAAAAAATGGCACGCTTCCAATTTTGACAAATTCATAAATTTAATATTTCTATTAAACACAGTTACAGGGTAGAAATTAATTACCTTGTAGTAATTTTAGGTTCAGAAACTTGATGCATCGGTAATGAAACAGCATCTCTCTTTAAATATCTAGCATTGTCGGTTGCACCTATTTTAGACACAAAATCATCTTTATTGAAATGTTTTGAGCAAATATAGGACGATTTTGTTATGTTATCATTTTCGCTAAGTCCCAAAACAGAAATCCAAATATTTCTTTTAATTGGATCTACTGGAAACCTAAAATAATAACACTGATAGAACGCCACTGAGATGATACATAACCTCAAAAAATGTCATTAATAAATCTCTTTATTTACCTATGAAAAGACAATCCCGAGGCTTTCCCTGCGTCGCTATAAACGTTGCATATCTTGCACCTATTAACCATTATTAAATGTTTCCTATTTTTTTCAAAATACACACCCAAACTGCGTACACAACGAAATCTATGACGTGAAAGACTAGGACGCGATGTTGCCACTCATAACAAAAGTTTATATTATTTTAGATGTACGTACAACTGACCAACCGCAGGCGAGTAGGCTGGATGTATACGCAAATCGTAAGCGAGAATTCGTCATTTGCATTCATGCAACAGCGCAAAAAACGCTTAGAATGTGCTAAGATCTTGGCAATACATTATTTTGTAAACAAACGGGTCTAGTTATATTAATGGTCTGTGTGTTAAACTGATACTTTCTGAAAAAAAATTCACCTTAACTTTGATATTAAAAAGGTCCCACCCTGAAACGAATTACTTTGTACTTTTTCCTTATTTGACTAGGCTAATATGCTAGGCTAATATGCACAAATAGACGCGCGCTATGAGAAACTTATGAATATTTACATTTCATGACCTCAGCAAATATGAGACATAATTTAAAATATTTGTTTTTCATCCTGAGTTAAATGAACCCGAGGAAATTGAAATCTTTTATTAGATTTCATTACTCCACAAACATGTTACAATGCATGATCTTCACGACAAATTGACATATAGATATAGGGAAAGAAAACTTACCTACTTTTGAGGTTGTAAGAATAATTTTATTCATCTATTACTTTCTACCTCTTTTTTCCCATTTTTTCTACTTTTAAAATTTTTATTTACATTTCGCAATTGGACGAAGTTACTAATTGGTGAGTTTATCACTGGCCATTCATTCTTCTACTGTTGATTAATTGAGTAACTCTTTACTTAATTAACCATCGATGTTTAAAACTGAGTAATAATCGGAGTTGTCTCTATTTGGCATTCCAAATTTTGTTTGAGGTCTGGTGGGTATTTTGCGCGTTAGACCACCCCCTCCCCCTAATATCCATTGCAAAATCCAGACGAAATTAGAGAGAAAAACGAGCAACTATTGTATTGTCTGATTTTATATTAATTGTTTCAATTTTTTGGTCCTACAACTTCACTAAGTATTGAGTAATGGAATATATTAATCTATCAATTGACAGTGAGAATGAGTTGCTTAAAGTCTCGCCATCTGGCCCACACAAACTATTTTAAAAGACAAGTGCCTATACCTTCTTTTCTTTCTTAAAAGCATCATTGAATTAATTTCTTTACTTACTTTTTTATTATTTTATTTTATTACTATTATTATTATTATTTTTCATTATTATTATTATTATCATTATTGTAATTTATAGAGGTAATTTTAACTTTTGAGTCTCTTCATTCGTCCTTTCCAGTACGGTAGTACTATACAAATACTTAAGTATGTACTATACTTAATTATTTTACGGGTTAGTTGATTAGGGTTTATAAAATTAAAATGATTTAAATGAAATAAAAAACCCAATGAATTGCTGTGATTAAACTTATATAAATTGTGGAAATTCTAATCATTTGCCACATTACATGATATAAGGCTTAAGAAAAAATACATCTGACCTTAAACTTTAACTCAATCAATTCGCAATATAAGCACTGGGAAGTAAATAAACATCAGCAAAATTATCATCAACGATGATAACCGCAAACAACGAAAAATCGTTTATCGACGCTATCACCCCCATTGACCGTCGATTTTTCCAGAATCTCTCCAGATTAACCCCGGGAAGGGATTCCCCGGTTACCGAAGGGTTTCCCCGGTCGTCGCTGGACGTTCGCGCGCACTAAATCTAAATTTACAGTCGACGACATGCGAGAGTAAACAAATTAACGTACGTATCACCGCACACATATTGTTTCAACAAATTATCGGACATCTTCACAGTCGATTTTCGGGTATTGTCGCGATATATATTATGAACGGTCCCGTCGTGTTCATTGGACTAATTGTCATCGTCGCTGTTAATCACCTCGGCAATGGAAGGGCTCAAGGTAAGCTTAAGTGCTTAAATTTTGGAGTGCTTTCCTTGTGGTCAAGTCGCTTATTTAAAACGTTTCGTTCAATTACTAGAGAGAACTCCAGGAGAAAGTTAAGGTAAAAATGTGAACATATGCATATCAAAACTTTGGGTTGATTCAAAGCAAACCTTATTAAAATATAACGCTTTACTGTCTCGCTTCAGACAGTAATTTCTAGTCGAGCCACGGGAACAATGTGAAAGTTAATTAATCCCATGCGATATGTATGTAATCTGTAATTGTATTGTTAAGTATTATGCATTAAAACGTTTGGTTCTGTATTAATATGCCGAGATGCCGAGCGTGTTTGGTGTGGAATGAAGTTTTTAAAGTAAATATCATTTAAAGTTTCACTTACAAACGAATGGATAAAATGAACAGTGAAATGAATGGCTCTCGAAATAAAGGCATTAAAGGCCAAAACACTACAGTTACCGAGTAACTTATTAATTGTTAAATTAATTAACGCCTTAATTTCATTATTTCATCATTTCGGACTAAGGCGTTAGTCCGAAATATTCAACAAAATTATTGATACTAATTTGAAAAACGCGAGGAAAGTGTGACGTCAGAATTTGGTAACCATGGCAACTATTTCTACACAATTTTTTTTCTTATTAGTCCAGTAAATGAAAGCCAATAAACTCCCAAACCTGGGATACATTCTGCACAAGGATGAAACTGGGGGCAATTGTAGGTCTCAACTGGGTCTTTCGAAATACGGCAAGTTGTAGATTCTCCGGGTCCCGGAATATAGTAAAAAATGATCCTCAAGGTCCAAAAATCCGTTTTCAACCTATATCTCCGAGAATATGGCATTTAGAAAATTTTTGTTTAGATACAAAATGAAGATTAATTCATTAGCTACAAAAATGGTCCTTATGACTTTTTCCGAAAACTCGACAGTTTTCGAGATAACGGCTCCGAAACAGCCGATAACAGCCCTTTACTTGTTGCTCCTGCTCTGAATCCAGGAGAGCAAATTCGAGAAATGGAGACAAAAGCGGGCGGACAAATTGTCCAATAACTCGAGTAAAAATGGACATTTTTTGATGATTCAAAATTCACGTGAAAGAGAAAACCCATAGTTATGGTATCCTGGGTCTCGGGTCTTATTTTTGTTTTTCTTGAAAGTTAGAAACCCAGGCTAAATTTTTTCTTCTTTAATTTTTCTCGACTTTTAGAAAATTCATCCATATTTTAATAAATAATAGTAATTTAGTCGGGTCTTTCTTGATAATGGGCCTCCAAAACCTATCGAAGGATCCCATAAAGCCCGACACCCAGTGAATTTTAAATCATCAAAAAATATCCATTTTTACTCGAATTATTGGACAATTTGTCCCCCCGCTTATGTCTCCATTTCTCGAATTTGCTCTCCTTTTCATTCAGAACAGGTGCAACAAGTAATGGGCTCGTTTCAGAGCCGTTATCTCGAAAACTGTCGAGTTTTCGGAAAAAGTCATAAGGAGCATTTTGTAGCTAATGAACTGATCTTCCTTTTGTATCTAAACGAAAATTTTCTAAATGCCATATTCTCGGAGTTATAGGCTGAAAACGGATTTTTGGAACTTGAGGACCATTTTTTACCATGTTCCGGGACCCGGAGAATCTACAATTTTCCGTATTTCGAAAGACCCAGTTGAGACCTACAATAGCCCCCGGTTTCATCCCTTTGCAGAATTTAACCTAAGTTTTTTCCTTCATTTACTGGACTATATGGGAGATTAACATGGGAAAATTTTCAACTACATATACTCTTTTCAAAACAAATCCCGATGCGCGTCATTTTGATGACGTCAAGATCATCCAATACTATATACTCCCAGCACATCGCAATTTATGTGTTCCGTGTATATTTTAGGTTAACAATATATATGGTTCCATAGACATAATACTATCAGAGAAATAGAGAGGGGGAGAACGCTCATCAACCTGCGCGAACAGCGGAATATTGAAGGCCGCCATTTTGACCCATTGGGCAGAAATGCCAACAGCCGTCTAGGGATTTTGCTTAATTTTACCTAGTTGGTTTTAGATTTTGCGCGGTAAAATTTAAAAACGAAAAATACAGTAATGTTAGAAAACAGTATTTTATTGATATTGACAACAATAAATATTAATTTTATTTAATGTTGTTAGAAAACAGTATTGATATTGGCAATATTATTATTATTTATTGTCTTTTTTACATAGTAGTCAGATTCAAATACAAAATTCTTCTATGTAAATTCAAAAATAAAACTATACATCGAATATAGTATGTATCCTACAGGGGTTTTACAAAACCGGTGTGTAGGGTGGCGCTTAAAACTAGACCATTTTAATTACTAAATCTAATTATTACATTTATAATTGTACACTTATTTGGTAGAATTACACTTTATAGCAAATTACTATTTTACTTCTTTTATGTATTCTATTCATATTATCTGTACTTATTAAGCATTTTTTAGTTATCTTTAAAGCTTTAGTATTTGATTTATTTTCATCTTGTAATGTACTAGCCTTTATTTACTCCGTATAACATATCATTATTATCTTTGCATATTTTTTATGTATCTACTCATTAACACATGGGAAATATCTTTATAGCACTTCTCCAAATGGAAAAGGGCCGCTTCTGACAAGCTTGTGTTCGTTTTCAAATCATCAACCATAATTCTTAATGTTGTGATCTTTCTTTTTAGTTTTTTAATGTCTTCAGTTGTAATAACATACAATTTTTCTTGATTTGCATTGCACTTTTCGCAGTTCTGTATATTTTTTTTTGAACTTCCCAGGAGACACGCTAAAACAGTTAAATTAATGTTATATGTTAAGTACTCTGAAAGAACAAAAAACCTGTAGTTATGAATCGTTTGTAAAAATTTTGTTTTCCTTTTGTACTATTGTCTGTACTGCGGGAACTGCTCTGACCTGACGCCTTACTGCAACATAAAATTGTCACAATTTTGCTGCTATTAGTTATGCTAATTCTTTACCTCCGTGATCTTTTTAGTGCAGATTTTTCTATTGAAACATCGGAAGAAGAGCTTGACGATAGTTTCGACACTTGCAATTCATTGTCCCCATGCAAATTAGATGGTCCTGGAAATTCCACTACTGACTGGAGATGTAATGATGGCAAGGTATTAAATTTTAGTCGACGTTTCTGTTTGCTTTTAATAAAATCGCTCTCCTTGAAATGTTTCGAACAAATGAATTTGTTCTCTGACCACTGCCAAGTATTTGATTTCCCCATTTCTGCCCATCTTTTAAAAATAGGTCCTTGCTGCAATCTGTAATGGGTTCATCATTAGTCGAAGAATCATTAAAACTAAAGATAACAAACCGATGAAAAGTAATTGCTTCAAGTTTAAAACGTTTTGTACTCGTACAATCATCCGCGGCGCACGACATAATTACTGTTCAAAAACACTAATTAATTAAAAACTGGTTGAAATGTACCTATCATAGATAAAGAGTTTGTTTATATGGATAGGTTAGGTTAGGTGAAAAATATACACAAATTCACACACAGAACATCTATATATTCACAATACACAAATCAATGGGTCAAAATGGCTGCCACCATGGTGTCCCTCGGTAATTATGATGCGCAGAAGGTTGATGAGCGTTCTCCCCCTCTCTATTTCTCTGAATACTATATAGACTACGGATCTGTATAAGGCGCGATGTGCCGAGTGGGAGCGAGAGGCAAATAAATAAGGCGACTTGTCTCTCACTCTAAATGAGCGGAGTTGACAACTCCGTAACCATGACGATCTAATCTCTTGCCTTGTCAGTTACGTCACGACCTTTTATTTTGGAGGTCGCGGGTTCTAAACTCCAAGAAAACGAACTTTTTCTTCTCAATTCCACCTTTTTCCGCTATATTTACAGATTTATTTCGTTTCTTATATTACCTCAATAGTTTTCGAAGATAAGTGATAACAAATTCTTGATTATGTTGACACATGATTGACATGAGGCTGTAGAGGTTAGAGCGTCATGGTTACGGAGTTGTTAGCTCCGTCCATTTAGAGTGAGAAACAAGTCGCCTTATTTATTTGCCTCTCGCTCCCACTCGGTACATCGCGCGTTATACCGATCCGTAGTCTATACAGTATTATGTCTATGTATGGTTCTGTATATTGTCAACCTAAAATATACACGGAACACATAAATTGCGATGTGTTGGGACTATATTAAGTTGGTAGCATTGGAAGTATTCTGACGTGCATCGGGATTTGTTTTGAAAAGAGTTGTAGGTGGTAATCTACGTAAACGAAATTTCTTAACTATCGGCTGTGAAAAATATGAAACATTGAAATATGTACTTGTTTTGTATACAAAAGAATACGTGATAAGTTATGGAGAAAGGAAGAAAAAAGTGACTTATTTCGGAGATGACACTTCGCTCTAATTCAAATTTGATGCCATCTGTCAGAGAGTATAACAATGACAGTGTGTGAACCAATCAGAAGCACAAAAATAAGAGGTGGTAAGAAAGCAAGGTTAAGCTGTTATTATATCGTAGTCGCTTCCGATTGGTTAACAAATTGTCAATGTCATACTTTGACACGTGGCACTAAATTTGAATTACAGTGAAATGTCACCTCCGTAATAAATCACGTTGTTCTTCCTTCCTCCATAACGTAACATGTGTTCTTTTATATACAGGAAAACCACATACTTCAATATTTCTTGAAATGTTGAAAAAAACACCAAAATTGCCTAGTTTCGAAGAGGCATTTCTCAGTGTTTTCGTGAGTTATTTTTACTCACTTTAAGGCCTAAATGTAGTTCGATGCTTGAACTGAACGATGACATTAATTTCGCCTCGAAATAATACCAAAAAATATGTAAAAAAAAAACATTAGAAACAGAGACGTTTTCGCGCCTTCGCCTTAAGCCGGTGCCAGACGATGCTACGAACATGTTCCAACGTTGGACGCTTGATGGTTCGTCGCATCGTATGGCCGATGATCGAGCTACGAGCTACCAATGTCGAGCGTCCAACATTCGTGTTGGAACATGTTCGAGCTGTTGTCGGTATTTTGCCGCGAATCAAAGGATTTCGTCCAACGTTGGAAGGAAAACATTCGTTGTTGGATGCACAGCCACATGATTTGGTCGAATGTTTCATGTCATTTGTATAGGTAGTAAATGTCAGTAGATACGTCAGTGGGTTTGTGTCAACTGTGGAATCAAAACATTTGCCACACCGTGTAGCCGAAGCATTTGCTCCAAAGGAACTAGCGAATCACTGACTCAAAGATTCTCTCCAACATTCGACGAATCATTCATAGCATCGTCTGGCACCGGCTTTATTCAAATACTGTTGACAGCCAGGCCGAGAGCAGTTTTGGCTGTGGCTAAACGGCCAACATGACGGATGGTACTTGAAATAGAAGGAATCTAGAGATGTAAATAGTATATTATTAAACGGGTGTAATATAATATTTTGATCTACTTTTGCTTTAATAATTTATTAAATTTTGGCTGTTCAAGTTTTCGTATTACACTAGAGAATTTTGCGTGGGTTGGTTACACTGACGTCACTGACATGGACGTTTCGTATTTGAATTTTAAAATCTAGTAGCCCTAGGACAAGTTCAGTAACTACTTACTTACGTGCGCGAAATGAAAGACAAAATGTAGAATTAACCTGTACTCCCCAGACATACGCAAATCTACTCAAGAAATTTATTGAAATACTAATAATTTAACCCTGACGTCTACGCACGCCTACGTGACAGGCTGACGTACCAATCTAACAAAACAAAAAGTTACCAAAAGTAGTGTATTAATATGAATATTATTACACAACTTTCGATGGAATAATAAGATCATTAGTAACGCAAAGTAGATAAAAACTGTTAGGGTCGGTTGTAGATGCGCAGTTCAACGCAGGTTCTGTTTTGAACCAAGTTCAATTAGAAATTTGTGTTGTAGATGAGTCACTCACTGTTAAACCTGGGTTCAAACGAAGTTCAATTTGAGGGAACGATGACCAGCGTTTAACGAGGGTTCAAATAATGTTCAAGAAATTTGACAGTTGACAGTTAGATATAATGTCTATCTGGAAGTTGGGTTAGGTAATGATTTGCTGATAATTTACCGAAATGAACGCGTTATTACAAGAATTAACATATGATGAACACTTCATGGAGGTTGTGATTGGTGTCTTGCACCCTAGAAGACCGCAAACGTTGCGAAAAAGGCCCACTCATTTCGAAATATGGTCTGACCATAGTTATTTAGTTATACACCAAAATAGCCTCTTCGCGAGAGCTAAAATTGGTTGATCTTTTTTAAGCCTTTGCATGCCTCCATCACCTACACCAAAGTTACCAACACTTTTATTTTATCTTAATTACCACATGCTCCCTACAACATTTAAATAATTTAATGGAAATTCTGCTGGAATACCGAAATAAAGCACCAAACCAAAATAAATTATGTGTATATCTATTTATTATATACCTTTGGCACAACAAACACAAAGAAAATATAAACTTTAACACACTGAAAAGTTACGTTCGTCTTTCGATCACGTTCAGTCTTCAGAATTTTATAGGTTATAACACCAAATGTTTCCCACCGAAACGTCCCCTATGCACAAAACCCTTTTTTTTATCGATCCGTGAACCATAAAATCGTTTAACAGATTCCGTTTTATGAAATCAGGTGGACCAACACAACTTGAACATCGTTCTACAGAACCACTGTTGAACTGCTGTTCTACAACAAAACTTTCATTGAACTCTGTTCAAAGTTGAACGCTGGTTCAATTGAACTTACGTTGAACTACAACATCTACAACCGGGCCTTAGTTCACAGTACTTTTTTTTATATATCTCTGTATGACCCATAGAGTCGCCCTGTTGCCCTTATAGACTAGGAAATCCCGTCCGAAATAATTTGCAACGCACTATAAATGTTAACTTATGAAGTGAATGATCTGGCTTAATAGACATCTTCAAGGTTACCAAAATGTTTGGAGAAAAATGAAAAAGACCGACCAGGAGCTTTACTACTGTATATTCCTAATACTGTGGTTTTATTTTACAGTAATGTACCATAGTATTCCAATCAATAATTAATTTTTTTGCTGTGCGTTAATTTTTTTTAAATAGTCGTCACAATAGTTCGCTCGATATGGGATACACCTATATTATAGAATCGAAATAAATAAAAACATCCCCATATCCGCCCTATCCCGCCTCCGACTCCTCGGGGGGATAGTCCCACTCTTCCCTGTGGACCGACGTGAACGTGCAATAGAAGGCGGTCGCGACGACCTCTATCCCGAACATGATCCAGAACACTTGCTGCCACTGCTCGAGCGAGTGGTTCGACGTCAGGTACCCCACGAGGAAGGGTGCCGCTATCCCGGCGATCGCTCCCGACCCGTTCACGATCGCCATGAGCGCTCCGCCGTGGTATCGGGTGCAGTCGTTGATGTTGACTCTCAGTCCGGCGTAGATCGACCCCTGGCAGAACATCGCCGTGCTGTAGAGGACGATCGCCCACGTCCTCGAGCAGCCGACGTGGACGGCGAGCACGAGGAGGACGGCCGTCGTCAGCAACGCGAACGCCGTCCACACCTTCCTCACTAACAGCAGAGATAAGTACTGCCGCCTGACGACGTGGTCGGCGAGGTACGACCACGCTATGGTCGCCAGCCAGATGGAGGCGAACGGTATCGCCGTGTAGATCGCGTTGGACTCGATGTCGAGCTTCAGGATGTTGTTGAGGTACTTCGGCAGATCCGTCACCATCAGGTAGTAGAGGAAGTCGTGGCCGAGCTCGGCGACGATCAGCGCGTATATCACTCGCGACTTGAAGATCTTCCGCCACGGCACCTTCACCTGCATCCTCTTCTCGATGCGCTCCTTCAGGTACTCCTCCTCGTCCTTCGTTATGAACGGGTGGGTGGCCGGGTACGAGAAGATGGTGAAGAAGGAGAAGACGAGCCAGACCATCGCGACGAACGACCATATGTAGAACGCCGACTCCCAGCTGGACGTGCGTTGTATGATGATCCCGGTGAGGATGTTCCCGGTGATGGTACCCAGGTTGGAACCGCTCTGTGCGACGCCCCCCAGGAGACCCCTTAGTCAAGTTAATTTAGCTGAAGGAGGAATCGGAAAACGTGAAAATTGCGATAGTGTGGCGTCTACGTGCTACGAGTTCTATAACCGTATCCTTCTCTCGCTTACCGCCCACGATAATTACGATTGTTGTATATTTCGTCTATAGTCTGTCAAAATAACCCATGGAGTAATAAAATCTCATTATAAATGCAAAACCGATACAAGGTAGCATACTTAAATTTTGGGAGTTTTATATTGTCTGGACTCGCCTTACGGAATCGCTTTGTATTTTGAGTGACTCACCCGAAACACGTGCGAATATTGTACGTCTGGCTATAGTAAACATACAGGGAATAATCACTCTCTGGCGTACGGTCGGGGAAAATGAGTAAATACGCAATACTCGGTAACTGGAAAAATTGTTTGTGTCCTCACTCGCATCGGAATTTTGATTATGGATGGAATCGAAACAATTCAAAATTAAAACTTTCTCAGTAACTGAGAACGGCGCTAATTTTGGGCATTTCGATGGTCCCGGTAAATTCTACATTCTCCCAAACGTATCTCCGTAGTTTAAAAATACCACTATGAACACACAGGACTAATGGTTTCCTGATAAACTCAGGTTTTTATTTTGAAATTCAAACTGTCACTGTCTAATTACACACACTTGCATGTCAATGATGACTGACTATTACTGATAAACTGATTTTAAATGAAATAAATGCATGTGCATCATGTGCAGCTGCAGTTCCCTTAACTTACCTAGAATTGCCGAGATGACAATATCCGTATTGGTCTCTTCTTGGAATAGTTTGGAAAGCAAACTTTGAAAACATAACAAGTAAAGATCTTTAGTGCGTGAAAAATATTTATTATGCCTCTTCGCAGTCACTTCCTGCTCTGACAAAATTAATATTAGTGACGTTAGTGACAGAATATTAGTAGCATCAATGAGTTTGTATTAATCAATGTAGCTACGAAAAAGATGATAGTATTTGGTTGTGAAAGTAATTGAAATTTTTATGTAATGCAAGTTTTCACATTTGACAAAATAGTAAGTACATGCAAATCTCTCCAAACATAATAACATAAAAAAGTGAATGAATAAATTAATGAAAATTCAAGATTTGATCACCAATATCTGAATCGACAAATTTGCAAGATAGATGTCAAAAATCCAACACATCGTTATAAATAGGATATATAAAAAATATTACCATAAAATATTACAGATAAATACCGAGTTCCGATATTATAATATATAATATTAATGACAAGTTAACAACAAATCAGGTAAAAATGGAAGTGTTTCTGAGTTGATAACATTCGCGATCGTAATGCCTACCTTTTAATAAAACAATTATAACGGTTTTAAGCAAACTTATCATTACATATACCATTATAACTCATTTATTAATATCCGTTCATTTCTTTAAGAACGCCTCTGGTTACCGGCGAAATAATCGTTTTATTACTCCACGGGTTATTTTGACAGACTATAGTCTCGTCCAGTCGGTTTTCAAGGATTAACACTTCCACGCGACGTGTGATCAGAGTAAGTTTCCAATAACTCACGGTAATCTTAAGCGAATCAAATTAGAAAGAAAAGAGGTGTTTTTGTAAAAACCTGTCTAGACGGGTTTGACAGTTGGAATGGGTAGTTTGAGTTATTACAAGAAACCTCTCATCAATTTTTTAGTGGAACTATTATCAAATAAACAATTAAAGTGCCAAAATTACTCTTTTACTTATAACTCGAAATGGCTTATATTTAGACTTTTTTGTAGTCAACAGAGAACTTTTAGAGACAACAATTACCTTTAAAATGAGACTTTTTAAACTAAAATTGCACTATAAATAAAAAAGTTATTGCAAAAAAAGACGCAAAATGGCCATTTCTAAATTTTTGTTAATAACTTTTTAATTAGTTGTTCAAATTATGCGAAATGTTTATAATATGTGAGTTTGAATGTACTGTATAAGTACACAAAAGATGGGCAACCGCTAAGGTCGATCTCTGTCAATTGTTCTCGCTCTCACTCTAGCTCGCACGCATGGGTCTGGTCTCTGGTGTAACGTTACAATGTTTTCTGAAAAGTGAACATTGTGTACAAAGTGGACATTGATTTATAAAACGTTTATCACGTCAAAAATTATAATTTTTTTAATGTTCATTTATAAAAAAGGCTTAACAAAAAGTATAGGTTTTGTAGCCTATTAACAATTACAATAACTTGGTTTTTGTTCAAATTCTATGGCTGATTTATTTGGCTCCCAAAGGTTGTAGAGCTTTTTGACGTGATAAACGTCTTATAAATCGGTATGCGGGCTACCTTCACTTTATATTATACTCACATATTATACAGATTTCACTTAATTTGAACTACTAATTAAAAAGTTATTAACGATATGTAAAAATGGCCATTTTGCGTCCTTTTTTGCAGTAACTTTTTATTTATAGTGCAATTTTAATTTAGATAATCTCACTTTAATGATAACTGTTTTCTCTAAAATTTCTCTGTTGACTACAAAAGTCTAAATCTTAACCATTCTGAGCTATAAATAAAACAGTGATTTTGGCACTTTAGTAGTTTATTTGATAATGGTTCCATTAAAAAATTGATGAATCCCTAGATGAGAGGCTTCTTGTAATAACTCAAACTACCCCTTCCAATCGTCAAACCCTTCTAAATGATTCCACCTGTCATCTGTCAATTCAGCCTGGCTATATTTTGGGTAACATCTTCAACTTTAGTTTTGCTGCGAATCCATGTGTCCCTCTTTCTGTCTGTATAACCAACTTAGATCTTTCCATAGCTCTCTGTATCTTTGTTGCCCTATCCATGTTTTTCCTTGTGAGTGTGTAGGTTTGACGTCCGTATATAAGTATTGGAAGAACACATTGGTCGAATACTTTTCTTTTGTTATGTTGTGGTATTTTTCGGCTCTCTAACATCCATGCTAACTTTTTAAACCCTGACTATGGTAATCTTATGCGTCGTGTCATTTCATCATACTAGTTGTCTTTGTTCAATTTCAAGACCTGCCCCAAATATAGGTATTCACTTTCCTGGTATTTCCATATACTTGCATGTTTCTTACCTCTTTTATGTTTTGTCTTTCACATATTCATCTTCGGAACAACTTTATTTGAGATTGCTTCCAACTGACTAATCATGATGTGCAGTTCTTCATATGTACTGGTAATAAGGACTACATTGTCAGCAAATATAAGGTGGCTAAGTCTCTTTATTATCTGATATTTATTCCTACGTTCGTCCAGTGCAGTGTTCTGAATACATTCTCCATAGCCAGTGTGAACAGCTTGGGTGATATTACGTCTCCTTGTCGGACTCCATAGGCCAATACCTGGTTTCCGTGAGTGTTGTTTCTTCCTCTAGTTGTTTTTCTCTAGATGTATGGTGAATTTGTTGAGTGTCGTTACGTCCTCAAAGATTGATCTGTCGGTAGAAGTGAAGTAGTCTATCTAATTTGTTTGTATTTTAATCAAGGTACATTCACGTCCATTTTCTAGAGTCTCTTTTTTTGAAAAGTATTCATAGCATAAAAGCTGTGTTCCTCGCAATCTTTCTCCTCTACTGTTTCTTGTGTCATACCCGTGGTGTCCTAGTTTGTTTTCAGAGTCTTCTTTTTTTCTCCAGTTTTGCGTTGTAATCCTCCAATATCATTGTTTGTTTTGTCGTTACATCATTTATTGCTAACGTAAGGTCATCATGAAACGTTTCTATATCTTCTTCGGTGCTGCTAGAGGTAGAAGCATAGACTTGGATGAACTTTATGGTGGTTTTACTATCAGTCTGTACTAGTATGTATGCAACCCTGTCTTATTGCACTTGCACTGCAATCTGTATTGAGTTTTTGGTTTTGATTTTATCAGAAAACGTATTCCTCGGTATGTTTTAATTTCGTTTCCTTGTTTAGTACAATCTATTGCCTGATTTCAGTTGTTTGTATCTTTTTCTTCTTTTAATTTCTGAGATACCCAGTATGTCTTATTGTACTTTACTTAGCTGTTCTTCTAATTCATGCAGCCTTGGTTCGTATGTCATATCTTTGAAGCTTTCTTTGGTTGTTTCTTATGGATGTCGATCTTTTGCCGCCCCCAGAATCCTTGAGGCAGACCAGGCTTCTGGTGTGGAGGTGTATTTGAACATAATTCAGCACGCTGGTCAAGTGCGGGTTGGCAAATTGGGTGGGGTATTAGAAAGGAAATGGTAGGTTCGGTAAAGAGCTCAGGATGGGACAATGGTTCCCCCGTATAGTATTGGGAGATAAACCAAGGCTTGCGTTGGCAGAAGTGCATCCTTGAAGTAGATCTGTCACCTATAGGGAACAGGTAGATGAGGTAGACCGGGCTTCTGGTGTGAAGGTGTATTTGACCATAATTTACCACGCTGGTTAAGTGCGGGTTAGCAAATTGGGTAAGGGGTAGTAGAGAGAAAATGGTAGGTTCGGTAAAGAGCTAAGGATGGGACAATGGTTCCCCCCGTATGGTATTGGGAGATAAACCAAGGCTTGCGTAGGCAGGGGTGCATCCTTGAAGTAGATCTGTCACCTATCGGGAACATAGATGAGTATCTACCCGCTACCACATTTTCGAACTAGTTATTCCAAGTACGTTCCAGTAGAATAAAAATAAAAAAGATCGAATTTCGTGATGCAATATAACGAACTTCAGCCTCACACGTCTCAACAATGAAGCATACGATTAACGAGAGAGAGACAGAATTCATTTTCTCCACGAAATTTACGTGGTCCCCACATTATCGCAACTTTTCCCTGTTATCGTTTACTTGTGATAAACTACCTCTCATCCGCCGGCACCCAGCACTGGATCAGCGTGGAGATCGTCGGGTAGAGCGGTCCCTGCATGAGGCCCAGCAGCACCCTCAGCACCAGCGCGCCTTGGTAACCGCCATACTTGATAGCCGTGGGATACAGTAACGTGACCAATATCGACAGCGTCATGGAGCAACATATGACATACCTAGCGCCGAACATGTCAGCCAACCTGCCGCCCGGGAAGTGGCCCAATATGTATCCGACGTAGAAGGCGTAGAGGATCATCGCCTCGACGTTGCTCGGCCACTTGTAGCGTCCGCCTCGGATGTCCGCGATACGGGTCAGGTTGTACATGGGGCACGCGTTCGACAGTTGCTCGGAGTCCTCGAAGTCGAGGATCTCGGTCATGGCTATGTTGAGGACGACGCGGAGGTGGTACGCGTTGACGAAGCACAGGTGCATCATGATCGTCATCACGACGCGCTGCTTTATCGTCAGGCTGCCGTAGACGCAGTAGAGCGGGTTGAAAGGCATCTCTGATTTCAAGCTTGGTTATATTCACGACATACTTTGAGTGACGTTGCGTCCATGGGAACCGACATATGCACATACATGTTACTGCCCAAATACGGGGGAGTTTTATGGACCAACACGTTTAACAGGGGAACTAAACGGATCTGCTTCAACAATCCACGACAATAATATTGCTTCCACACGTGAAGTAGCCTACGTGCATTTCTTTTAACCGATCTTTTAACCAAATAGAAAGAAGGAGTTAGTTTATGTAACGTTTATTCCAACAATCCATAAAACCGCTTTCACTGTACAATAAAAATATTATATCAACAGAAGCAGCGTGTAACGAAGAACCTACCTGAGTGTGAGAATTACTTTATTTCGTCTATTAACCGAGATAATTTCGTTATAAAATTTGTTCTTAAACGTAAACAGACAGTAGTCATCTTGGAATCAGATCTACACGGAACGAGAAATCCTACAGAACGAGAAAATCCTTCACGGAAACGTTTCTGGGCCTACAACTTGTGACGTGGTTTACCTCGAGAGGCAGTAGTGTAGTCGGCGGCACGAAGACTCTCTGCTAGAAGGTTACGTCACTTTGTTGAATTGGCGCTATTTGCGGAGTTTCGGAGTTTTTTTTAAAGTCGGTTTTACGGTTTTGCTCGGGCGCCAGATTTTTAAAGGGTTTACTCCCTAAAGCCTCGGATTAGTTTATACTCAGGAGAATGCCAGAAAGTCCGTGAAAATAAAACACACAATTCGGAAAACAAATAAAACTAATTTATTATAGAAAACGGCAAAGAGTAAGTATAGACAACATGTTAGAGAAATGGAAGCATCGGCAACGGTGCATTAACTAAAAATCGGTTTCTACAGAAAAGCGGCATCTATGTATAATTTTCCCTAATTCTACGAAAAGCGGATAGATCCGGCAACTATGTACATTAGAAAAACGTGGGTGGTTTCGGTCTTACAAAGCGGTCAGGCAACAATGCACGGTGCGGTGATAAAGGGGGGGGTAGTGCATAGCGGTCTAGCTAATCTAGTAGATGACATGCCTATTCGCAATAGAAGAGCTAGTTACGTGCAACGGTTAAGCAAGTGTTACGAAGCGGTGAGAGCGGAGCAAGCATTATAGGGGAAAATCTAGCAAGCGGTGTTTAACTATATGTAGTAGGAACGGTTATGCAATGCGGCGGAGTTTAATTCGAAATATTAATTTAGGAATTAATTAGAAAAGCAGCGGTCGCGAATTACATCAGGGAAACCAGGCATAAACGGTACTCCAGGCGCCGATTCAATAATAGGGCGAACGGAGCCCTGCGGGTACTCGAGACAACCGGGAATTTGTTGGATTGTGTTCAAGGAGGCCACCCCGAGTATCACCCTGGTGAGCACCTACCCAAACAGCCCGAATTGATCCTCCCGAGTATCACCCTAGAAAGAGTCAGTTCGTTGGCCTAATCCAACGGGAACGGCAGGGAAGCGGGTGGGGTCGTATTCAGGGAGGCCACCCCTAGTATCACCCTGGGGAGCACCTACCCAAACAGCCTAAATTGATCCTCCCGAGTATCACCCTGGGAAGAGTCAATCCAATAGCTTGACCCAACGGGACGGTAGGGAAGGGGGCGGTCGAAATTCCCTAACAGGTACTTTACCTTGAACGGTCGGTTCCTGGTTCCCCGGTCGGTCGGTTCGGAACGGCAACGCTGCGAACGGCGGGATCGGTACGGCACGGCAACGGCGGGATCGGAACACGTGTGCGGAGTGCTTATCAGAGCACCTGCGATTGTCGAAAGAAGACGCGGAGCACGTTTGATAATTTTCGATATTTTTCTCTCGGATTTAGAGCTCCCGAGTAAATAATTTTGGGTAGTTTGCGTCTCGTAGATTAGAGAGACAACTGGTGGTCTTTTGTTTAAACTTGGTCTCGGATTTTGCAGGTGTTACGGCGGAAAGACAATTGTTATTTATTTGAATTTACGGAATTTCCGCAAATGGTAACAGAGGGAGACATGGCCTCTTGTCATCGGAAAATATGCTTCGTCACAAACTACGGTCGGGAAGGTTAGGTTTGTTTGGTTTGGCTTGAATAAAATTATAAAGAAGAATAAATAGTACATTATAATATACTAATTTAATAAGACGGAGTAATGTTACACGAGAGTTTTAAAGCACGACGAGCGAAGCGAGGAGTGCTTTAATACAACGAATATGAAATTCGAATATGTCCCATTTGCACAGGAGGTTGTAGGGTTGAAAGTACTAAAGCCATCAACAAGTTGCCATTAGTTAATCGAAAGACGTGAAAAACGATGGGAAAGTTATTTTTTCGAATTTCCTTTCGGATTTGTCTAAAAAATAAATTTTTTAAACAAACTCTAAATGGGCGGAACTAACAACTCCGTAACCATAGCGCTCTAACCTCTACAGCCTTATGTCAATCATGTGTCGATAGAATCAATAATTTGTTGTCACTAGAGACTGGGAAATATGCACTAAAAAAGGTGTTAAATATGCATGCAATATGAACAAAAAAAAATGTAGCTAAATATGCATAAATACAAGAAATTAAATATACACTAAAAATCAAATTTAGTTATCATTATTATTATTATTATTATTATTATTATATTATATGTAGTATGTCACAATATATTTTTCCAAATTCTCCATTTTGAAATTTAAACTGCGGTCCTTCAGATAGTGTTCAAATACTCCAAAAAAGTTCATTCTACATCACAAAAAGTGACTGGAGCAAACTTATAATTAATTAATACGGTTGGATCCAAATTATAATGATCTCATCGCAGTTTTCGTTATTAAGGGTTTTATTAATATGTTGTAGTTTAGAAAATCCAACGTTTTTCGTTAGTACTTGATTTAATTTAAGTCTTGCTTAAATGAATTATGAAGTCATTATATTTCGCGACGTCCCTGTGAAGAGGTCGCGGCTCCTTGTGGCTCCACTACGCACAGTTTGGGAATCACTGGTATTCGGATCTAGAAGTTTAAGTAAAGTTTTACCTCTTTATGCACTACATGAACGAAAATCGTAGTGGTCTGTGTGTAAATGGACTCTATGTAGAATCTCGTAGTTCGTTAATTGGCTGCAGTGTTGAATTTTCTCGACAGGTTGTAAAGCTGTATACGTTCTTGTAGAATTGAGACAGGGCGTGACGTTATCTCCTGGGTAGAACTTAGGTGTGTTATTTAGAAGCTGGGGACAGGGCGTGACGTAATTTCCGGGAGGACCTGAGGGCGTATCGTAGAGGTCCTGGTTGAGGTTCTTGTATGTAGATTGGATCCAGGACGTGACGTAATCTCCGGGTGAACCTGAGGGCGTATCGTGCTGGTCCTGGGTTGAGGTTGTTGTAGATTGGAGACAGGGCGTGACGTAATCTCCGGAGTATATCTTAAGGCGAATCGTGTAGATCTTACTTGTGTTACTTGTAGACTAGAGACAGGGCGTGACGTAATCTCCGGTGCGAACTCTCAGGGCGCATTGTTCTGAGAGCTTGTAGTGTGAAGTAAACGCCTCTCAAAATGCAGTCTTACAGATCGGTGTAAGATTATTCTTCTTCTTGGGACACCGTCTCCGCACGGAGGTTGGCGATTCAAATGGCTATTATTGTGTGGAAACCGTAGCTCTGAAACTTTCTATGAATGACCGTCCGAACCATCTGCGTTCCAACCATGAGTTCTGTCTTCGTTCGACAGACCTTCTTCCTTCTATCTTCCCCTCGATTATCATGCGGACCATCTCATAACGTCCGCCTCTCATAGGTACTGCAGTTTTCTCTCCTTGATTGTTACAAGAAGTTCTTTGTTTTCTTCCCATACCCCCTAGAATCTCTACGTTGTTCCCACGTTCTGTCCAGAAGACACGGAGCATTCGTCTGTAGGCGGATATTTCAAACGCGTCGATTTGTTTTTCTATGGTTGCTTCCAGGGTCCAGCTTTCACATCCATATAGAACGACAGGAAATACGTAACAGCGTAAAAGTCGAATCCGGAGACCAAGGTTGAGGTTGCGGATTGCCAATAGTATCCTCATGTTGTTGAGAGTTTTCCTTGCTTTGATCTTGACCTTTACGTCGTTGTGCTGGTTAACGGGCATACCCAGATATTTTAGAGACGACACCTGTTCTAAGGTTTCTCCGTGTAATCTCAAAATGGCTTGTGTTTGTGTTTTTGAAAATCCTATCAGTATGGTTTTGGAAGTGTTCATATAGAGGCCGAAACGTTCACTATGTTCTACGATGCGGTTCATAAAAGATTGGAGCTGTGGTAGGCTTCTAACTAGTACCATTGTGTCATCAGCATAGCCAATATTATTAATGCAGCTGCCATTGCCGTTATACCTGCATCTGTATCTTCAAAGGCCTTAGTAAACACTGCCTCTGAATAGAGGTTAAACAGGAGGGGAGATTAGATGCATCCCTGTCGTACGCCTCTTCTAAATTTCAGCTCTTCCGAAGTAGACCCTTCAATTCTGACTGTTGCTGTTTGGTACCAGTAAAGTTCCTATGATATTTAGATCTTGCGCTTCGATCCCGGTCGCTTTGAGAATCTCGACCAGTTTTTGATGTGAGACGCAGATTAGAGGGGACTTAATCAAGACCAAACTACACACCTCCGTTTAGTGAGCATACTAGGTACTTTGTTTCAAATTATCTGATAACGTAGTTAATTTTTGTTTTGATATTATGTTCCAATGTCCGAGAATTGTTTCACTGACCATACCGCAGCGGATTTGCGATCACGTTGCAAAGATATTGTCGCGCCCAGGGGATGAGTCCCCTGAAGGGTGAAGAAGATGAAGGGGATGAAATACAGGACAGTGTGTACAAATGAACGTTAATGAACGAAGGGGACTCTTACATGTTTTCTCCCAGGAGGGCGCGGACGGCTGTTACGGGCGGCAACTGGGACCCTGGCTACCCACCCACTCCCCACTGACCGACTGAATCAAGAAAGCCCCGATCGTTATGACTGCTTGAATTTATATTTTGTAGGTCGCGTATTCGTCGGTTTGTTGAACTTGTAGGAATTGCCGAATGGGCGACCTACCTCGCCTTGCGGGTGGGTTTGAGTTTGATAACCGTGAAGCGGATGCTAATAATTGCAAAAGTTGTAATTGCAGGTCGCTAATTCGTATGAATTACGATAACCCCGGTCGCGACAATATATTATGCTGATAGCAACAATCTTCACCTTAGTTGTATAATATTGATCTTATTACGTTGGATCAGTGATATGCTTCGTTTCGTGAAAAGTGTTCAAATTACTAACACATAATTTACAAAGGATTGTCTTAATTCACGGGGCGATCGATCGATTTAAACGTTTTAGCAAAAGGCCTATTGATCTACCAAATACCTATCGCTTCGCTCAAATCACTACCAAAGACAAATACTACACTCGTCTTTGTCACTACACTTTGTCACTACACTCGGAGTCGGATGCTGGAGGGACTTCGTATTCCCTCGTCAGGGGGGGCGTCACCAGGCGGATCGCCTGTCTGGAGAGCGCAGTGCGGGGGTTGTCTGTAGTACCCGGTGGATTGGGTCACACTCACTCTTCTGGCTCAACATTAACGTACTCCGCGGACCAATTCACTCACGATTATTACTTATCTCGGACCGGCACTCGAATCCAAAGTACAGATTTATCGTTGACTCTAATTGAAAAATGGGGCCCCTCAAATTTAGGGGTTCACTTCTCAAAAGATTGTCAAGACAACTGATCCAAACTGATTTGATTTGTTTCGGAGCTTAGTCCTCGTTCTCAAACTCATCCGCTCTTGACTGACCCCTTCCTTTAACCGGAAGTGACGTCCTAACCAATAACAGTCTCAACTCTCCTACTCTCTAGACTTCGGACCTATCCGAACCGTCTAAACTCCCCACTTAGCAACTATCAATATATGATACTACATGATGACGTAGGTCACGTAGGCCCCTCGTCTTCTTATCCTTCAGAAATTTATCCGACCAGAAGTCGATCGTAAAAGGTTTCCGGCCAAAGCGAGACAGATTTTCGAGTTGTGCAATTAATGTTCAGATTGATTACGACTAAACTAAATGAAGAATCGCGCCGCGAGCACAATTTCGGATCGTTTTCCTGACCAAACTAAATGGGATGGAGTGTATGACAACGCGCTGCGTTACTCAGAATTAGTTAGATTAACGAACGAGAATTCAACTCGTAGCTAATTCGTGATATTTAGAAAAACGTGACGTAACATGTCTTTATTTAAATGGCGGGGTAATTTTCACTATCTTAACCGGCTAGACCTTTTACGTTTCTGCCGTATTCTCGTCGTAATAGTTTGTCTACACAGGGTAGGCAATACCGTTAAGAGTGAATTTCACACACCTTTATTCGACCATATGACAAACTCTACAATATCAATTCCGGTACCGACATCTGCGTATAATCCCAATTTTCGCGTTCGGCGCTCGCCAACACCCAGTAGATGACCGTCGTCACCACCTGGACGCCGAACATGATCCAGAACACTTGCTGCCACTCCTCGACCGCGTGATTCGGCGTCAGGACGCCGACGACCAACGGCCCGATGATCCCCGTCGAGGCCCCTATCCCGTTGATGATCGCCATGATGGCGCCGCCGTGGTATCTGGTGATGTCGTTGACGTTCACCCTCACGCCGGCGAAGATGCTGCCGTGGCACGCGATCGCGATCGTGTACATGGCTATGGCGATGATTCTGTTGCAGCCGAGGTATACCGTGAGGACGAGGAAGGCGCCCGAGACGACGGCCGCGAACGCCGTCCACACCCTGCGCACGTTCAGCACCGACATGTACCCCTTGTTGACAACCCAATCGGCCAGGAACGAGAAGAAGAAGCTCGCTACCCAAATCGAGCCGTACGGTATCGCCATCGCGATCCCGTTCGACATGATGTCCATCTTGAGGACGTTGTTGAGGTACTTCGGCAGGTCGGTCATGAGCGAGAGTATCAGGTAGTCGTGTCCGATCTCGGCCGCCATCAGGCCGTACAACACCTTCGACTTGAATATATCGCGCCACGGCACCATCATGTTAGTCTTCACCTTGATGTTCAATTCGAGGTGGTCGAGCTCCTCCTGTGTGATGAACGGGTGCGTCCTCGGAAACGAGAACACCGTGAACAGGAACAACGCGTACCAGACGAGCGCGATGACCGCCCAGAAGTAGAACGGCGTCTTCCAGCTGTTGGTCTGGTGTATGATCAGCGCCGTGAACAGGTTCCCGGTGATGATGCCGAGGTTCGAGCCGCTCATCGCGATCCCGCCGAGGAAGCCGCGCTCCTCCCTCGGCACCCAGTTCTGGAGCATCGTCGATATCGACGGGAAGATCGGGCCGTGGACGAGGCCGAGGAGCGCTCGCAGGCCGACGGCCGCCCACTGGCCGCCCACGTCGATCGCCATCGGATAGCAGAAGGTGATCGCTGAGCCGACCAGCATGCACGTGCCGATGACGTGCCTCGCTCCGATCACGTCGGCGAGCACCCCGCCCGGGATCTGACTGAATATGTAGCCTGCGTAGAACGCGTACAGGATCATCGCCTCGACGTTGTGCGGCCAATGGTGCCTGCCGCCCTGGATGTTCTCGACGTGGGTGTAGTTGTACATCGGGCACGAGTTCTTGAGGTTCTCCTCCGGCCCACGTTCGACCATCTCGGTCATGGCGATGTTCAGGGTGACCCTGTGGTGTAGGGCGTTCACCAGGCACAAGTGCATCATGATCACCATGACGGTGCGCTGGTTGATCTTGTGTTCGCCGCAGGTGCAGCGCAGGGGATTGCACTTCATCTCGACTACAGATGGAACAGTTCCAAAGTGACGGTTACTAAAGAGCTACTTGATGCGGTATCTGACTGACAGACGATTAGACGGAGTCATAGAGATAGATGGCTAAGCGTGTTTTATTGGTTGAAGTCGAAATATCCTACCGCGTAAGGAGTACTGGCATGTTGTCAATGATGTCATCACATGATACATACATAGAGCTTCGAAATACGTACAATTCTTAACCATCATAATCGATCATCACAAATAACAACCATGTCTTTTAGTTATTTGAATTTATTAGACATCAATATATTTCGAATATAACCTTATGGTTCTTCTTTTTCTAATTTCGTTGGCCTCCGCTGCCAGGGTGATTCTGCCAAGGACTCCTATTAATGGAGTCAGTCTAAAGGATTTAAATTAGACAGCTAGGGCATGGCCATGTCTACTAGAAGGCCGGAACATTGAAATCTGGCAACAGTGACTAGAAGGCTGGATTCTGTGATATTCTTCTTGTCATTTGTGCTTTTGTGTGTGTTTTAAAAGAAATTTCTTCGAGTTGATATCAGTTGATATGGTATTTTTCATGTGTAGTTACTGTATTAGTTAACTTTATTGGAAAGTAAATAACGGTTTTTAAAATCTTGCACTTATTTTCATCGATTTTCAAAAGCTCGACCCAGTTTATTTATATATTTGACGGTATATAGATAAGTGTATTCAGTATAATTTCAAGTAGATTATTGTACCTAATCCAACTTAATATTTTAGATGCCTGCAAAGTGTTCAGTGCCAGGATGCACTAGTAACTACGACTCCTGTAAAAGTGATGGCTACGTTACTGTTTTTAAGTTTCCTCAAGATGAGCAACTCAAACTTAAGTGGCTCAAATGTGTTCCTCGTAAAAATTGGAAACCCACTCAGCATGCAGTAGTGTGCATCAAGCATGTCTGTAAAGAAGACATTTCGTATTATGACGAATGTAAAGATAAAGATAGAAATGTGAAAAGCTTTCCAAGGAAACGTCAAATTTTGGTGAAAAATGCTACTCCAAAGACATTTCCAGGTCTTCCGAAGTATCTTTCCATTCAAGATAGTAGTAAAAGTAGACGGAACCCAAATGCACAGCATGAAGCTATTATTAAGCGGCGGGAAGAACAACAAACAAAGTGGCTAAGAGACGATATTATCTTGGATTTCGCAACATTCTGTGAAGATTTCCAAAATAAATTAAGTTCATCTGTTTGTCACATTATTCAGAACCTAAGAGAGTAAATTGTACAGTTGAAACAATTATGTACACTGTCAACTGTAATGTAAATAGATTAAAAGAAAAACTACTTGAAACAGATCAAAACGACAAAGCAAAGCAAGTTAAGTTTTTGGCAGAGCAGTTTGCTCTTATATTTTTTAAATGCAATAGATTATCCAGTGATCTACTTCAAAAATCCTCTTATTTATCTTCAATCTACAAAAACATACAATACTGTAAGGTTGAATAAATTATTCATTTTACCACACCCAAAATATCTGCAGAAACTATCTAGTTCTCTCAAAATTTCACCACAGAGTCCATTAGTCAATGAAGTTTATGTCAAAACTATTGTACAATCTTTGTCGGATCTAGAAAAGTATGTTATATTGCAAATTGATGAAATATACATAAAACAGTCAATAGAGTCAAAAATGGCAATTTGGTTGGTTTTGCTGAAAATGATATAGCATCGCAGGCCAAAACTGTTCAGTGTTTTTTGGTAGCATCTATTTTTGGAAAAATGAAAGAAGTGGTTTCACTCCAAGCTGTCAAAAATATTAATGGCGAAGAATTACATGAAATGGTGTCAGTTATTTGCAAATACTGTTGAAGTATGGTTTCAAAGTAATCACCATAGTTACTGACAATGCTAAAATTAACCAAAATATGTTTTGCAAATTAACAGAAAAATATTGCAATAAGTATTCCTGTCGCTTAAGTCCAGATTATCCAACATTTGTAATGTATGATACTGTTCACATTTTAAAAAATATTAGAAACAATTGGCTTAATTTGAAAAATGCTAAAAAACATTTATATTCCCAGATTTTGACAATCATAACAACATTAGAAAAGCGAATTTTATGGACATTAGGAACCTTTATAGGATCGAAGCAAATTTATTAGTTAAAACAGCCCCTAAATTAAATTATAAAACCCCTGTATGTTATGTACCCCTCCAATATTGTAAGGCAAAAAGTTTCAATTGTTGACAATGACAACCTACGAACTGCGTGCCTATGTCATAGGATACCATCAGCCTTCTATTTGCCTTTGAAGCGCTGTTGCCACATCTAGTGTTCCGGCCTGTAGTAAAGATGGCCATGGATAGGGCACTAAGAAAAAATAATTAAATTTACATATGCGAGAAAGAGAGAAAATTACGAATGTGATTAGTTTTTTGGGGTTTTTTAAAGAGGATATCGAGACAGAAAGACGCTGTGGAATGTGAAGGTCATTAGAAATACTTTGAATTAATTGTGACCTGTTCTCAGCCAACAATGGGCAAGCCAAAAGAATATGTTGACGGTCCTGTATCTCTCCACAGCCGCAGAGAGGAGAGTCCGCCATTTTAGTACTCACCTTTCAACCTCTGAAGAATGAGGTAGCTAGCTTCTTTACGGCTTCATCCATGTTTAATTTATTTAATATCCTTGTTCGATGTGTGTTAATTTTAATTTTTAATTTTTAACTATTTGTGTCGACGTAATAGTTTTGTATTTGTGACGTCGCATATGTCGAGCAACGAGAGCCATAAAACTTCTCGTTTGCGAGCCTGATGATGACTTTGACGAAGTCGAAACCGGTCGCTCAATTGGAATAAATTAGTTGGCGAGGGCTTGGTGTTTCTCTTTTGTCTATACCGCCATTTTGATTTTGTATAAATGAGATTTTGATAAAATGTGTCCAGATCTAAGTCTGCATAAGGCAGATATTGAACTTCTAGGACCACTACCGATGTCGAGAAACCAAGGCTCTTTATATGGACTGAGAATAGATTTGCCGAAAAATCTTCCTCTCCCCCTTATCCATTCAGAATAAATCTGAGACCAATTTAACCGAATATGTTGTTTAACTCTGGGAAGGAAGTCTGAAAAATGTGCTGTGGGCGTAGCGAACGAACCTTATGGTTGTTGTTGTGAGCATGTTGTGAATAGTTTGTTGTTGTTGTGAGTAGTTAACGTGTCTCCTTTTTGCTGTAACCTTATGGTTTATTACTTTCCTGTTCTATGACTTCCCCTGTGATTCTATGAACAAACTACAAATTTGCAGCACCCTACTATTGTTTGCAACTTTAGTAGCGAGTTGCATTTGCAAAATGTTTCTATAATATCTGTAACGTTACTTGCCCTCGTCCTGGCGGAGTCAGTTTTACGGAACAGTTTGCTCGGGCGCCAGATTTTTTAAGGGTTTACTCCGCAAAGCCACGGGTGAGTCTGATACTCCGGAGAATACCAGGGCGTCCGTGAAAATAAAACATATAATTCGGGAAGGTACGGATCGACTATATTACGGATAGATCATATTTACAAACGATTGGTGAACCTAAGGAACGAACAGTAAATACAACGTGTTTCAAAATGATTGTCATCTAGTTGGCGTTGGAATTTCTATGCATGTAATTTTTGATGTGCCGCGCTCTATTGATTTGAACCTATCTAATTCTGACAACAAGTGGCACTTCGAACATTTATTGTGAAACTGGGAATCAGTACTGCTGGTAATTAACGGCCCTTTTCAGGGCCAAAACAAATACTACAAATAGACAAATACTCAGAATTCTTGTTCTTTTGACAGACTAAAACCAGAAGTTAAAAGTGGTTAAGTAGGTTATATTGAGGTTATTGAGGTTTTATTTTACTTGGGAATTCCACAGCCGACTAGATGACAATCATTTTGAAACACGTTGTATTTACAAACAAACGCTATACATAATGAATAGCGGATTTAGGGTATTTCTATGCTTTGCACTTCTTCTTCTTCTTCTTTTAATAGGCAAAACAGCCTGTTTGTTTATTCTTTTCGCCTCAGTCTGTGGCTTCCTGCGAACTGGAAGTCCAGCTTTCTGTCCATCTCGTTGGAGGTCTACTCTGGACTCTTAATTGTATTAGTTTTGCATTATTTACTCAAATAGAGGACGGTTCGGCAGCGTTGTACGAAGGTCTTCGATTACCGGACTTTCGGAAACTCTTGACGACGATGCACGCTCAGATACTTAGGACTATTGAAAGGAACCGGCAACATTGCACCGCGCTACCGAACGGAGAATTTACATTTGGAGATTGTCTATCGGAAATAGTAGTTCCTACTAGTGTAAACTTATATACTTACAAAATGAAAATAGGCAAACAAGCGGGCAGATTCGGTTAAGGGCGATTAGGAAAGAGAGTAGGAAAGAGAGTCGGTTAAGGGCGGTTAGAAGCGATCAGAAGCGAGAGCGGAGCAAGTAGTAAAAGGGCGGTAGTGGACCCTTAAGGGCGTACTCAAGCGGTGTATCAAAATATATTACGCGGCTTTTAATTTTTGGGTTATGTTAAGGGTTGAGTAGGCAAACGGGATAACCTGTGATACGGAGTCGTAGGTTTAATTAAGGGTGTATGCGTCGTCAAACGCTCTCTCTCTCTCTCTCTCTCTCTCTCTCTCTTTCTCTCTACTGTTGGCACACTGCTGTAACCTGTAACCGCTGTAACCTAACCTCAGTTTAAGGGGACTTTAATTTTTCCCCAGGTTGGGTATATGACGACACGGGTTGCAGGACGCCAGATGGTGGCGTCGGGAATTGCGTCGTCCCGAAGGAATGCAACATCGTTCAAACGTTCCTTAAGACTATCCAGAGACCGGTCCCCGAGGAGATCCTGGAGGATCTCGATCGGTACGCTTGCGGCGTACAAGACGGGAACAAGGTGAAGATATGCTGCCCCCAGAACATCGACGTCCTGAAAATGTCCAGGATGTCGGGGGATGACAGCGTTCGAGCGCAGGGCGGCAAACGTGAGTAATGTCCACCCCTAACAGCGGGAGGATTTTAGAGGGCAATAGAAATTACATCAACACTATTGGCAACAGTTAGTCTAACAGGTGGTTAATGAATGCGTTGTCACTTGTTAGCCGATGTTACAATTCAAGTGACAGTTCAAATGTCACTTGTTACAAACTTATAATTTGAAATATATCCAGCTTTGCTGGGGGGTCCATCCAGTCCCATTCATCTTCTTCACCTTTTCATACAATGAATCGGGGATTATCGAATTTTTATTATATTGTTTTATATACCTATATAACAACGGTAGCGGATGGTAGATGTCGCAGATCTTATAGAAGATGGATTGCTCCTCAAAGGTGTTAGGCTGTGCCAACATCTGAGGGATTTACTTGGACCAATTTTATGATGGTGGCGACCAAAACAATAACATAAAACGCGATATTGCTGAAAATTCATGGATTAAATATGAAAGTATTCTGACACTATCGATATAAAAATAACTAGAGAGAATATATGGACTTTATGTTAATTTAACTGTAAACAAAATATGGCCGCCAAGCTATCAAAGACGTAAACAGTATGCAGGGTCGGACTGAAATAATTCTTTAAGACTATGGGTACGACATCATTACAAGAATCGTAAGGTTTTCAGTAAATTTGTGGAGTGTAAGAATCCGGCTTTTTATTTGTGTACTAGGTATATGTCTAATTTCAAACTTAAAGTCCTTCTAGCTAGACATCTGAACATTGGCCAGACGATTTTGAAGTGCATTACGTGCAGTATGTTGGTCTAAAAGTTATTACCTCAATTGTTGGCACACGGCTCTCTATACAGAACTATGGGCAATGCGCGAACCATGTACTATAACGCGTATTTTCACACTTCTATCAGTAATTATTCAATTATTGGGCTAGGGTTATCAAATTATCTTTTAATTATAGATTACGAGGTTATTTAAATTTAATAATTACACGATTTTTTGGATCAATATGAAACATGCCTTTTATTTCAACTAATATGAATTCTTTATTAATTTTAACTCCTGGGGGAGCTGCCATAGCAGCTGAACACCAAGACCTAAAAGTAATTTAACCCCTTTTAGTCACATAAACTAAAATTACCAATCATCCCAATATTTTTATATAAATATCACTAGAGCAAATATAAATATCTAAATAAAAATAATAATTTCAACCCAAAGCCGAAAATACAGATTTTTCTAAGCCTTAGGAAAATTATTTTCCACCTTTGGTTTTACAATCTAATATTAAATTAAATATAAGGCTATAAATTATTTGATAAAAGAAGATAACTTCGTACTTAAATTTACAATTTAATGCCGAACCTCGATCATTAAAACTAAAACTTTAAAAACATTAAACCACCTAAATCCGGACTGTTAATAAATCTGTGAATAATCTAGCCTGCACATATAAATAATAATGCTTTAAATAAAGCATGAGATAATAAATGAAAAAAGGCTAGAAGTCACTCTCCTAAACTCAAAATTCTCATTATTAAACCTAGCTGGCTAAACTAAAACAGTGAACTATTATTTATTCCCCAAATAGCTCCGCTAAACTGATTAACTTTATTTGTTATGTTTTCTATACACATTCTATCATTTAGATCCGTAAATTACTACTTTTTCCTAAAAACTCCCAATAACCATGTTAAATCAAGTAAAAAAAAATAATTACAAAAATTCCAATGGATAAAAATACCATTGATAATGCCAACAAATCACAAGCTAAATTATAAGAAATGTGATTATAAAATCAACCTGAATTTATAAATAAAACACCCTTTTGAGGTTTATGTGATTTGCCTACATTCATATATTATCCGATCTCGTATCCAAGGTAGTGACCCCTCCCTTAGTCGTCGGTGATGTTATATTCCATCACTTGTAAACCATTTCATTTTCATATTTAAATATTTTTGAAATATTTTGAAATTAGTGATATTGGTCTATAATTTCAACCTTATCGCCACTCTTAAATTTTGGTATAACTTCTGCAATCTTAAATTTATCTATGCAGATTCCTAGCGAAAAACTTATATTTATTATAATACAAGCCGTACCCGGCATGCGTTGCAATGCCACGTAAAGTTTAAAAAAAGAAAGATAAATAAAAATTATACCCGGACAACTTCGTATCACCTACATATATTTTTGAAAAATATGTGCGTTAAATTAAATGCAACACAGTTATACACATAATCAATTTAAGGCTTTCTGATGTACTATATTTTTTGTCTTTTTGCGGTGAGTAAATATATAAAGATGATGATGTTACGACTCGCGAACACGCCCATGCGCGAAACCGGGAAACTCCAAGTTGATTCCGCAAACTGTCCTTGTATTTGCAATGGTATATTATCCTTTTAAATTTTTAATTAATAATTTATCAAAAACTATCCTGAAAGTAGGTATGAAATTTTGCTATACAATATGCGTAGAACCGAACGACGTCATTTGAAAGCAATTATTATATTTTTGGATGTTGGCCAAGAAATGTTTAGTCATTTCCTATCCCAGAAACTAATGAGCGTAATGGAATTGGTGGTGGGAACAATTAGGTATTTGCCATATATTTTAAATTAAACGAAATATATCTAAATTCATAGGGACGAACCCTCAGACAAATTTTACAATCATAAAAAATCATGTAATAGGTCCAGCACCAAGTATTTCAGGTATAAAAAGCAGTAAATGTGCGAAAAGTTAAAGGACCAGCGAAACGACCGTTCATCGTGACGTCACTCCGCATATAAACACGGGTCCGTTCTGCAGTCCACAAATAGATTTTTTCGAGTATTTTGGACTTTATTCTTGTTTCCGCTGGAGTATAGGAGTTAAATTGCCACCAAATCTAGTAATTTGTTTTATTCGCGTCGTAAAATAGTGTTTTCACTACCCTGTTTATATACGGTGTGACGTCAGACGGCGTTTTGGCGCCAATTGAATTTTGAATTTCAAATGACTTTTTTTGCTTGAATGCTTTAATTTTTTTTTTAATTTTAACCTAAGATTTATAAGCATATAATCTCTCATTTAGCCAGTTTTCAAAAAATGTGAAAACTCCCAATTGTGGCAATTTTACTTTACCACCAGCACAACATAATCCAGTAGATTCACCGCTGTATTTTAATAATCAGTTCTCCAACCGTTACGGATTGGTCGGCACACCCAATAATCTATTTCCGGGTCGTAGTGGCATGCTACTCCTTCCAGGTTTACAGGAACACTGCGTCTGCGGAATCGCTCTATTTCATTGCGCCTTGAAGTGCGCTCCATGTTTTGGATATTTGTTGCTCGTAGTATGACCATCTTGGTGTTAATTCTGCCATGTCTTCTTCTGTTTGTCTAAGTAGTTTTTTGTTTGTTTGTTAATTTTACCTTTTAGTTTAATTCGTTGATAATCCTGTTCGGTCTGTTGTTTGGGTTTCTTCACTTCCGGTTTTAGGTCTTGTATTTGTACCTCATAGACTTGTTTCTTGGGTATTTTATATTCCTCGTGTGACGTCAGGTACAGCCGAATTGTCTTGTAGTTTTCCTCCATGTTTTTGAAATAGTGTAACTTTATATAATTGTGCTGATCGCCAAACCCAAGTTTATGGAACGCCTCGTTGTTCTCTTGGGCTTTCTCCTATAGTGCTTCTAGGTGATCAATCCTTTTTGTAGGTATCCCTTGGTTTTTCTTGCACTTCCGTCTTTCTTGCAATTGTTATGTAGTTATATGATTTTTTGGGCTATTTTTTCTTGTTCTTGAATCAATTCATCTGCTTGTTTTATCTGGTCGTAGTTGAAGTTGTGAACTTTGTACTTCTTCTTGTCTTCTTGACTTTCCGCCGTTGTGTTGACGTCGAAGTTCTTGAAGTTTTGGAGTTGTAATTACTGGCGCCTTTTCCTCCGGCTGCAGTGATTGAATGTGTCCGTCGTTACGAATTTGTAGACTCGGTGTCCTGGTGAAGTTGATTTTACTTACTCAGGACTCTTCTTGGTTACTTGACATCCCGCTTTTGTGTTGGCGTCGAAGTTCTTGAAGTTTTTAAAGATGAAATCACTGGCGGTTTTTCTTCCGGCTGCAGTGACTCGATGCGTCCGTTTTTTCGAACTTGTAGTTCTCGCGCACTGACAAACTGATGATAGATTTTAATAATCGTATTGACACTTATTTATTTGACAACCAACTGACACTATATTTTCATTTGTTTGATTACAAATGTCAAATTACAAAACGTACCTTTTTCAGTATTTCCCTCACTTATCATTTATGTTTCTCACAAAAAAAACCTTCCCTGAACTTCCACAAATATTTCAAGATCAAAATTGGCAAAATCGGTCCAGCCGTTCTCGAGATCATTCCAGACAAACGAACAGCAATCCATTTTTATATATATATAGAGATGAGCTATCGGTTTTGCATTAAAATTTACAATTATGTAGTTTAAAAGTACCTGCATGTATCCCATCACATCGACCTGTGTTAAACTTTAGTCTGTGGATAAATTCTAATACAGTGAAACCTCCTATTGTGGACACCTCTGCAATATGGACACATAGGTTTATGGACACTTTTTCTTATGTAACCGTCAATTTGCCATAAGATATAAACGTAAAATTTCCTCTACAATAGGGACCCTCTCTAATCTGGACATGGACACTTTATTTGCGGCAAATGTGGACACTTTATGTTGGTTTTACCTTGTTTTAAACCGAAAGTATGTTTAAACACTTGTTAGCTTCAATGGAAATTAATGGATCAACTAAAGATTTATCAAAAAGCATAAATGTTTTGCAAGCGATTACATGGATCTCGAAATCTTGGAAAAATGTAACAACAAACACCATTCAGCATTGCTTTGGAAAAGCCGGGTTCAATGTGCAGAACATATTTCAAAATGAAGTCAAGGAAAATAAGGACTTGTAGCGGTTTGCTCTGTGGAGAGCCGGGGGTCGGTGTCGAAGGCCCAAATGAGAGACAAGGATTGGTTAAAGTTTATATTGTCTGTACATACACTATTTCCAAAGGAAGTTAATGCGTCGATCGCGGACGGAGAGCACAACTTGGTCTTCGACGGACGAGCCTAGGGCCCCGGACGCGTTGAGGAAGCTTGCCGACCCACCTTAGGTGACTCCCGGGGGACCAAAACAGATAGCCGGCCCACCTTAGGGCGCAAGTCTCTCTGAGTCGGTTACTCAAGGGTACCAGAAGATCCACCTTAGGATGCTAACTGTTGTACCAGTGAGTTCGAGTTGGAACTGCGTTTTGGAGCTCGCTCTCGCTGATGTCTATCCTCGGTCGCTACGGGGTGCCGTTGCGAAGGGTGATAGTCGCATCACTTGGGGTGGGAGAGCGTGCGCGAGTGGGGTGGTTTCAGCGCGCGCTAAGTTACCCTTACTTTGGCGATCGATGGGAAGTAGGGGTGAGCCTCGCTTGTCGTGCCTACCAGCGCCAGCGAGATGGGAGAGCGTAGTAGCGGGGCGCGTTGGTACTAACTCCAGGCGATCGATAATCCTCGAGTTGTTACAGACAGCTTTATTAAAAGAACTCCTAACTTCATCTCATTCCCAAGTTGCTTCTGACGATCATATTCAAATAGACACTATTTTATCGATGGAAGTTAATGATTGCAATATTGAAGCAACAATGAACCACTTTTAACAGCCAGATCAGAAAACTTCTGTCATGAGAAAGTGGATTACTCTGATGCTCTTCGGTATTCAGTTGTTAAAAACTTTTTGCTTACCAAAAAATTAGGGTGAAGGATTGAGTTTGATTAACAATTTTCAGCTTCATTCATGTTTAACTCCCTAATGTGGACACCTTCCTAATCTGGACAAATTTTTGCTCCCCTGGGTGTCCGTATTATAGAGGTTTCACTGTACTTTAAATTCATTTGTAGGTATTGAAAAGAATGTTTTAATATTCACAGGAGGATTTGGAAAAATTTTGGAATAGTCATTGTTTTCACCTATTTTGCTGAAGTATTTTGATATTCGACAACAATCATTAACGTTGGAATGAATACCTATTAGTCACTGCAACAGAAATCTGAACGAAGTTACCTGGAGTGGCACGATCACATAATTGTTTTCTATTTAATTAATTGGGTTGAATTCAACGACGATTCATTAATTTTCTGTGCGTCATCTTCTTTCCCCAAGGTGTGCCCCCCTACTATAACTTCGAAGACAGGTATTTTTGCATTATTATTATTAATCTGAATTAAGCAGAGAGTTGCCAGTCTCAGTGTAGATTGGACGCGAAACGGGACGGAATAGGTAATTCCAAAACGAAACTTCGTTGTTGTTATTGTTGTTGTTACTGTCGTTAACATGTCGGCGAGGAAGTCGTTCCTGCTACTGATTTTCGTTTGGTGCGTGTGCTGCAGGAATTTCGTACGATCGCAAGGCAAGCAGAAATTATTCTCTTTTCATATTATGCTTTCGTGCGTAAAAATGTAAATGTGTAACGTGATTAGTTCTTTTGACCGGTTTTTAACCTACGTCAAGAAACGTGAAAAGCATTTATCTTTTTTATAGGCAGACGAACATTACATCATTTGACTTTGTTTTGTTGTAATATGTAAATATTTATCAAAACAATCAACAAATTGGAAATCACCTTATACGACCCAAGATTGTCATCCAAAAATAACTGTGACGTTAAGATTCCTCTTTTCTACTTCATAAACTTGCACAGCAGACCATGCGAGTTTGTTTTCAAACCCAAAAAACTTCTCATTCAACCTATCAATTCCAGCATCTAAAAGACCTGTTGAGTTATAAAACGTAGTACATTCAAGAGATTCATAGTATTTCCCTATTAAGATGCGTTGTGATTTGATTAAGACAACACGTCTGCAGTAGTCATTGCATATCGTGCTTAGAATAGTGGCATAATTTGCATCTAATTTATACCGTCAAAATTGATTATGCAGCTCTACTTGTTTCGAAAAAACAATGGCTCCTGCTGCTGAAGTTGTTATAGTTAAAGTTGATATAGTTGCCACACTGTGTTTTCTGGAATTGCTTTTTAGAGGCAGCAGATTTCGCAGCAGTTTTGTAGCTCTTCGATACTGTATATTTTATGTTTCAAAAATCACTCTCTTTTGGTTTCAAAAATGGTCTCAAATCGATAATCGTTCTTTTCATGATATAAGCGAAATAGTATAATTCGTTGCTAATTCGTTGCTAATTGTTTGCTAATTTGCTAATTTGAAGCATTAATCGTCGCAGCAGTAGTACCCTTAACTGTACCTGTGGAAACATGGAAGTTATTGGATTCTGTTGGGTTTATGTGAGATATCACTTTAACTTATTTCTATCTTATTCTTATAATTTATTCTACCTATTTTGTTTATTCTGTAATATCTTATAACTTATTCTAATATTATTACAATGTAATCTGAGACATTGCAAACTTTCATCAAAAAGCCCATTGGGGAACGCAATGAAACATCTTTAGGTATATTTTTGAAGAAAAGTTTTATTTTGTATTCTGTGCATGTATATAGCCCTACCTGGATGTAGTTGTTAGATTATTGTGTAGCAGTTGATTTAAATAATGTTTAATGAATCAATAATACTAGTGATGCCCACGATATTCTCGTTTGCGAGAGTCTCGTCTCGCTTTCAAGACGAGACTCGAGACGATACTGTAACGTTCATTCTAATTTATTTTACACACTGCCTTAACACTACTTAATTTATCTAAACTATCTCCTAAATAATTAATTTATATCACACTCTTAACTGTTAATTTATTTCACTTGTCCGTTTTTCGCACTGTTTACTCACTCGCGGCTTCACGTCTAATCTAATCCTCGTCCGCAGCGTTCGCTTTTTTATAGTCCGCCATTATGTCTCCAGAACTTACTAGAGAGAACTCGATCCTTCTTTTCCCTAATAATGTTTATTCTAGAAAGGCCCAGAACGTAATAAATAATTCTTTCTTTAAATGAATGTTCGCGAGAATTCTGCAACTGTTTATGACTCAATTAGCGGAGCGGCTTCCCTTTGAGGTAAGCCGCCGTCCGATAAGTAGAACGTTTACGCTGGTTGTTTACATTTCGCATTGCAATACATTAAATTTTCCTTGCGAGACAAGACGAGACTTTCAAACAGTCTCGTCTCAAATCTCGTACGAGAGTCTCGAAGTATCGCAGATAAAAATGGCAAATATTAATTAATTATTCTAATTATTAAAACATATTTCTAAAGCCGCTTAGTTTTTGTCATCTCTACTACAATTTATTTTATATTCACCGACCTTTGGAAATTATCTACCTATTTCTCACCCTACTTCTCATGTTATAATCGACCTATTATAATAATTGGTTTATTTCAGTTCTTGTCGAAAAAGCAAATTTGATAAGCATTTCGATATAATTGTGGAGCAAGGAGGAACCGGCCGTAATAAAACGGCGAAATGCAAGAAATCGCGAGATTTTGCGAGAAATTTGCGAGACTCTCGCGCGAGACATGAGACGAGACGAGACTTTTATTGCGAGACGAGACTCGAGACGAGACTTTTCACTTTTTTGCGAGACAAGACGTGATTTTTCAGTCTCGTCTCGTAGGCTACACTAAATAATACAAGCATGGTTTTTAAAGCCTTTCCATTTTTAAAATTTTAGAAACGTCTTAATATTTCTTATTTTCACTTTTTTAATGTCCTTTACAAGTGGCGAAAATGTAAGTGCCACAAACCTTAAAAAAATGTCTGAAAGTGGTATCTTAAGAAATAAGAAATAAAATAACTAAATATTTTACAATTACTGATAATAAGAGATAGTTTTAAACATGAAAGATTAAGTGCATACGGAATACGTCGAAAATCTACTTTAGATACATGTAACTTTGAAATTATAGACTTTCCGAATATGTTATACAGACCAGACTCTACAGTTAAAATCGAATTTGACGATACAAATTAGCTGCTAATTAACTACTAATTATACTATTATTCTGGACGCGTAGGGATATGAAATTCTACTCCTACACCAGTTTAGCAGATGTGAACACTAATTATGTTCCCCTTCCAAATCCAAAAAGTTTCACTTACGTTATAATACGTTAAGGGGTTAAAGACGTTATTATAACGTCTGTGAGTTACAGGACATATCACCCTTCAATTATACGAGAGAAAGTTTGAAATCACAACGGGCACACCTACACATATTTTTATCCATCACATGACAGTTATGACTGTCATTATTAGTGTAATTTTAGACAACTAAACTGTGCAATAACACACTAGTGAGTTATGGATTATAACTCACGTTCATCTTTAAACAGTGTTGTTAAAAATACTTTTAAAAATGTATTTAAATACAAACGCAAATACTTTTTACAAAATGTATTTAGTTGTATTTTAAACACTTCTCTGGGCAAGTATTTCGTTTTTGTATTTAAACAGGATAGAAATAAAAAGGATAAATAGAATTCCTATTATTTTCTTCGTGAAATTGTTGAAATTATTCAATTTTTGAAATTTCTAAATCAGTTTAAGAAAATGGGATATAATTTCTAATGGAAACTTTCTAATATAGTTCTAAAATCTTTGTTTTATTGCCCGAAGTTGTGAAGTTTTCAATTATTTGCAAAATATCTAAGTTATTTGTATCGAAAAGCCTCAAATACATAGGCTGACTTTTATACACTAAACCTAAGTTTTTGGTTTTAACACTTAAAACAATCTCAAAAAGTGTTGGGAATTATTTTCTTTGCTTCATGAAATCGTAAAATTTTTGCAATTTTCCGAAATTTACCAACTACTTTGTAAACAAGTGTTTAGAAATTGAAGTGATACTTCAAAACACAACAGACTAATGTAAGTTTCAAACTTCTAAAAAATAATCCCAAGGCAAAGATGTCGACACATTAGACACTTTATTTTTTAACTTGATCTAACGAAGTAGCTAATTAAAAAACTTCATTAGTTACTTTTCTAACTTCATATATGGCATTTCAAGTTATTTGTGTTGCATTAGAGTTGTCATAAGTTCTTTAGAAGCTCCTTAACTTCCTTTGAAACAACAGATTAAGTTTAAGATAACTGCGACTTCTTTAAAAATATCGACAAACTACTTAGTACCTTAAAAATTGTTTTACAATGTCACAACTTTTTTAAAACCTTCATGAATTGTGCACCTTCGTTAAGATAATCCCAACTCCTTTAAGAGTGTCGTAGGATCATTATAACTGTAACAATTAGTTTAAAAATAAGCATGTAAGTACATAAACCAAAATGTAAATACAAATGAACAGCCGGAAATATGCTCAAAAAATGTATAAAAATGCGCATTTATAGTTACTGTAACAAAATAAAATAAATGTAAGAGCATTTAAGGAATAATTTAGCAAATAATGGATCTTAACATTGCCCAAAAATGTATTTGAACTGCTGTATTTAAAATGTCAGAAGAAATGTATTTTAAATGCACAGTAAATACAGATTAAGTTTATGTATTTAACAATGTATTTAAATACATAAAAAGTATTTAAAATACATTTCTAAATACATGTATTTAAATACTTAACAACACTGTATTTAAAGCAGTATTCTATTTATTTATTTATTTATTGCCCGTGGCAAACAAACAACCTACTTTAACCAAAATGTAAAAAAGTCACTGTCAAGTCATTCTGACATTTATAGGGTACTAAGACGCAAGTAACTTTGGTTTGATCACAAAGCTTATTAATTATTATCTCATAAAAAATCTATTTCTTCCACTGGTTGGATAAAACATTGTATGCCGCTCGCGTGTTATGTTTCCTAAGTCACTTGAGAATTTATACCTTCTCCTGTGACTTATTTTCGACATAACACACTAGTACCATAAATAACTATTAATTATATAATACTCATGAGTTATGGATGTGTAACTATTTTCCTACCAATTCAATCAGATACTATCAAGAACCTTAAAATTATGAATAAGTGAATAATAGTGCGTATTCCACGTCAGATTTCTTTTCGAGTATTATTAGTACAACAGCTATTGAATTATGAAATAAGTGACTCATGGGTTATGAGATGTTTACCTTCTAAAAGGAATTGAGTAATGAATGAGTGAATAATGATGTCTAGTAAACATCAAAATGTTTCCTCTTGGATTATGATACGCTACTGTCGAGTTATGAAATGCGAATATTTTCGTGAGTTATGACAAAAAATAATTGTTAGTCGCGATAATAATATTAAACCTATAATGAAACTAAAAATATGAATAGGTGAGTAATGGTGCGTGTTACACATCAACAGATTTTATTTTGGATTTGCGATTGGAGTTATGACAGGTTAACTAATTTCTTCCAAACTCAGCAATTCTTCTTTTGAGTGAAATGGGAATATCTAAAGTAATATCAAAATTACAAAGACATTGACAGCCATGAGTAAGTGAGTAATAGTGCGCATTACATACCCAAAGATTTTCTTTTCGATTTTGTTGTTAGGGGTACTGTTTTCAGATACTCGTGATTATTACACGTTTACCTTTTTTCTTTCAAATTCAATAATCTTTCTGATCAACTGTGTTATAATGTGAAACGTGCAAGAGAAATGGCACTTACCTTTGAATAAGTGAGTAATGACCCATATGATATATTAAAAGACTTTCTATTGGATTAGACTGGCTGTGGGAGGAATTGAGTAATGAATGAGTGAATAATGATGTCAAGTAAACATCAAAATGTTTCCTTTTGGATTTCAATACGCTACTGTCGTTATGAAATGCGCATATTTTCGTGAGTTATGACAAAAATTAATTGTGTTAGTCTCGATAATTATATTAAACCTACAATGAGACTAAAAATATGAATAAGTGAGTAGATAATGGCGCGTGTTACACATCAACAGATTTTATTTTGAATATGCGATTACGACAGGTTAATTCCTTACAAACTCAGCAATTCTTCTTTTGAGTGAAATGGTTATATCAAAATTTCAAAGACATTGACAACCATGAGTAAGTGAGTAATAGTGCGCATTACATGTCCAAAGATTTTCTATTGAATTCTGTTGTCAGAGATACTGTTTTCAAATACTCGTGAATATTACACGCTTACCTTTTTTCTTTCAAATTCAATAATTTTTCTGATGAACTGTATTATAATGTGAAAATTGCAAGAGAAATGGTACCTACTCACTTATGAATAAGTGAGTAATGATGCCCATGATATATTAAAAGACTTTCTTTTGGATCAGACTTGCTATGTAATTACAAATTATTCACAAGATAGTCGTGAGTTATGATATTTTTATCTACTTCCTTCCAAATGAAATCACCCCTATGTTACATTAGAAAATAATGCCAAAATTATGATAGAAATAACATCTACGAGTAAGGGAATAATGGTGCGTACTACATTTAGGTTAGATTAGGTCACTGTTGAATCACGAATCGTTCATAAGTTGTTAGAAAGATACTACTTTTCCCCAATCCTAAAAATTTATTTTGTTATATCCGAATGGTTAAAATTGTTAAAGAACTGGCAGATATACGTGGCTAGTGGTACTTAATACAAACCAAACGACTTTTCTGAATTCCATTACAGAGTTATAAGATGTGCATAATGGATTCGTGAGTAATGACATGTTTACCTAATTGTCTAAAAATAGCTTTTTGTTCAGATAGTCACATCAAAGCTAGACTGGATTTAAAAATTATGAAGTTATGAATATTGGTGTGTATTACACATTAAAAGATTTTCCATTGGATTCTATCATCACAATTGCTGTTGAATTAAATGAAATATTCATAAATAGTCTTGAGTAATGAAACGATTACATTTTTTTAATGCGACCATTGTTCAAGTAGGTACAACCCAAGGTAGTAATGCCAAAATTATAAAGCCAATAACAATCCTAAATAAGTGGATAATGATTGTTGGTACACGTCAAAAGGTTTGTGCTGTCAAAAAGTCGCTGTGGAAATGTTCATAATATACTCGTTAGTAATGACGTAATGACGTTACCTATTTTTTTTTCGAATTTGTTAAATCACGAAAAGAATGGATAAGTGAATAATGGTGCGTATTACACCCAATATTTAGTCGAAGATAACCTACAGGATTGCATTATCAGTATCGTTAAATATTTCGTTTCGTTAGATATTTTTAAATAAAGATATCTTTACCTATTTATTTCAAATTAGATAATTTTTCGAAGAAATTAAACAATAATGGGAAATACAAAGGAAGTGACAGACTTGAAGTGTCTAATGGCACGTATTATACATCATAATTTATTTATTTAAATATTTCTCTAAAGTATCATTAAGGGCATTTATTGTACATTTATGAAATATTTATCGATATTCATGACTAATGTGATAATATCTATTCTCTTCCAAATTCAATAACTGTTTTGTTAAACCAGATGAAAAATTATAACGAAATAAGTAATGATTGGAGTTGCACTTTGGAGGGTTTCTTTTTGGATATTTTCTCAATATCTCTTAACCACCTAATTTACATATTGTGGTGCGGCCAAATAAATGTCCATAAGATACTCAAGTTATGTCGTGTTTACTAATTTTCTACATTTATAAACTTTCTTTTATGTAATTGTGTTCATTACTGGTGAATAATGAAATACGTAATGTAGTGGATGGCAATGAAAAATTTTATGATTTCTCAAAATGTTAAAGTTTGAATCTGCTTTGATTTCGTTGAGATTCAGAACTATAGTCATTACTTCAATGTTTCCCGTCGATTCAAGAAAATATCTATGTAAGTACTTTCTTCTACAATACTCAAATGCGAGTACAAGTAGTACGATATTCATACACTGTATGAGTACCTTTTAATTTAAAGTAAACTTTAAAGTAAAACGCATTTAAATAATTTCTTTATGATGAAAACAAATTAAGCATCTTACAGAAATCTCTCTTTTCTAAGTATTTCAAAAAAGAGAAGAAGAGAGAGACTAGATTTCTCATCAACCGTGACCCCACGCATATCGCAAAAATAAAATAAAGAAGTAATTATTTCAGATCCTTGATCTTTCACCTGACGACGACTACATACATCGTGTGAATCACCGTCACTTCCTACTCGTATTTCTCTAAAAACTGGCGTAAAATTTACATTTCTGCCAATTCCACAGTCACTCAGGTATTTCCAATAGAGAGAAAATCGCAAGAGGACAAGAGATACTTAAATAAAGTAGCGTGCGGTAGATGTTAACGCCAGTGGCTTAACGTAATGATGGCTCATAGGTAGAGATACAGTAAATAAATAATTGGAACACAAAAAATATTTAAAAAATTGCTTTAATATAAGGTCCCCAAACTTCAAAATGTGTATAAATTATTGGCGCTGCATGTGCAATAGTTATTGCAAATTCTAATTTGTTTTTCCTACTACAGTGAAAAATCCCCAAATTCGACTGTTACTTCAAGATGAAAATTTATACACAACAATAATTGGAAATGTGCTTTATTAAAGTTCTAGAATTGGTCTATTCATTTATGCCAATTAATCTAATATGTTGAATGAAGCCTTTAACTTATTAATGTTTAAAAAAGTAAAAAGGAACTTAAAATTTTGCAATGAAATTTTACTTAAATTTTTCTTATAAATAATTAGAATTCCTCTATTATTTATGCAGCCATCTAAAGCAATTTTTTATAAACGACGCTGAAAAGCGGATAGACATAGGTACTAGACAGAAAGATACGTAAAATACATATCTACACCATCAATACAAGGCGGGATAACCATTTTTTGATAAAAACCTATTTTATAAACAATATAATATGCAATTTGCACAACTTTTTCGAGAAAATTCACACTATCATATAAAATTTGTTTAAAAAGTTTTCTTAACAAACCAGCGAAATTATAAGTGTTAAATATTAAGAAACCTATCTATTAATTTCGGCTTATATTAGGTCTCTACTTTTTTAATCCGTTTTTGCTTATTGGCTGTTAATAGTACTGTAACGTTTATTTTCTAATTTATTTACACTAATACTAATTGTACACTAGATACTACTTAATTTATATACACTATTACTAAACTAATTAATTTAAATAACACACTTAACTATTTTCTAACATTAATTTATATCACACTTAATTATTAATTTATTTATACGCTCTCGCTTTCGCTATTTCGCTTGTTTACTCTCGCGGCTTCCGTCTAATAATAATCCTCTCCTTCGTCCGCACCGTTACTTTTATAGCCCCCCCATAATGTATTCCCGAATTTACTAGTATTTGCTCGATAATTCGACAAAGCACTCGGTCTATCTCGATAATAATGTTTACGTAGAAAATGTCCAGAAGGTCATAAATCACCTTTCTTTAAATAATAATCCGGGAGGTTTCTTCTTTAATAAGACGTTTTTATAGAATTCAATTAAGCGTCGCGGCAATTCTTTTGAGGTAAGCCGCCCAGGTCCGATACGAGTAAACACGTCTCGCGCTGTTGTTTACTTTTCGCATTACAGTACATTATACAGATCGTTTCTACAGAGTCGCAGGATGGGATAAACATAAGAGCGAGAGAAAGGCCATATATTTCTCGTTGGCTGAACAGAGAAAGAACTTTTTACACACATCCGAAAGTGAAAAGCGATACGCGACCGCGATACGCGTTGACTTGGAATGCCTGCTCAGCCGGCAACGTTGTAAAACATCCTTCTCTGTCATACTAACTAACTACTGTTAGTTTCTCGTTTGCTTTTGTTGGTTTCCCACAATGCGTTTCGATAGAAAAGCTCTGTATATAAAAAATATTTTATTTTAGCAAAAACAAACATGTTCTAATTACTTATAAAAAAAATGAGCTCAAATTTAACCTTTTAATGCAAAATTTATAGATGTTTATTGAAAAAATAAATGATAAATTTCTTATAAAAACAATGTTGAGCTCATGGGATTTAAAACGCGCGTTTCTAAATATGGTTTCATAAAGGATATGGTTCCATTTTGCGGAAAGTATTGCAAGTACAGCTTACTTACACACTTTTTAAGCTTTGGATAACTCTTTGGAAATTTAACATTTATATGCAATAGCAACTGTAATATAAGGTACAAATATTCTACGAGAACAGAAATTATGTCTACATATATATGCTTATTGAAATAGAACTTTAACATTCCTATGTACTATAAAATCTCTGTTTCCCCAAAAACCAAACACATTACTTTCCCATTCATCTGTGTCAAAAGATCATACAAAAATAATACCTTTTTTTTCTTTCATAATTTTATTGTTTATTCGATAAGTGACAATATTTATGACAAATAATTTCACTGGGGATTAGAAATATTTGTCGAAAGCTTCTCCAACATATTAAATATGATCTCCCAATGTATCGTATATTTTCAGAGTTAAATGATCAAATCGTTAAATTGAATTTGATGGAATATTTCATAAAGGAGGCGTCTGTATGACGTTTAAACCTGCAAATAAGCTACTCCAATGATAGCTTCCACACCCGCCTAAAACAATGTCCATGCATTCGGCAGGTTCAATGACCTCTAGACATACACATGAAAGACGGTGTATAACAGAGAAGCTACAGCGGGAATAGCTTCCATTGGATAGAGTTTTCTGCTGTGACTCGGTTTGAGTCAAGGACGCATTTGTTATGGGTTTGATATTTAAAATAATTTTTGGGCTGTTGAATACGATCTAAAGTAATTGTTTCCTATTTCAAAAATTACATTTGAGAAGATGATGTTTTGTCATTTTTGACATTTTTCTAAGGGAAGCACTGCTTCCCTTGCTTCCATGCACCGCACGCCGCTGCTAAATTCTATCATAAATAGTTTGTATTACGATTAATTTAACTATATTTAATGTAGTTTAGATCGAAAGCACCGACTGTTCATTTTTACCATTAGCCTTTTTCCTTTGCAGACTGGGTATTACCTGATGACGAAGACGAAGACAGCTGTAGGACTCCGGAGGGCGGAAGCGGAGACTGTGTCTCCATAAGACAGTGCAAACCGATCCTCACTTTCCTACAGGGAATCAGGCAGCCCCTCAGCGATTACATTAGGAGGCGTCTGCAGGCCTATAGCTGCTCAACGAACGGTAAGTTGCGAAAATGGAAAGAGATTTCCTCTGTAAATCCCACGAAATTGAAAATATTTAAAGAGTTTTCACAAAAAAAGGATTATCGTTGTTGATTGGAATTTACGTACGGTAACTAAGTCTTCAAGGGAAATATAGAGTCACAGTATACACCAAAAAAATAATCATCACTTCTAATGAACAATTTGGTTTACTCGTATAATGTAATTGTACAACAATCAGTACACCATGGGCTTAATTTGTTTTGATAGATTTCTTCAATTTCTCTTCTAACATCGTATAATACGTATGATACTATCCTTGTTGTTTGTTTTTTCTTGGATAAAGATTTTTCTGGATTCATCATAAATTTCATGAAAGTATCAATGATGATTTTCAACTTAGCGTTCATTGTTAATTTTGATGACGTATACACTTATTATCTAGTGAATTAACCTTCACATCTATTTTCAGCCTCAGTGAAGGCATATACTCCAACACATCCTAATTATGGACTAGATTTTAGTATTTTCCACTGTGATATTCTAGAGCGTCGCATCTAAGCTCTTTTCTAGATTAGAATATTGTCCCATCCGAACTTCCATCCCTTCCCATCCAGTTCCATTACAGCACTTCTTGCTACTAGCTAGTGTTTGGATCTTTCAATTGGGAGATACTAGTATACTAGAGATGCTAGAATGCTAAAATGTTAATGTTTGCATAAGACTAAAACCTTTACCAAGATAATTTCCAGTGAGAATTTCTGTTTCAAAATGGACGCCTTTCAAATATAAAAGTTTTTCACTTGCTGTGATTTGCCGTGTATTGTTACTATTTTCCTAAATTATACACGAAATGAACTGCTTAGAAAGTGATTGAAATGTAACTGGTATTGTGACCTATTTCTTTAACATGACTATAGGTATTGTATGTAACTGATAATGTATGAAATAACTCTACAGAAAGACTCCAGATACTTCGACAATTTTTCTTTAAATCTAATTTTCATATCTGAAAAGATTCCACAATTATAACTCCAAGAATATCTGTAGTAAGATGCCTCTAGTATAAAATCCTGGACCAATTTCAGCTTCATACCAAGTTGTGCAGCTAGAAAATATGAATATCCTTACCTACTACAAAAGTAGACTCTCTAGATATCAGTTTTGGACTCAGGAATTGAATAGTTGGAAAATTCAGAAATGGTAGTAGATATACTAGGCCGTTCCAACCCCACATAACATCACTTTTACCCATCTTACCGCTCTTCCAACTGAGCTATTTCGGTGTACCCAGATACGTTCTAAAAAGTGCATTAAAAAAGAAAACGATTGTACAAAACGTTTGTGGATATGGTGTAATTATGTAGGTAAACGGGTTTTTTAAAATAGTAACAGTTGTCAACCTGCATCTATACTCTGTAGTTGGAAGAGCGGTAGACTAAAGATCTCTTGGTCCTAGGTTCGAATCCTAGTTTCGGTAGATGCATTTTTTTAATTTTTTTACCATTTTTTACCCCTATTTCAACCTTATCTTTATTGAAGCTACAGTAACACTAAATAAATGAATGGTTTTGTTTGTGACGAATTGTTTCCTAATGCTTGTTAGTTTACAAAAGAACCTACGAGTAATTAAAAACGCACAAAGTATGCAGTTCACATAATATCTTCCTTGGATATGTTCCTTTTCATTGATTTACCCTTAAATAATCTTCGGTTTACTATTTCTCTGTATGATCCAGGTAAGGTGTGCTGCCCTCCGGGACCAATCGTCATAGACGACCCGTCAGTTGCCACCCCAAGACCCCCGACGCCGACCTCGGGATCGACGCCGGACCCTCCCGACGTCAGTCGTCACCCTAATCTCTACCTTCTGCCCACCGATTGCGGGTACCTCGACATAGACAACAAGATCATCTTCGGGGAGAACGCGACGTTGAACGAATTCCCTTGGATGGCCCTGCTGTATTATCAGGGATCAAGTAAGTGACGCTTATGAACCAAGGGGAGTCAAAGTCGAAGTCGAAGACAGTTCTTTTTGGCGATAAGCTGTTACCTAAATTTACTTAAATTCACGCAGAAATGAAGTATGAAATGAAGAAACCGCTGCCGAAAGTCAGAGAATTTCATGATGTACTACTTCTCGTACTTCGCATTTTCTTCATCACAATCATAATAGGAAATAAGGAACGGCTACTATACTATTAGATAATCAAGGCGCTGATGCGCTCTTTCCCCATTTTTCAAATTTTCCCCAAAAATGTACCTAGTGCAATTCCCACTTTCACGTTCCTGACCAATCACAAATTATCTCTTCACTGAAATAGGCCTCAACTTACTTACACCGTAATTACAGGCAAGCCATAGAACGGAACACTTTCAGAATTTTACCAACTTTTGTCAACACATCAAACCCCATGAACGAAGTGTGAAATGATCTTTAGAGAATGGACTGTATGTAGATATCTCTCGTAACTCGTGGGTGGCTGCGAAAATAAATCTTGTCTCCAGGTTGTAAGGCTGAAGACGGTCTTGTAGATTGAAGATCAGGGCGTGACGTGATCTCTTGAAGTTCTTGCAGTTCTTGTAGTTTGGAGAGAGGGCGTGACGTACTTCTCCGGGTTTGGATCTGAGGGCGTATCGTGCAGATCCGGGGTTTTAGGTTCTAGTAGTTTGGAGGGAGGGCGTAACGTACTCTCCGGTGTGGACCTGAGGGCGTAACGTGCAGGTCCGGGGTTGCAGTTCTAGTAGTTTGGAGAGAGGGCGTAACGTACTCTCCGGTGTGGACCTGAGGGCGTAACGTGCAGGTCCGGGTTGAAGTTCGTGAGGTTATGGTTCGTCGGGTTGGGTGGCGTGAAGAAAGATCACAACACACTGTCGTTTCGAGCATACATCGTATACTGATTTATTGTCCCAAATTTCAGAGATTTTATACATCTTATTTTACATTGGTTAAATGGGATATTATTTGTTTTTCTTACAATGACCTAGCGTTGCAGAAACTGACGTTCACTGGAGCGCGCTTCTTATCACGTTCCGTAAACGCCTTTGTTATGCTGACTCTGTTAATTATTGCGATTTGAACTTGACTTGTTGACGTTCGGTCGGCGTTGTTATTCTTCGTAATAAAATAAGACGTGCTTTTTAGTTGAATTAGATATCCCAAAAACCTTGTTACCTAAGCTGCGTCAGTGATTATTATCTGTTTGTAAAACAAAACGTGTTGAAAAGTTCCCAAAATTAGTTCACCATAAATTACAATTTCTTAACCTAAAATAATGTTGACGTTAGCGTCAACATCCTGCCACCTCTCGGCGACCCATGTTGTGTGTCCCTTCATCGGCGGTTGCCTTACTTTTTCCGCGCAGGACCTTCTCGAAGCTCGATGGGCTCGTCGTTGTGGGTGTAGTAGTTTGGTTCGATCCTCGCCTTTCATCCTGTGTGGCCGTATCCCACTGTGGTTGCATGGGCAGCTGATGATGTCTTCTTCGGACTCTGGATGGCAGCATACTGCCGACTTTCTTCTTCGCTGAACGTGAAGGGGCGCAGCCATCGTCTTTCTGATCCTGCGGGAACCCTTTCGTCGTGGGATAGGATCGTGGTTGGAAGTTTCGTCTCTCGTATCTGTTGTGTGATTAGGACCAACAGGCGTTGATTTGTGTTGCTTCAAATGTCGCAGTTGATTGTAGTACTCCGTTGACCTTGACGAATTAATGAGATGAAGTACTCTGTTATGGATGATTCCCAGTCCTTTCTTCTTAGTTTCGGTAGTGCTGAACTTGCAGTAACTCCCGAGTTGGTTGGCAAAGATAATTCTTGCACGGGCTTTTGGGTGAGAAGTTCGATTTGGTCGATCTTCCCTTCATGTTCGCCTATGGGTTTCAAGTTTAAATAAGCTTCAACTTGAGATAGGGCCGTCGTGGATTCTTCAATCTTCGACGTTTTGTTGTCGAATGCTTGCTCTAGAGCTAGAGGGTGTTTTGTTGATTCTCCTGCGGCCGCCAATGAACCGCCGTAGTGCGATGCTGCCGAGGAAAGGGCAAAGGCGTAACTTCTACCAAGTTCTTCCTTGAACTCATTTAGTCTCACCAACGGGTTGAGTGTCAACACCCCAATTAAACAAAATTTCAACATTCTAGTTCAACCATGCTGGCCGTATTTCGGGCCAGACACTAAGACGCCGATACAAAACCGCAAATCAGCCTTAAGCAAACAAAAGAGGTCTACAAACTCGCTTCGACTTGAAAGGGTTCTTGAAAATCAATACGTAACAACACACAAAATCAAACAATCAAAAAGAAAGCCCCACCTATAATTTTAGAAATCTTATGAAAGCAATTTTTGTTTCACCATTTCATAACTCCCATCTGTTCCTAAATCCGAATATGATATAAGCTCATGCCGTTTATTGATATTGTGAAAGTTTTTTAAGATCACAATTGATGTGAAGAAGCGTGCGAAAGGAATTTAAAATGATTTATGTTGGATCTCACCAAGTATATTGTGAAACCAACAAACTACTTCGTCTTATGGCTTGATATATTTGTCATTACATTACCCTTCCTTCATTTTTCAGGACGAGGCGCCCAATTTAAATGTGGTGGTAGCATCATAAACGACAGATACATACTTACAGCAGCTCATTGCATCAAAAACATCAAGGACCGACTGTGAGTAGTCTTTTGGATTTAGTACTAAATTTAATATTTACTTAAAACCCATTCTACTCTACATACACGCGACTTTTATAATGCTCGCCATTGGTGGTATATAATTGATACATTCATATCAATTCAACAGAACGAAATGTTCGGTGACATCGCAATCGCGACACACTCAAACTTAAAATATTCTGACCAATTCGCAGCCAAATCATCGATAACCTAACGTTTGTCAAATATTTCGCCTGAACGACTAAGTATTTGCGTCATTCTTCCATTGTCCTTCAGCGTCTTCGTGAGGGTGGGAGAGTACGACCTGGGCAGCAAACTCGACTGTCAGAAAACGAACACCGGAGTCAAGAAATGCGCAGATCCCGTCCAGGACGTCACCATAGAACAGATCCTGGTACATCCGCAATTCAACACGTCCGATTTCAACAACGACATCGGATTACTGAGGGTCGCCAAAATGAATCTATCCATAGGTGAGTCGGAAAGAGGGAGTGAGAGGGATTTAGAAGGGATGCGAATGTAGTGATTAAACCTCTATTTTATCAAGTCAATATGGAGGTTTGTATCGGGTGTTTTTTTTAAATTTCACCTCATAGTAGGCTGTGGATAGTGTTTGTAAATGCACCTTTCTAAAAAATGTCAAAATTGACATAACCTCACTTTTTTAATAAAAATTGAAACTGCTCCAATCGGATAATAGTGCCTTGAAAAAGTCAGCTCACTCATCTACGCCTAATTAATAGAGCCAAGCTATGTTTTTCAAGACATTAGTAACTGATTGGAGCAGTTTCAATTTTTATTAAAAAAGTGAGGTTATGTCAATTTTGACATTTTTTAGTAAGGCGCATTCACAAACACTACTCACATCCTACTATGAGGTGAAATTAAAAAAAAAAACACCCGATATAATTGTAGTGTTAAGTTTGGCAATTACCAAATATCGAACTAAGCGCAACAGTTAAAGGAACCTTCTGATTCTAACGTAGACGTAATTTCACTTTTCCCAAAAGATTCATTACTTTCTATTAGCTTTAGAAACCCTTTATGAGTAGAGTTTTAGTAGAAGCCATTCCATTATGCTCTAACTGTACCTAAGTGTACAAGGTTTGGAGGTTGCAGCTCCGGCAATACAAGTGAAACAAATAAATGACTTATTTGGCCTTACCAACAAAAGACAGTAGATGACCTGTAAGTGGTAACCGGGGAAGAGGGAGGAACTAGACACATTGAATGAGATACAAATTAATGACGAGTAAAAACCAAAAGGAAACAAAATAAACAATAAAATGCATGCTTTGGTTAGCATGCATGTACTGCTCTTTTAATAGAAGATGACAATGTTAATGTGGAATCATAATGAAGACTTGATGGCCATTCAATAGAAACTTTACCACAAGTTGAGTTGACTACCAATCAACCTAACCAAAATTTATATCTGATGAGCTTGTAGTTTCTATTAATAAGTGTAATCACACGTCCAAGTCTAAGGAATGTGCAAAGCCACAAGCTCTTTATTCGTTATCCAACCTGTTAACACATTTTGCAATTTCAACAACAGTTCATGGTTTAATCTCTCCTCCAAACTCCATCTCTATAGTTTAAAAAGTTGTAAAAAAAATTCTTTTTATTCTTGCGTACCTCTGCCAAATATGCTGTGTTAGTAGATAAGCAAGACGGATTCTGTCCCACAATACTCTGTTATTTTAAAGGAAAAATTAAAGGAATCATCCTTAAAATTCACCCCCAAAATACATTCTTTTACTTTCTAGTTATTCTTTTCGAAATTTATAAAGCTGTATATCATTATTCGTAGGTTTCGCTTCTTCTACCGCTTCTATAGAATATAAGCAAAATTTAAACATTTGTTTCGATATACTTAACATTTTTCATAAAATTTAGAAAAATCGTTAGTTTCTTATTAGAAGGGTACAAGTGTCATTTCCCGCTAACAACCCTTATTTTAAATATTATCATGTAATTTTCAGTTCAAATTTAATCATTTTCAAATGGTTTTGTTCCAAAAACACCTTTCTTAAAAACGTCAAAACTTAAAAAAAGGATTTAAATTTTGATGCCACGTGACATATATAAGTTTCAAAAAGATTGGTGAAAGATATGTTGATAGATTCCCTCATAATTTGCCCTTTCTCCCACTCCGGCGTGTATATATATACCAACTGAATTGGAATCATATGGAAAACTTTGGTATTATTAATTTAAAAAAAAAGTTATTCTTTATAAAATAAATTTTTGTCTATAACCAAAAATGCAACCATCAGATATTATTTTTCCACGTGTACACGAGATTTGTTTAAAGATATGGATTTTTCTTGAGAGTAAAGTATCTCCTATGGATAAAGACATATCATATTATATCATACTTATGATTTATATCATAAAGATACAGATTCTAAAGATATCATCTATGTTATATGTGGTCCTCGTGGGTAACCCATATAAGTTAAAGAAAGTCACGACTCCTTGAGTGTACTTCTTTAATATCCTAAACTATTACAAATCGTACTTAGACTCTAGATTACATTTGCGCGCTATATATGATGACGCCACGCTAACCTAACACTTGACATGACATTCCTCAGCATAGAACATAATAAACATAGAATATTATAAACATAGCACACCTAACCCTACAATCTATATCTTCTATCTTCTAAGTATCTATGAGCGTTGCCTTAAGTGTCTGTGCTGAGCAGATCCAATGATATTGTATGTTGTCTTTGATTGAATGTGGAATAAGTATAGTTTAATTTGTTTATAGAAAGCGCGAGACCCGTTTGCCTGCCGACCGACCCAGAGACGAGGAACACCCGGTATAGTAACGTCGTCGTAACCGGCTGGGGAAACATCAACAACTTAGGTAATTTCAACTTAACATTCGTACCAATCAAGTCACATTCCTAACGTTACCTTCTGGATACATACACCGAACTCAAGGATTATTCCTTGGCCGTCCTAAACGCGTCATAAACTCTTAAACCTGAAGTCTGGAACATGTACTCGTCAAGGTTGGCTAAAACAATGAATAGATGGAACATTTATGGTACATTTATGCCGGTATGCAATACATAATACATATACAGTTTTCACCATTATTGCTACAGCTCAGTTAGAGATTATTATGGTGTAATAATGCCCCTGGAATCTTAAAATTACATATTTCAGAAAGACAACTTCAGTAAGAAAACAAAATTCACAATTTTCACAAATCCTTCAGACGTGAACAAACGTTTTATGACAAATTAGGATTATTGTGCTATATATATTCTAATGATTTCTCAGCTCTACTAGATTCAGGATTAAAAAGTTTTACAAAATCAATAAGCCTCACATATGAAAGAAGCAGCTTAATAAACTTCCTGAGTGCAGTCAGATTCCAGATTCAGAAATAGTTTTTGGAATCCTGAAACGTTCAAAGCCAAAAAAAAAGCATATTGTAATGCGCGAAGTAAACAAAGCGACACATGTTTACTACTTCCAACAAATTACTACGACGCGTAAATAAAGACAGCTGCATGCATATATCCTGCCGGATTGTTGTTTACGAAAAATAATTGGTGACCTCCTGAACATTTGCTGCGTAGGCGTTCTAGAAGCTTCTAGAACTTTCTCGATCAGGGTTGGGGGTGTATATATAAGGGGGCTTGTGATCGAGGGAGTTAGTTAGAAGTAGAGAAGCAGAAGTGAACGCGACATACGATCCGAATGCGGAGCAGTACAAATAAATTATGTAGTGTCTAGTCTAGTGAACAAGTAGTTAAGTGTGTTAAATAAATTAGTGTTCAATTAATGTAAATAAATTATAAAATAAACGTTACATTGGTGTCAGAAGTGGGATCATGAAGAAGTTACGCGAATTAAAAGTGGCCGAGTTAAAAAAAGAACTCGAGGAACGGGAATTGGAAACAGGAGGGAAGAAGACGGAACTCCAGGACCGGCTCTCGGCATTTTTGAAAGAAAATGGCCAGGACCCGGAAGTTTTCGAGTTCGAAGATGATGACATCACGAAGCAAATCGCCGCCCAGAGGGAAGAAAGCGCCGCCCAGAGGGAAGACATCACTGCTCAAATCGCTGCCCAGAGGGAAGACATCACTGCTCAAATCGCCGCCCAGAGGGAAGAAAGCGCTGCCCAGAGGGAAGACATCACTGCTCAAATCGCCGCCCAGAGGGAAGACATCACTGCTCAAATCGCCGCCCAGAGGGAAGACATCACTGCTCAAATCGCCGCCCAGAGGGAAGAAATCGCTGCCCAGAGGGAAGAAATCGCCGATCAGAGGGAAGACATCACTGCTCAAATCGCCGCCCAGAGGGAAGACATCACTGTTCAAATCGCCGGCCAGAGGGAAGACATAATTACTCATATTACTGATCAAATCGCCGCCCAGAGGGAAGAGATAACCGACCAGATGGAGGCTCAGCGTAAGGAGATTGAAGAAAAGATCAAGCAGTTGGAAGAACGACTAGAACAAGTCAGTAGCGGCGAGGGGAAAGAAGACAAAATTAAACAGAAGACGAAGCAGTTGGAAGAACGACTAAGGCGAGTCAGTAGCGGCGAGACGAAGGAAGAAATAAAGGCGGTCGTTCAACAGAACTCGATATGCACCAATCGAGTGACGCCCCCAACGTTCGACGGAAAAATTCCGTGGGCCAGTTACAAGAAGCAGTTTGAGGCGGCAGCGGAGGCTAATGCTTGGTCCCCTCACGAGAAAGCTGTTTCCCTAACGGTAGCCTTACGTGGAGAGGCGTTGGAAGTTCTCCAGACGCTATCCACCGAGGAAGCCGGGAATTACAATGAGCTGCTGAGGCGACTGGAAATGCGATTCGGCCAAACACATCTGGAGCAAGTCCATCAATCCCAGATGTCCAATCGCCGTCAGAGATCGAACGAGACCCTGCAGGAGTTCGAAGCGGACGTAGCCAGACTAGTGAGGTTGGCGTATCCCACGGCGCCGGAACAGATGATGGAGTGCCTCGCAGTGCAGACGTTCGTGAGCGGGCTGCGGGACCAGGAACTGCAGAGGGCCCTGAGACTAGCTCGACCGAAAACATTAATGGACGCGCTCGCCATCGCACTGGAGCATGATGCAGCCATGGAAGCCTCCCGCGGTCACGGCCGTGTTCGAGCGGTTACAGAGGAAGTAGATACTGAGAAACTCGTGGAAAGGGTCCTACAGCAGATTATGGAGATGCTGTCGGTGAAGAAGAAGGTAGTTCGCTGTTGGAACTGTGGCGAAGTGGGCCATGTGAAGAGTTCTTGCAAGCGGCCCAGAACAGCGGCGCCGACAAAGGCCCAGGAAAACTAATGCGGGTCGACAAGAAAGGGGGAACGTCGACCCGTAGCAGTGGAAACCCCCGGGCCAGTATAGCCTCGTTTTCCCACCAATTGGGGAGCGCGTACGTCGATGGCACTATCGACGGGAGATCCCACGCCATGCTTGTGGACACGGGAGCTACGAAGACGATCGTACGCTCGGAAGTTGTGAGGGACCGTAGGAAGATTAGGCCAAGTAGGTGGCAATTGAGAACTGCCACTGGGGAGAAGGCAGTAATACACGGTGAAGCGACGGTTAGCATGACGTTGGGACGAGTAAAGTTTGACCATCCTGTTCTCATAGCCGAAATTGAGGAAGACGTCATACTGGGGATGGACGTCATGAGGAATCATGGATTCCAGTTGGATTTCGGACACCGAGTGTTGAGGATCGGTCAAGAAGAATTACTGCTACACAATCGTGACAATTTTGTGTTAGACGTAATAATGGCAGAAGATGTGATTCTCCCGGAACGAAGCGAAACGATCACCTCTACCTGTCTGAGGGGTGTTGTGGAAGAGGGAATTCCAGCCGTGATCGAACCAGAAAACGATGACAATCGACTGGCTCGGGGGGTACTGGTAGGAAAGGCGCTCGTTACTCTCTCAAGTGAAGTGCCTGTGCGACTACTCAACATCAATCAGTACCCGGTCACCATCAAGAAGGGTACGAAGCTGGGCACATGTATAGCCGCTTCGGCCATCGTAAGGGGCGTTAGTGAGGAAGAAAGGTCCAGACACACTCCGCAGGACTTGAAACAAATTCTTTCCCAGACCAGTGCGTTTCTCTCGCCCATACAGAAACAGAAGGCCAATGAATTAATAAATAAGTACCAGGACATATTTACCACCGAGAATGGAAAGCTGGGAAAGACCAAGGTCGTGACACATAAAATTGACACGGGCGAGACACGACCGATTCGACAAACAGCAAGACGACTACCCTTGGCCAAACGGGAGGAAGCCGAGAAAATCATCAAGGACCTAGAGCGGGACGGGGTCATCGAGCCGTCAAGCAGTCCATGGGCCTCGCCGGTAGTACTGGTGAAGAAAAAGGATGGGACTACTCGATTCTGTGTAGACTACCGGCAGGTGAACAGTGTCACCAAAAAGGACAGCTACCCGCTACCACGTATCGACGACACACTCGATACCCTTGCTGGATCCACGATATTTTCGACCTTGGATTTAAAAAGCGGCTATTGGCAAGTCGAAATGGACCCTGCCGATAAGGAAAAGACGGCATTTACCTTCGGTAACGGCCTGTGGCATTTTACAGTCATGCCATTCGGACTTTGTAATGCCCCAGCGACGTTTGAGAGGCTGATGGAGAGCGTGCTAATGGGTCTGACGTGGAAAACGTGCCTAGTCTATTTGGACGATGTCATCGTGATGGGCAAGACCTTCGAAGGACATCTGAAAAACTTAGATGACGTCTTCCAGAGACTGCGAGTTGCGGGGCTGAAACTGAACCCGAAGAAATGTCAACTCTTCAGAAGGAAGGTCTCGTACTTAGGGCACGTAGTGAGCAGAGAGGGCGTCGCCGTTAATCCGGACAAGACAAGTACGGTGAAGGAGTGGCCAATACCGGTAGATAAACACCAGTTGAGGAGTTTTCTGGGCCTCTGCACGTACTACCGACGATATGTCCGGATGTTCTCCGACGTCGCTAAGCCGTTGACAAGGCTCACGGAAGACGGACGAAACTTCTGTTGGGATGAGGAATGCCAGTCTGCCTTCGACGAGCTGAAGAGGAAGTTGACCAGTGCCCCAGTGCTGAGTTTTCCTCTGCCAGAAGGACAGTTCATCCTGGACACCGACGCGAGCAATGTGGGAATTGGAAGTGTTCTGTCGCAGCGTCAGGAGGGACAAGAACGTGTCCTTGGATACTTCAGCAAGGTACTCTCCAAACCAGAAAGGAATTACTGCGTCACCCGACGTGAATTATTGGCCATCGTCAAGTCCATCGAGCACTTCCATAAATATTTGTGTGGAAGGAGGTTTTTGATCCGGACCGATCATGCTGCTCTTAAATGGCTCCTCCAGTTTAAGAATCCCGAAGGACAGATCGCTCGCTGGATCGAGAGGCTCCAGGAGTATGACTTTGTCATAGAACATCGGCCAGGACAGAGTCATGGAAACGCAGACGCACTCTCGAGAAGACCATGCCCTGATGAGTGTCCTCATTGTCATAGAGCTGAGGAAAAGTCCGAGAAAGTCTATCGAACGACCGTGGTAGCCGAGGAAT